>PVIJ01000792.1:0-246752 GCA_004024925.1 Scalopus aquaticus
ACAGGGGGAGATGTGGGGCGCGGTGACAAGATGGCGCCCGAGGACAAGATGGCGCCGGAGGAAAGAGGAGCTAGGTCCGCCATTACAAGATGGCGCCCGAGGAATGAGGGGGCGGAGCTTTGAGAGTGGGTAAACAGGATAGCCATAGCCCGTGATGTTCACGTGTACAGTGGCTTTGGAGCTCGTGCGCGCGTGATCAGTAAGACCATTGGTCGGGCCCAGTTTGACCTTTACCCTGATTGGAGCAGCCCAATAGCACAGTATGAGGATTGGTGGAAACATTGTATATAAGCAGAACAATAAAGAGGTTGGGGGGACCAGACCATTTTGAAGATCACCTCCGAGTCGCGTCTTTCTTCCTGCTGGACAGGGGACCGCGCGCGACAATGGAGAAGAATAAACAATAATCTATAGTGGAGGAAAGTTCATCATAATTCCAAGAAGAAAATATGAAATCGAAATATGGAAAAGAAATATGAAGGGGCTAAGATGATAATACTTTCAGCATCAGATGAACATATTATAAGTCTACTAACTGGCCACATGACTTTGAGAAACCATAATCTTTCCATGCCTTAGGATACAAATTTATGAAAATGGCTTTACTGCAATATCACCCCAGAAGGTTGTTGTGAGAATTTGGGTAAATACACAAAAAGGCATTAAAACTATGCCCAGCACAGGGCCTCCCCGGTGGCGCAGCGGCTAAGCGCTGCGCTGTGGAGCTGTTGGCAGCAGCGACGCAAGTTCGACGCCCAGCCGGGGAGAATCCCACATGGTGTGGCAGACCTCTCCTGCCTCCCCCGCTGCTCCCCTCAGCAGTGTATTTCTGATCTGCCTGTTCTGCTCCCCACTCTGTCTCTGGTGAACCCTCTAGCCGCCCCTACACCTCTGGTCTGTACCCCAGCTTGTATGTATAAATAAAAAATAAATCTTTAAAAAAAAAAAAAAAAACTATGCCCAGCACAAAGCATAAAATGATTCCAGCTCCAGCTAACACTTCTAACTTGCCCACCTCCCATATTCTAAACTCCGCACTTCAGCCATACTATTCACCCACACATATACTACTTCCCTGCTTAAAATATTCCCTGCTTTGCCCCACTGGAAAACTCTTATTAACTGTTCAAAAATAAGCGTGAGTATTACCTCTTCTGAGAAGTACTCTTCAACCCTTGCCAGGTATGTGGTTACTCTCTCCCTTGATTTTCTTTCACAAATCTCTGTTCAATACTGATCTCCACCAGAGAACACATCACATTACATATAACTGCTCTCTTACACTAGAATAGAGAAAACTTTCAGCAGAGGAGGGAGTTAGTTAATTTGATACTGGTATCACCAATACCAAGTGCAAAGTTCAATATGTATTTGGAGAATACTTGCTAAATAAATGAAAAAGGCCACGCAGGCAAGTGTAGAACGTCCACCAGAACCCAGCATGCTCCTATCTTCAAGCATCAAAAGAAAAGCATGCATCTGGGAATCAAATCAGTGAGAAAATTTAGCCAATCTTTCCTCCAAGCATATGAAAACAGATTAGAGGGCAATGGACTTAATTTTCTAGTAAAGGGGTAGGTACTGTTTACCTCGCTTCCAGGACAGTATAACCTAAGTTATCTTTTAATGCCAAGTCATACTCAAAATAATTTGAACTGGTATGTCTTCAGCAGCAAAGTCTGAGAGAAAGATAAATGTTAATTCTTCTTCATCCCCATCTTAGATGCTGACTCAGTTCTGCTACTTAACCCAGTTAGGATTTGTCTTAATTAAAGTCCTGCCATTTATGAACAGTTTCCTGATTGTTCCTTTGGCCACCAACCACTTTTTCTCAGCTTCCTTTACTCTCATTTGTTTCACACTTACAAGAAATGCTGAAATAAATTAATCTAACAATACACCAAATATTGATTTATTCCTCATAAATAGCAGCTTCATAGTCCCTTTGGCTGGTTCCTCCTTCCCCTGAAGCCCATAATGTGGTAGTGACCCAGAGCTCAGTCCCTGGTCTTCTTCTCTTCTTTGTTTCTATTACTTCTTAGATATTTCATCCAGTGATATGGTTCTGATTATCAACTGTGTGATAACTCCCAAACATGTATGCCCAACCAGACATCTCCGCTGCTCCAGATACCTGTACTCACCTGCCTACTCAACGATAAAATAGAACACATGCTCAAAATACAACACTGAACTGCTACTGCTCTTGCCCTCACTCCAGCTCACTACTATGTTCTCCCTGTGATAGCTGATTGCAATATCACCCTTCCATCTTCTCAGACCAAAATGTTCCCATCAGTCTCTTCCCTCCTTTTGTTCTCTCATACCCTGCACTCAATCAGTCCAAATGTCTTCATGACTCTACCTTCAAAATAGATCCAGAATCCAGCCGTTTTATCACTGACACTGCTGCCATCATCTTGAACCACAATTAGTGATGTCACCTTCTAAATGATCTTCTTGGTTGTAATCTTGCCCACCTATGACACACTCTTCTCAACAGAGCAGCCAGAGTGATCTATTATAAAATAGCTTTTATAAGTCAGATCACATGTTCCCCTTTGTCAAAAGTCCCAAATGGTTCTCATTTCATGCAAAGTAAAAGCCAAAGTCCTTCCTATCATCTGCTGTGCCCTCCTCCAAATATCAAGCTCCCTTTCCTCTTTACAATCCCTTTTCCCACTCTCTTTCCAATCCTCCACAGCCCTCTTGACCTCCGACAATCTCTTGAACATCCCAGGCACTGATGGATTCAGCATTTGCACTTACTACCCCCTTTGTCAGGAAAGCTCTTTCCCAGGTATCCAAATGGCTTGTTCCCTCATGTCCTTTGAGTCTTTTCTCAAAAGTCACCATCTTGGCACCACTTCCCCAGCCACCTAATTAAAATTTTATCACCCTTTCCACATTTCTTGTCACCCTTCTACTTTATGTTTTCCTCCTTAGTCACTGTCTCTATCCAAAGTGTATTTTATTTATCTTAATATTGTCTTTTCCCTCACATAAATTCCATGAAAACCATGTTCTGTCCTAGGCACAGAAGAGACACAATAAGTGCCTGTTAATGAGTCAGATTAAAAAAAAAAATAGCTTTCCTGCTTCCCAGACCTGCTTTCTTGAAAATAAAAACAAGTAATATCATTCTATAACTGCTAAAAATATATGCGATGATTGAAAGTCAGTATCAGCCTAAATAACCTAAGTGCTCAAATATGTCAATATTTCTTAATATTTGGCCCAAATTCTTTGGTAATGTCACAAAGCATAACATTTCCATTAATCATAAACACCTACTCTCTAAGTCAAATTGCTTAAAAGAGTTTATGTGGAGGTTAAAAAAGACCATAGTATAGTTAATTTAACAGGGGATATGTTATACAGTCTTTCACATTTATGACAGAAAACTCAGCTTAAAATGGAAAAGCAATGGCGTATTAAAGAAGACTGGACTAGATGTCATGTGACCTGACCTCTTATCCAAGTTCCACACCTAAGGAGCTCTGTGAGAAGAGGCATCAATCATTCAAAACATCCGTTTTCTCATATATGAACTGAGAAGCACAATATCAGCCCCCTAGCATCTTAGAGTTGTTATGAGAATTATATTTAAGGGCTTCCCTGGTGACCTAGGGGTTAAGTCTCAGAGCTATCACTGCTATGGCCTGAGTTTGATCCCCAGCCAGAGAGTTAACCCACACATGGTACAGCACACCTCTCCTGTCTTGCCTGCTGTGCTCCTTAGCAGTGTATTTCAGTAAAATCCACCTGTTCTGCTCCCCACTAGTCTCAGGTGAATCTTCTCAGCCCCCACACTTCCATTTCTGGTCTACACCCCAGTTCTTCTACAAATAAATAATCTTTTTTAAAAAGAATTATATTTAAATGGCATTTTGCAGATTGTTAAATGGCTTTCATAATCACTATTTTATTTGTATGTATGTCGTTGGTATTAAGAGATTAATTGTTAAATTCACATTTGTATTAGGTGCAATCCCATTTAGATTATCTTCTTCCACTTAACCCTCAACCTTTTCCCAAAAAGTCTAGAAATGAATCACAACTTGGCGTTTGGATGTGAGGAGAATGGAGGGAAATGGGTGTTGCTGAGGAAACTATCCAGTTCATTTCCTTCTATTCTTGCAGGAAAGTCTGGTCAGAATATAGGGCCACAAAGAAAGAGTGAGGGGTTTTGTTCTTCAGTTCTAAACAAAAACTGCAATTCTTTCAAAACTGATTGTTTTAACAATTACCATTTTAACAACTACCATTTTCTTTTAGGGCCTTCATCTCTCATTTGTGATGTTTCTATCTTCAGCTTTTCTGAGCCCCAACCCAAAAGTGCATTCTGAGGAACTACAACATTGACTAACTTTTCCAAAATTACAAATGTCTCAGGATGTGAAAGGAAAAATTTGTCACTATCCAAAAGAGAAGTGTCTTCCATTATAATCCCAATATGAGGGCACCTCAAACAAGCACCACATGTCTGGTGAAACCATAGTGGAGAATCTTGTTTTCAGTCAGCAATGTTAGAAACCTGCCTTTACCTGTAAGTCTAAAAACTCAAGAATGGGGGAAAGGGTACTGCTCCTACCTGTTAAGAAGTGATCATCATAAGCACTTGTATAATTGTCATAAGAAATGAACTTTAATTTTTCAGAAAACCTGGGAAGAATATTTATATGTGTGTATATGATGTATGGTATAAATATTTAGATATGTATCTCACCAAATAACAGTCTTCTCATATGTAAAACTGGATAAATACTGCCTATCTTGGAAAATCGTGCAAGGATTAAGTGATATAATGTATGTAGCAAATACTAAATAAATAACAGTAAATTTATGGTGATATGTGAAAAAAATAAAAGAAGGCTACAAACAAGGAAAAACATAACCACTATTGTAGATCTTCCCAAATAGGGTCAACCACATATATATGTGACTTAAGGACAGTGGACAATATGACCCTGCTGGGACTGGCGGCATTAAGAAACGACTAGACAATTGCCATCTGACCTATGGATGGAAACAGCATTGGCCCTTGGAGTCCTGGCAGTTTTTCCAGTTCCCAGCCAAGAGGGATTTCCCAACTCTGTCTTCCAACCCACGAATCTGCTGTACCTTCTCTAAGTTAGATCCAGTTACATTTCTACAAGAATCTAGACTATTTAGGAGCATAGCAAAAATAGTCAAATGAGAGAGCATGACTGAAACTAAGAATAAGGAAAGGCCTTCATACAGAAATAAGAATCCCATCTCAAAAACTGCTTACAAACTACTCTTTAAAACTGGAATCCTGTAAAGTTTAGTTAAATTCGCCTTGTTTGTATGCAGGCACTCTCTCTCTAGAACAGATGCATCCATAAAGATAGCAATAAAGTAAGTAGAAACAAATCAACAAATACTTATCATGTGCTTGCATTTAGGCTATATCCTCACCACCATGTGTGAGTGCACGTGCGCGTGTGTGTGTGTTTTGGCAGAGGCAGATCTCAAAAACAATTGAAAAGATTTTACAGAAAATAAAAAAGTAACCAGTAAATTTATTTAATTTGCTTTTCTTTTTTTTTTTAACTACACCTTGAAATTTTCAGCTATTTGTAGCATTATCCAATTGCCGGTATGACTTTGAATTTCTGAGCCCAGCCGCAGACTGTACGTTATTTTTAGCAATGAAATGAGACATATGACCTCATAACTTTGACTTCAGAGATGATTTGTACCTCCCTTCACCAGAGCTTTTATCTTTTCCTCATTAATGGCTGTTTAACTGTCAAAAATGTGTACTGATAACACACACAGTAAGCAAAGTGTTAATAAATAGACATGAGAACTGGACTGAGTTCCATGATAGAAATAATTCTCCATAATAGCTCATGTTTTGATTTTGAAAAGCAAACACACATATAGAACAAGATTACCCATATAGATGCAAAAAAATTATCTTGTGATGCCACTTACTTGCTTTTCAAAAATAAAAAACCACATAAGCATCAACTTTCAGTGCAGCGACATTTCACCCTTCGTGGAGACATTGGACCCGCGTGTGGTGGAGGAACATTCTCATGGAGGTGTTGTTGCCAGATGCTGTGCTTCCATGAACTCAGCTTACAAAGTCTGAAACACTATCACTATTTCAGATCAGTTTATTCAACCATGTGAGAGTGAGTCAAAGGAGAAATGACCATCAATCCACATCTCGAGCAAATGAGGAATGGGAGTGATAGAAGTAGGGGAGAGAGACACAGAGGAGCTGGGTGGTGGTACATGGGTGGGTTATCTGGGGGAAGGCCACACCTGAGGGGAACAATAACTACAGAAAGATGACCCACGATGTAAGAAAATAAATTTTTAAAAATAAATAAAGGTAGATGTGATGGCACGATGTGATGTAAAGCTAAAGGAACTTAACTCAGGATCAGCAAAACCAATAATTTGACAAACACTGAGGTTCAAGAACATAGTCAGACCTACAAATATGGGCTACTTTTAACATGAGTGAGAAGTCTTCAAGTTTCCTACAACAACCGAATGAAAAGATTTTCCCTTCAAAGAGCATGTAAAATAGGTATCAATCAAGGATATAGGTAATTTCCATTACAAAATGATTTCAATTTATCTCTGATCTACTGCTAATTATGCAAAAACCCATAAAGAACTTTACACAAAATTTCACACTGACATCACTGCCCATTGTTTGAACAAGTGGTATTAATTCAATCTGCTCAATTTTTCCTGACATTAAAATTTTCAGGTTTTTTCCTAAATACAATGATAGCTGGAGCAGAGAATGTTAACAGCACATCTGATAAAGTGCATTTCATTCATCACAGAGGAGATAACTGTGTCTCTTGTTTAAATTCCAGTTTACAAGATAAAGCTTCATTGGAGACTTTTGCAAATTAATATTATCAATGGAAAAACTGCAAACACTTTTAAATTGGTTCAGAAAATATGTTTTGGAGAACCTCCGCAGATCAGGTCACAACATGAAGTATCAAGAAGTTGTTACTATCTACCAAAATTTGGTAAGAGATACAGATATCATATTCAAGTGGAATGTGAATTAAAGCAACCTATATTTTAGAAACCCATTAACAGCATATACAGGACTCAATTCAAAATGGATCAATAACAAGACGGGTGCATTTAACAGGAAAAGTTGTCTCAGAGGCTCTTGACTATTGATTGTGTTAGAATTGAAAGAATTTGAGACAGACATGATATTTTAACCAAGGCTAAATCACGGACTGAGAAAAATTAATCATAATTTTTTCATCGATTAGCTAAAAAATGATCAGGTTTTTAATTATTTGTAGATGAATTACTGGTAAAAACTGGTAAGAATAAGTAATATAAGATTCACAATAGCTAAAACTGATGTGTCACCTTGCTAGCAATAACAATAACTTCAAAGCTGATTTGGGAAAATCATTTTTAGTAGAAATAGGAAACTGCAATGGCTAAGCACAAATGGAAGCATTAAATTTTCCTGGCAAAATTTCAAGTCATGCCAATGTTTGACCAAGAAGTTTAGGCTTCATAAAATAACAAATTCAATAAAAGAAACTATAATCATTAACATCTAAATATATGCCAGAAAGCCCAACAATATATTAACTATTGTTCTTAAAATTATACAAAACATAAGTGATTAAATAATTTCAGTACGATAATAATAGACTTACAAAAAATGTGCTGTTCTGTGTCAAAAAGAGTTTGCTTCCAGAAAAGACTAAAATTAATAAGCGTTAATAAAACTTTAAATTCACTAAGGTGAAGTCATGAACACCCTCAGGGTCAAAACATTCTGTATCAAAATGGTGTTGTTCTCTTCACTACACATGAAAAAATTGCTCTCCCCTTCCTTTTTCCAATGTACTTTCAATATCTAAGCTCAGAGTGCTCACATAATTCATATTATGTATTCACATTCATAATTATAACAGAATTAGGTACAAATCCCATAATGATAACAGGGACTCTGTTGTCAGTAAGATCTGAGTTCAAGTCTACACCACATGACTCACTAGCTGAATCATCTTCAATAGTGACTGGGGCACTGTTGGCAAGTACCAATACCTATAAAAGCAGAAGATACTCCAAAGTGGTGTTGAAAGGACTAAATGATAATTTTCACATACATTATTTATCTTTCTGCTATTTTAGTCTCCTCTTTGATGATAATGCCTATGCTCTTGAGAAAGTGGTGTGCCTGGCACACAGTAGGTATTCAAATGTAAGAAGTATTATACAAATGATGACATGATGATGAAGAATAGATGCTCAAATTACTCTTGGGTGATCAACACTAGCTACTGAGTTGTATTAATCTTACGAGTGTTTTTTTCAGCTATGGATGAGGAACCCAGGTGAAAAAATTTTTTTTCATTCAAGAAACCTGAAGTAAGCAAAAAGCAGGATTAGATGTGTATTATTGTTTGCCTATAGGCTCAAATCTTCAGTAGTACTTGAACAACTCACCCCATGAGGTGAATTTGTTTTTCAAGTTAGAGCTAATCTGTTGAACTATTGATACCAAAGCAATAATTCCCGAAGGCAAATAGAATACTGTATGTAAGAAAGGAATAAAAGGCACTGCCTTAGAGCCATCATGTCACAACCAGATGTGCTCGCCCTTGACGTCTCTATGGTTCTCGGTTTACTTGGTGGGTGTCACTGCGGTAGTGGTTACTAGTTTTGCTATTGTTGTTGATTGGTTTTGACTTTAGTGTTCCAACAAGGATATTGCCCCTACACTGCAAACCTTAATGCCTCAATCATAGAAGAATGAAAACAGTTCTGGCTTTACCTTGAATGTAAACAATGTGGTGCGACTAATCTGCTTTTAAATGTTTTAAAATAACACAAAGTCTTTCCAATATGTTTTCTCATTTGAATCATAAAAGTCTAAAAATAATCGACTCTAAATACAGATTTTTCTCATGAGGCACTGCAGCTTTCATTTTGCTTTAGGAAACTCTAATATGGCATCTACACATCAGAAAGATATGCTGAGATTCTTCAAGCCAAATATAAATAGCATAACCAACATGAAGACACTAGGTTTTAAAATACTGATGGAGAGAAACTATGACCAGGGAATCAAATTTGATGCCCTGTCTTCAGGTCAGTGAATATAATACAGGTACAAATGCAAGTTACTATTACTGTGTTTCTAAAAAGAGTTTACAGATGCTAAGACATAATGTTAAATTAAAAAAAAAAAATCAGCACTAGAGATCATCTTAGTATAAATGAAAAGTCCCAGCTGACCTTCAGAGATAAAAGAAAACTCCAGCCTCCACCTCCTCAACAGAAACTGCCTGATTCCTTCTCGTGAAGACTAATAGAGGTTACACTGCTTGTTTGTTGTTTTTTATCCGCCAGGTATTCGACAAATTAATTTATAAACAAAATCAAAAGCAATGAGCCCAGAAAAGAGCTACTTACCTTCAATCAGCAGAGTTCAGCAAACAAGTTGACTTTAAAAAGCGCCCGCTGTATGCTCCTGGCCTAGCCTGAAGACAGCAGAGACAGCACATTTTCTTTCCTCGCTCATCCTCCCTTTCATGCCGGACTGTGCCGTGGGGCTGTGGGACTGGAGGATGGATGTCCGAAGTCCTTCGGCCCCTCTGCCCACCAAGGCAATGCTCACACCATGACCTGTACCCACTCAATTTGCTTGGTCCTGCCTCTCTGGGCTAATTTAAAAGAATTCTCCTAATTTGAAAGTAGAAACAGATGTGAACATAATAAACACAATCTTTCCATTACTTAATAAATCACCTCCTCTCTGCTTCTTTTCCTCTTCTACAGTTTCCACAGTAGGGTATCTGTTATGTTGCTGGGTTTATAAACTTTAGGTTGTAGAGTGAATGAAAGAGTCATCAATTTTTTCCACCCTCCCATCAATGATAGACCCCTGCTGGCCTAAACGCGCATGCCTGATGGTGGGCACCTGGAGTAGGCTGTGGGAGTGCGTGAGTGGGCACATCTGAGCCAGAGACTGGGTTTATAAGCAGCAGCATAGTAGCAGCAGTGAAGAATAGAACATGGCCACAGAGGGCCGTTCAGTGTGCAGCAGAGATACCACGAGAGGACACCAGAGACTGCAGAAAGAGTGAATATTTGCTTGGGGGGCTGGGAGGTTTGCCAGCCTCCCACCTCCCCACCCCCACCCCCACCCCACCCCCTTCCTGTCCCTTCCTGCCCTGTACCCGGTTGCCTCACTGAAGAAAGATAATTAAAGGCCTGAAAAAAGGCACCAAGGGTTCCAGGACTCCTCCTCCACCTGTCTGCCTGAATCACAGGGAACCTGCTCTGTGCCTTGCTGGCGCTACAAGGTCCATTCTTACTTGCACTTCTCAGTAAACTTATTAGGACCAAGCATTCCAGCGGCTCTGAATTTTTTTTTTAAAGATTTATTTATTCATGCATACAAGATGGGGTACAGGCCAGACGTATGGGGCGGCGAGAGGGTCCACCAGAGACAGAGAGGGGAGCAGAACAGGCAGATCGACGGAAATACACTGCTGAGGGGAGCAGCGGGCCAGACAGGAGAGTTCTGCCACACCATGTGGGAATCTCCCCGGCCGGGCATTGAACTCACGTGCTGAGGAAAGCTCCACAGCGCAGCGCTCAACCCCTACGCCACCAGGGAGGTCCTGGCTCTGAAATTTTGAGTAACTTTCAATGAGTCAGAAAATTTCATTGTGGAAGATCAAGGTATATAGTGCCCACATAATTTCAGCATACTGTAACTTGCTATTTAAACATAAAAATACCAAAAGCAACCCTTGTAGGGAAAAGAAAGAAATATGAAAATTACATGCAGCACTTGACTGGGCTGAAGTGAGACTCAGACCTGTCTGGGAGACCTGTCTGGGAGACCTCACAATTCACATCCACTGATTTACATTAGGGTTTTGAGGCCTTTGGGTTGGTGGGGGGAAATACACTTGAACCATGTCGCCATTTAAACTTCAGGCATATAAAGGCACATCTGGTAGAACTTAGGGGGTAAAAGCAAAAAAACGCCAAGGTTCAAGAAGGACAGAGGGGGACTACCTGCAAGAAAAAAATCCTTTTTAAGAGCAGAAATTGTCTAACACGGTAAGCTACAGGCCCGAGGGTTAGGGGGAGAAGGAACTATTAGTGCAGCACTCAGTAAGTTGGTTCTTAACTCTATGCAGACAAAGCTACCTAGTGATATGCACAAACCCCAGACAGGAAAGAAACATGCGTGACCTAGCAAAGCTGTTGAACTAAATTCTGCCATAGTTGGAGCTCAAGAACCCTTGTTCTGGGAACTTCATCCTCTTTCCCATGTCTCAAGAGTTGACCAAGTTGGTGGAGTGGGTTGAAGCTTGTCAGAAACCTTATGACTCAAGAACCTGCTCCTCTACTTGAGCCAACACCTGTTAGGGAAGCAGGATAGGCCAAGGGCCAGCGGCTCCATATTGAACGGCTGAGGAGGCCATGAGCAGGGGGAATCCTGACGGTGGCCATGGGAGGCAACACTTGAAAGTTTGCCTAAAGAAATTTGTGCTTCTGTTGGAACAAGTCAAGATGAGAACTGACTATTTTCTGGTCTGGGAGTAAATTTATCCAGCTTAATTTCAGTGAAATTTATTTCTGTGTAACATCTGTATTTCTCAGATGTTAGACTCACAGATTAGCAACTACTATATTATAGAGATAAAAACTTTTGGATTTCAACAAATCAACTCTACACCCCCTGCCCACCCAAATCCCATAAAAACAAGAGAAAGGTGAAGATAAAGGAAATAACGAAACACTGAGGACTCTTTTTAGGTCTGTTGGCCAAGATCTGCTTCTATAGACCTGTATTTAATTTTTAAGTCACTTTATGTCAGAGATAATTAGACCAGTTTCTAAAAATGGTTCAGTGTCCCACAGAGAGGAAAGTATCCAAAGTCTGGATGGGAGAGGAAACTCTTCCAGTCAGATCCATCAGACATAGTAAAGGCTGTGCAAATGGGCCATGTTCAGCCTGAAATTCACAGGAACTCTCCTAAATTTGAGTTCAAAGTTTGAACAGCTTAAAATGGAACAGTTAGAAATTGGGACCTTCTTGCTTTGCCCGATGTACACACCATCTTTCCAGATAAAGGCAGATATATTTTTCCAACTTAAATCCACTCATTAAGTAATTCCTCCATGTTTTTGCAATATACATGGTGGGAAAATTTTTAACTGTCTGAACTAGAGGTCTGCTATGTACAGCATTTCTTGATTTATTATCTGTTTATTCAAATGAAAAACCCTGAGGAGAGCAGAATTATTTTCCTTAAATAAATGTTTGATTGCTGTGTCTGAAATTGGAAACAAATTTCTTAATGGTTGATAATGACAGTAAATTGATCATTAATTTGTTTTCAGAAAGGAGAACTTTTAAACAGTTATTCATTCTAATGTGAAAAAGAATCCAATAACAGAAGGCTTTAGCATATGCCTAAATGTGTACCACATAATTGCTCCAATGCAGATCTAATTTCTCATGATGCATTGCACATCTTCCTGATTTTTATGTGTATCAGCACATGCACTGAGAGTTAATGTTTAGTGTTGTGAAACAAGTGTCAATCTTCCAAAAGAGTTCAATATATTGATGAATTTGAAGCAAGAAAACTCAGGTCAGATCCAATTCCACTATTTATTTGGGCCCCACAGAAAAGTTAAAGTCAGTAAATCTTCCTCACCCTCAACATGAGAAAGACAACCACAATTTTATAGAACTCTGAGAGTTAAATGATAATTAATGAGCCATAAACATCCTGCTATCATTATTATAATGTAATTGTGTTAGAGTACAGAAGGTATTAATAGAGTATGCTGATAATACATAAAGTATTTTGAAAAATTATGAAGATAAAATAATCAATATTATATAATATACATTATGTATATTATATGTGTATATAATATATACACGTGTGTGCACATACATATGCATATATGTATATTATGTCTGATATATGCATGATATATATCCATATAATAATAAACACAATAGTGACAATAAAAAATTAGTATCTTTCTATAGAAGCTTAAATAAGCTATCAAAAAAGGATTCCATGCAAATCCTGCCTTAAAATTCAGCATTACGGTATTTTTGTCAGCAAAATTTGAAAAATACAGGTTTTTTAAAAAAAACTGTTTTTCTAATTAAAATAATAAGGAATTAAATCAAAATGACAGACTAAGCCTTTATGCCTATCTACTCCCACCTTATCTTCCTAAAAATATCAGAAAATCTGTCTTTTAAACAAAGAATTCACAACAGTGTCGGAAAATAAGAATGGATAAATTAATGCACAGAAGTTTTGAGAATTTCCAGAAATGAAATAAGACTAACAAAATCCTACTGATTTGGAAAATCACAACCCAAATCACACGGAGAAGTAATCTGTTGCAAAAGTGAGCAGAACTCTGGAACATTCAAAACTCAGAGATGACAGATAGCAGGGAAGGTACCAGGAAAGAGTCCTGAGGAAAGTATCTCAATAATTGACTGACCAATTGTTTAGCATAACCCGTAGTCCACAACCCACACCAATCAACGGTAGTACCCACCACCCCCCTGCCTGGGCACCATGTGAGCACAGCAGACTGGAGAGAGACTTGGGATACTAATGCCATGTTGAGAAAAGTGGTATTTAAATACCATGCTTGGTTGCACACCCAAGCTCTCCACGTCCAACAGAGAAGACTAATGCTTGTAAACAAAAACATTATTTACAGATAAGTAAGCAAGGAATTTCAAACATAAAAATGAACACACACAAGAATTAGCACAGACTTCAAGAAAACCAGTCCCATGAGACAAAGGCACCAAAGTTAATAAAGAAAACTACAAATATCTACTGAAACAGAATTAGAAGAACAAACAGAAGGCCATTTTGAAAGTATAGTTGATCATTATTTGTGAATTCCATATTGTGAATTCACCTAGTCACTAAAATTTATTTGTAACCCCAAAAATAAATAGTCATGGAGCTTTGAAGGTCAATCACAGACATGCATAGAGTCACTTGAAGAACAGAGTCAAATAAGACTAAAGCAAGGTGACATTAACTTTCCTTTTCAGCTCTTATGCTGCAAACAAGTGTCCTTTTCAAGGCATATTTAGTTTTATGTTTTTTGCATTTGTTTGCTTCTTGTTGGTGATTTCACTGTTTAAAATGGTCCCCAAGTGTAGCACTAAATTATTGTCTAGTGTTCTAAGGACCAGGTGTGTCTTCCAGAAAAAATACTTGTGTTAGATAAGCTTTCTTCAGGCACAAGTTACAGTGTTGTTAGCTCTAAGTTCAACGCCTATGAATCAATGCCTATGAATACATTAAATAAGGTGTCTCCAACAAAAGTACTCATTAAAAAGGGTTACATACTTATTAGTTGATGAACATGTTATGAACAGAAGCTTATTGGCACCTAAACCTATATATCCCCTAGAAGCAATGGTTCAATATTCACTGATTCAGCATTTACTAATTCCCTAATGCACAGTAATTTTATAGAGCATAACTACTGTGAATAATAAGAATTGACTATACAATGAATATACTCATGTGAATGAGAAAAAGTATGGCATTCAAGAAATCTCTTCTGGTATAAAGATGTGCTTGATATAAGGGGTACTGAATAGAGGTGAAAAGACATATTTTCCAGAGAGTAAAATCGGTCCAAAGGAATAGAATTCCTGGTGTACCTAGTGCCAAGTTTGTGCAATAATTGAGGTTGGCTAAGTGAGGTTTCTCTATAAGGACTCTATTGAGCTAAACTGTCACACTGAACTCTGTGTCTTATTATTGTTTCATGCAATATCTGAAAAGAATTTTTTAATTTAATGAAAACATTAAACAATTTATTTTACTCTTGCATTTAATGTTTACAGCTTACCCAAATACTGTCCCAAAATAATTATTACAAATTCTCCTAATTCAGAAATGAATTCTACAGCAACCTTCATTTATTGAGACCAGAATTCATTTTACAAGGAACTTTTAAAAATATGTTCTATAAAGTGAAGTAAATTGCACATTAATTATTGAGACTTCTTTTTGAGAAGAAGACTTCTTCTTTGTTATTCTCAAATGTATCTTTAATAACAGATATCCCCTTAGCAAAATTTGTCTCCCCTATACTGCTACAAAATATCTTAATATGATTCTCTAAATTGTCCTCACTAAAAACACCTCCACTATATTAACCCATTTCCATTAGCTTTTCTATTAGAAATCTTTTCAGCCAATAATGGCTTTTTGTGCCAGCCATGTTGAACTATACCACACTTCAGAAGGGCAAACTATCTTTAAAAGGTTTGGAAGCTCAGAGGTGGGCTAGATAGATGCTATGGTATTTCTATTCTTCATTTGGGGGTCAATCTGCACACTGTCTTCCATAGAGGCTACACTAGGTTACATTCCATACACCAGGGTTCCCTTTTCTCCAACATCCTTGCCAACACTTTCGTGTTTCTTGTTTTTCGATAATAGCCATTCTCATAAGTATAAGGTGATATATCATTATGACTTTAATTTCGATTTCCCAAATAAGTGATGATGAACATCTTCTCATGTACCTGTTGGCCATCTCTATGTCTTCTTTGGAGAAAAGTCTGTTATTACAGCTTCATTTACAATAGCGAAGGTGGAAACAACCTAAGTGATGTTAACAAATGGGTGTAGAAGATGTGATATATCCACACCACAGAATATTTCTCAGCTATTTAAAAAACGAAATTTTAGGGAAGGTAAGGAAGGACTGGTAACAAAGAGAAGAGGGAGCACTAACAAGGACTACAGTGGTGGACTATGGGTAATTTGGTGCCAGGTACACTACCATAACCTATACCTGAAGCGGGTGGGGAGGACCCTATACTTCCAAAATACCAACAATAATGTAAATCAACGTTATTTCAATCAATAAATAAAACCGTTCCATTTCTGACAAGATGCACAGACCCAGAGGACATTATACTGAGTGAAATAAGCCAAACGGAGGAAGACAAACACAGTATGATTTCATTTATTTGTGGAAGACTTTAAAAAGCTAATGAACAAACAAAACAAATCAAAAACAAATTTCAAGATTCAGAAAACAGAGTGACGGCTATAAAGCAAGTCCATTGTATGGTGGTAAGTAGAAAGTAGAATTGTGGTAGTGAATATGACATAATATATATAGATGTCAAAGTACAGCCCTGTACACCTGAACCCTAATTAATGTTATAACCAATGTTACATCAATAAATTTTTTTAAAGAAGAAAATTAAAGAATTGGAAGCTACAAATTTTAGCCAATAATAAACAGCTAAAAAGGCAAACCCCATCCTAAGTGCCAAATGGCACTGCTCAGCATAGCTTAAATTTCAGAAATCACCCTTTAACTCCTCATTCCTTTTGAACGCTTCTTCTGTAGTTCAAGAATTTCTCTCCACAATGACTTGCTCTGTCTCAGCAGACCCTGCTCGATAGCGAACCTCCAAAATAATTTCCACTTTTGTTATTCCTATTGAATAGAAACTGGTGGTAAATTCCACTTCAATTTAAAAGAAGACCTAGGTCAGAACAAGCTAGAATATCTCCGACAAAACAGTGAGCGCTGAGCCCCAAGTTCTTGTAGGGTCCTAGAAAGTGCACAGGCAGTTTCGAATATGAATGTAGAATATTCATAAAGTGATGGATCTTTCCATGTCCAAGTGCATTTTGCAATTTTTTATCACAAGAGTTCTCTCTGTTGGCTACAGTAACTGCCTCACTGCTCCCAACCTTCCCGGCTCACCAGCGGGAAGGGAAGGGCCAGGGTCACCACAGCACAAAGCAGCTTTTTCTATCCCTCTTTCCATGAAAGAGAAAAGAGGAAAACATCCTTTTTTTCTTTTTTTCTGAAATTCTTTACAAACCAAGGTACCCAGGGGGCAGTTCTAAGAGTTCTGGGTAATTTACATGGTTTTATATTCTTTGAGGGAGATGATTAATTACTATGGTAACCACTATATCACAAGACATCTATGCATTCTCAAAAATATTGTGAATGCAATATAACTCTTAAAAAAAATGCTTAAAAGGATATGGGAGTCCCTTAAGTAGGATGTTATTTTAAAGACAATTTACTACTATAAAACAAATCAATTTGGGAGTGCTTCAGAGGGCGTGCTTTTGTTGAAAGGGAAAAAAAAAGGAGGAGGGGTCTAAATACTGAATGTGTTTAAACACTGAATGTGTTTAAACAAAGAAATTATTTAAGATATAGATATATGTGTGTGTGCGTATATATATATATGTGTGTGTGTATATATATATATATATATATATATATATATATATATACACAAAACTTATAGGGACTCTCTGGTGGTGCAACGGGTTAAGTCGCAGCACTATGAAGCCATCCACAGCCACTGCAGCATGAGTTCGATCCCTGGCCAGGGAGCTTCCCACATGGTGCAGCAGACCTCTCCTGTCTCATCCGCTGGTCCCCTCAGCAGTGCATTTCAGTAGATCTGCCTGCGCTGCACACAGTATGATTTCATTTATTGTTCTGCTCCCCACTCTGTCTCTGGTGAATCCTCTCACCACCCCACACCTCTGGCCTACACCCCAGCTTGTATGCATAAATAAATAAATCTTTAAAAATAAAACTTATAACTGAGAATCTTATCATTTCCAAGAGGCATTATGAAGAGTGAAAAGCAGAAGAAAGAAATTGATCATTAAGAAGTGCTGGATCCCATCTGTGACATAACTCAGCATGCATCATATTCACTGCACAAGCATCAGAAATCTGTGTGATTACTAATTATGAAACACAAAAAGTAGAAGTCAAATAAGTTCTGAGCTTGTCCTTAGAAGCTGAGTGAAATCCATTTAAAAAGCTAATTGTGTGGCCACTAGCATTCTCAACAGCACCTTCAGAGATGCCCAACTGGGGGCCAGGGGCTGGAAGTCAGGGTGAGGGACATAGGCAAACTGCTGGCCTGCCCAGGCTGAAAGCCCTATCAAATCAGTGCCCCATTTCTTTGATCAGAGGAGCCTCCTAAAGTTGACATTTTTCCAATGGCGTCCAAAGGGGTTTGTGAATAAACCTCAAGTACTCCAACTCCTGGAAGTCCCACGTTGTCTTCATTTCCTAAAAACTACATATTGTTCTTGGATAGACATGGTTTATCCAGCACTGTTATACCACATAGCTTTTACAGCTGAAGAACCCAAATGTCCTGGTCTTGCCAGAAGAAAAATTTCAATCCATCTGAGATTTGGTTCCTCTCACACTTTTCATCTTGGATTTGAGTATAGAAAACAAATTTATCCGGGCAGATAACTACAAGAGGCTTTAAAAGGTGTTGTTTTTTGGTTTGGGTTTTTTTTTGTTTATTTTGGTCATCTCTGTAGATAAAGTGATGGTTAAAATAACAGCCTCTAACACTCAAGTGAATTCAAATATCAGCTAGATTACATGTTCTTTTATCCTAAACTCCTTTTTTTTTTTGCAAAGAAGAACTGGGGTGTAGGCCAGAGATGCAGGAGGTGGAGGGGGGATGAGAGGATTCACCAGAGAGAATGGGGAGCAGAACAGGCAAATTTCCTGAAATACACTGCTAAGGGGAGCACCAGGTAGACAGGAGAAGTCTGAGGTGCCATATGTGAGCTAACTCCCTGGCCTGGATCGAACTTGGGGCATAGCAGTGATAGCACTGAGACTTAACCCCTAAGCCACCAGTGAAGCTCATCCTAAACTTCTTTTTTTTTTTAAGATTTATTTGTTTATGCACACAAGCTGGGGTACAGGCCAGAGGTGTAGGGTGGCGAGAGGGTTCACCAGAGACAGAGTAGGGAGCAGCACAGGCAGTTCGACGGAAATACACTGCTGAGGGGGGACAGCGGGCGAGGCAGGAGAGGTCTGCCACGCCCTGTGGGAATCTCCCCGGCCGGTGTCCAACTTGCGTCGCTGCTGTCGACAGCTCCACAGCGCAGCGCTTAACCGCTGCGTCACCAGGGAGGCCCCTCATCCTAAACTTCTTATACCTTAATTTCCTTCTCTGTAAAACAGAGATAATAATAATTGAAAATACATTAGGCAACAAGGTAAAAACAGTATTTTCCCACCTCCATCTGGAGGTATCGCTTTATCCTTGGTCTTTTAGAAAACCACAGCAACAATCAAGCAGATAACTGCCTACAACAGTTCCTTTATACTCTAACAAGGCTAAAGACCTCTGCAGGCGATTCCCATCCTCCCCACTGCAGAAATACAGAGAATTCCAGAGAAGCCCAGGCAGACTCCACCTTATCTTTCCTTCACATAATTCATTACATCCATCTGCAAAGTGAAGACCCCCCTCTGGGTGACTTAGACACATTTGAGTCAAATAAACAATCAAGTAAAGATAATGAAATGATGTGTCGGGAAGTGACTGACCCATGCAAGAATGAACATGATAGGATTTAAGCCATTAAAGCTCCATCCACTTAAAGTGATGGATCTGGCATCTTGAAGAACCTCTTTGGGGTTGGTCAAAATGAACCAGCTGAAGCTTCTACATGCTAAACTGGGCCTTGGAATCCTTAGGGAGCAACCAACTAGTTGTATGCTAGTATTGCTTCTCATTTGTATCTGTGTATTTGTTTTTGCAGTGTATTTTTGAGATATACACTAGCATTGTTTTAATAAAAGGGAAAAGATCGAACATTTTTTAAAGCATTTCTTTACTTTTGCAATGCAAGCAAGAATAAGTTCTCATATGATAGAGGAACATTTATGAGAATAACTAAATCAAATGCTTGTCAGGTCAAACAGGACCTAGTAACCTTTAGCATCAAAAACAACAAAATAACAACAATAAATTTTAACAGCTAAGGCCTACTGAATTCTAACTGTGCTTATAATAAATCCTCATAAGATCTCCATGGGATAGATATGATTATAATTTCCATTTGAAAGATGAGGGTATGGAGGTTTAGAAAGGGTATGGGTAAAGGAGTCTGACCCAGAGCAGCGCCCTTAACCCCTGTTCTGTGCTTTGCTTTCTTCAAAAATTTACCCTGGAGAACTCTCTAAGTATTGCACACAATGGATTATTTTACTTCAAAATTACTCAGATTCATTCACTTACTGAAAATCACTTACTGAGCACCCACTGTACAGAAATCTGTGCTAGGAATTGCAGGGAGTTACTGAAAGAAGATTGGGTCCTGTCCTCTAATCACTCATAGTCAAAGAAAGACAAGATTTTAGAAAGATAAGATTGGAATACAAACATCCATATTTCAAGGTAGGTCTGTGATCTGCAGTTAGAAAGGATGCAATGACAGAAACATTAGGCTGCACCATTACTTTCCTGAAGATAGCCTTTGAAATTTAGTTGCCTTCCCTACTGGGAAGCTAACTGAGCATTAAACCTTAGAAAAGATTGCCTAGTCCTATACTTTGAGTAAGAGGGGCAAATTTCAAATTTCATATTTAAATTCCAAAGAGTTTAAGGCTGGCTTTCCTTTCAAGAAAGCTAAGGCACTAAAAACAGTATTCTCACAAAACGGCTTCGAGGAATACTGGAAAGCCATTATTTCACTAGGAATACTGGAAAAATGTAAAACTGGCCCCCACCCAACTCCAATCTTAGGAAGCATCCACTAGGAGGTTTCCTATTTTCCTATCCAAGATGGTGCCCATCGATGGTGGGAGGCCTGATGGGCAGAGCCCTCTGTCACTCCACCTGTTCTGGGGTGTCTTTCTATTATGATGGCCTGACTCCCTGACCCCCAGATTTCCAAGCCCACCAACCCAGAGTTAGAACCGAGCACCAGGCAATGCCAACCACCCAGCATCATGCTTGGACCTAGGAATAAGATCAGGTATAAGCACATAGTCCAAGCAAGGCCACTTATTTTCGGGAATTGCTGTAAGATGATTCCCTTTCTACTACTCTTGCTAAGTAATAGGATGTGAGTCCTGCCTTCTTCATAGAGATTACCTGTCTATAGACTCAAACTCAAGAAATAAGTAGAATAACAAGGCAGTGTCCTAACATCATCTTGACCCCTGGGGCCAACTGTGCCTAAAGCTGGTGTCTCAGACTTCCTGCAGGCAGGACACAATAAATGTCAGTGCATTTTGAGTTAGGTTTCTGTCACTGGGAGAAAACAAAATGGTATCAACTAGAATCTGCTGCACAGAACCAAGCCCTAGCAACCTAGTCACTATGTAACTTTGGAAAATAAAGCAACCTTTCAGACTCAGTATTTCCATCTTTTAAATGGATATGAAGGTTTAAAGGATTAAAGAGGATAATATATGTAAAGCACTTGACACAGTGACTGATGCATGCTAATGCCAGGACATCAGAGGGCTTGCCAGTATCACTAGCCCCATCATTATTATCCTCTCTGTGATAGTTAATGTTATTTATCAGCTTAGTTGGGTTATAGTGCCTAGTTATTTGGTCAAATACTAGTCTAAGTGTTGCTATAAGGGTATTTATAGATGTAATTGACATTTACAAACAGGTGACTTTAAGTAAAGCAGGTTACCCTTAATGATGGGGCTAGGGGGTCATGTGCAATCAGTTGAAGACATTAGAAGCAAAAACTGAGGTTTCCTGGAGAAAGAATTTTGCTTCAACACTGTATCAGAAATTCTCCCTGAGTTCTAGCCTGTTCCTGCCCTGCAGATTTCAGACTTGCCAGTCCACACAATCATATGAACAAATTCCTTAAAATAAATCAATCTTTAGATACAGATACAGATATGTATTTAGAGTTGATGATGTCATTTTCACACATTGGGTGCCAGATGATGTCGTTTTGGGGGTTGATGGGTTTGAGAGCAGGGTCCTTGGGTTCACTCTGGGAAAGGTTTCACCAGAGCTCCCCTTCAGCAGCACGTGGCGAGTTTCTCCATGAGACAGTGACTTCAGTTATATTTAAAGGACAGGTTTATTAGGAGAAGGGAAAGAGGAATAAGGGACGCTTGCATAGACACAAGCAGGCAGGAAGAGCTGCCCCGAGAGGGACAGGTTTGCCAAGAGAGAGGCCTGCACAGCTGCAGGCAGGCGGGCAGCCCTGAGGAGAGCTGCCTCTGCTGAGGGAGGTCAGTGAGAAGCCCCGGCATGGTACAGGTCACGGGCAGGCAGGAAGGCCGCTGCCCTGCAGAGGGACAGAGTTGGTGAAAAGGGGCACCTGCATAGGCACAGGTGGGCAGGCCAGATGCTGCCCCGAGCCAGAGCAGGGATTGCCCTGATACAGTCCTCTTCCGGTCGGGAGGGGCTCATCCCCGTGGATGGCTTGTCTGTTGCTGACCCTGAAAACCAACCAGAACCTGAAAGGGAACTGCAGATTCCACAATGGGCTCAACCTCCACATTTTCACCTTCTGCCCAGCCTCAGGCACTGGCTCCCAGGGATTTTTGGTTACCACTGGGTTAATGGTCATGCTGATTCCTTCCAGCCCACCTCCTTGTGTGAGTCAGGTTCTAGTCTTGTGATTCCTTCTTTTTCTAAGTTCTATCTCTTCCATCAGTTATAGCATGCAGAAATAGCTTCAATATATAATATACAAAATGTTTAATGTCTATGAAATACTTACTATAAAATATAAGTATCTTATTACATATAGAAAACAAACATGTAAAACAGAACATACATATATAAACTATACCAATACAGATACATGGATATGTCCCACTGTTTTCTATTTCTCTGGAAAACCCTGACTGATGCAATCATCGTAACTTGTCTAGCTGTTCCCTAACCTTTTTGTGGTTCTGATCAGAACATGATCCATTACCATAGGCTATGTAGAGTTTACCGAACTATATTTATTGGTGATGTATTTGATCTTCTGTCACTGTTCTCTAAAAAGCAAGAAATTTCCAGGCTGTCTTTATCAAAGATCTAAATATGGCATGAAACAATATGAACAAAGAAACTTGTGTCTCTGGTTCACCAATCTCTAGCATAAAGTTGTGTATCATAAGAAATTTATCAGGAAATAAATTTTGTGAAGGTCAAGGGCTCATCTAAGAACTGTGTATCATACTGTTTTCCCAAAAATTCATTTTTCAAAGCATATATCATTGTATTCTCACCAATCGATTTGGAGGGGATATGTTTGTTTTTTAGCAATGCACAAAGGAAAATGGTTGGCTCTTCCTTAACTAATAAGTACTGACATCTAAAATTATAAACCAAGGCTGTGGGTACAGGAATTGAGTCTTACCGAGGAAGCTGAAAGAATGGCATGATCTTCAGTGACACACAGAAATTTCCTCCACGTTCGGCTGGGAGTGTTGTCAACCTACCATACCTTCCTCCACTCATCTTTGTGACTGTCATTTCTGTCTTCTCTTTATTTATGGGACCAGGTTCTGTCTTAAATACTTCAGGTTTTTTTTTTCTTGATTATTCTTTCCCACAACCCCCCTTTCTACTCAGAAAACACTCATAAAGCAGCATATTTGTAGAATGGATGAAAAGTTACATATTTTGGATCAAATCAAAGTAGAAAACCTTGCCAAGTGCCTCTTTAAACGCTGCAACACCTGCTGACTAAAAATAGCTGCTCACCCAGCCCAGGGGAAGAAACGTTTCTTTTCTTTCAAACTCTGGCTTCAGAAATCTACCTCCATGAATCACTTCATCAGTCATTGATTAGCTTCTCTAATGAGCTTTTCTAATGACTGCAATAAGAAATACAAGGTTGCTTTGTAAGTGGCAAATAGAGGGAGCTTGACCCAGCAGGTACCAGTGCCTCGGGTGGAAATTCTGATGCCAGAACTCTTAGCTGGGTAGAAGCAGGAAGCAGCTCATCTATCTCACCATCATTCATTCACAAATATCTGTTGAATACAATGACTACTCCTCAGCAGGTGTTCTACATTTCTTTTTTTTTAAGACAAAAGTACCCACCCTAAAAGAAATACACTTGCCTTCCTCTAGTGCTTTCAGGTACATGTCTGCAGGAAGGGCTCCAAAAAAGAGCCTCAGGTCTTTTGACAGCACTTCCTCCCAGCATTCCCTAGGGCCGGGGTCCTTCTTTCCCTGCCCTCTGAGTTCAACATCCCTTCTTTTTTCTTCTCAGACAAAAATGAGCATAACTTCTATTTACCATTTTTGTGTTGATTTCTACTTCTCTTTCCAGGAGCAAGGATTACTAGAAACTTGTTTCCTACACACTAAATACAAGTCCTGCTTTCAAAGGATATAAGACAGCACCATAGTTAACTTTGCTGATTTTGCTATGACACTCAACTCCCAGGCCTCGGACAGAAAGCTCTTCTGCCTTTGTTCTCCCCTAACACACTTACTAAGCTAAGTATTAATAATTATATTGGCTAGCATGTTTCAGGCACGCTGCCAAGATCTATAAATATATTATCTTCTCTAATCTTCCTCAAAGACCCTATGAGGTAGGCGTTCTTACTGTAACTTCACAGATAATGAAACTAAAGCTTAGATGTTTTGGGTAACTTGTCTCAGGGGTTGCAGTTGTCGCACTAAGTAAAACTGATCGCTGACCATGGTCAAACCTGACTCACCTTTCTCTTATGTAGTATTACAATCAAAACCCATGATTTCAGAAAGGAGAGGTTAAGAGGACGTCATAACTCTCCATTTCTCTGAAACCATCTGCTCGCTGGAGTCCTTGCAACCCATCTTGCTGTATTCAGATTCACTTTGTATACTGCAGACATCCAAAGCTTATAAAATGTAAATCAGTCATGCTATTCTTCTTAGAATTTCCAATTCCAACTGCTCAGTGCTCTTAAGATAGAGTACACCCAACTTAAGGAAGTCCTGCCTCTCACACAAAGCTGTAGCCATCTGAACAGATTTCTTTCCCCGGAATGCACCAGGCTTTCATCCACTCACAGATTTCTGATATGCTATTTCCCCTGCCTAATACACCATTCCCTTTATACATTTCACCCAGCCCCCCCCCCACTCCTACCCCCACCCCTCTTAGGTTCTCATTTCTCCAGCTGTCACAGGCTCAAATGCCTTTCCCAGTTTTTATATTGGGTGTTTCCTGGTTTTCTACTATGTGAGATCTTTCATACACCCAGGTTGGAGCACCAACTTAGCACAAAGCAAGCTCACTATAAATGTTTATTGAATATATGAAATATGCTATGGAGAAGCTTATCACTCTACTCTCCTAAATACAGTTGTCTAATCCAGACAGTGTGGTATTATCACACATGCCATAAACTGTATGGACAGCCACAAGAGCTACTATTCACAGAGCCCACTCCTTCCACTGTCTGTGGAAACCACACCCTGGGAAAACCAGCCCCTGCCCCCAAACTACAGAGGGGAACAAACCTGACTCCTCCTTCCTTTGAAGATATGTCCAGAGTATACAAAACAAAATGCCTGGCTGGTATTCATAGAAGGTCATCAGTTTAAAAGCAATGTGAGGAGAGGTATGTGTATCAGTTAAGGAATCCTCAGCTTCAAGTAAAACAAATCTCAGGTCAACCTGATCTAACAGGATATTTATTATCTCACATAATGAAAGTCCAGTGATAGAACAAGCTCCAAGTATGTGACAGTCAGTCACTCGATGCTATCTTCAAGGATCCAGGTACTTTCTCTCTGCCCTGATGTCCTCAGCACGACTGACCTCCTGAGACTAGTTTCCTTTATGACCTTAAGTTGGCTGACTGTAACAGCCAGCAGCAAGAAGGCTTTCCTTGATGAAATTCGCAGAGAAAAAGAAATCTTTTCCAAAAAAATAAAAGAGAAATCTTTTCCCCTACCATCAAATGTTAAACCCTTCCTTTAACCTGACTCCGCTAACTTGGAAACGTTGTCTGCCCCACACCAACAAATACCTATAGCACCTGGAGTCCAGAAAATGACAAGAGCTAATGAGTTTATATGAACCATCTGAGGCAAAATGGATACACTAGTTGAGAAAACCGAGGAGAAACACTAGAGAACAAAATCTCCAGTGCTAATGATAGAGGGAGAGGACACATTTATTTCCAGCTAACACAAGTCTATTTTTCTCTATTTGCAATGGCTCACGAAGAATACTATATTCTTCCACATTCCTCTATATATGAATACTCTATTTTCCTTTTGAATGTGCGGTTGTATTTCTTCTTGCTGACACCAGCTTCTCTTCAAGTTAATCATCTTCTTCGCAGACATGCTTATGTTGAGTCAGCATTTAACATGTGGAGGCTTAGTGCTTACAGCAGCTATAGAAACTGCTTCACTCAACCCTGCACAGAAGCAATACAAACGATATCAAGAATGTAAGCCAAATGACTTCATTACTCTTTTTTATGTAGGCAGATTTGTGATAATATCATAAAGCAGAAGTTTCCATCATTCCACACTGGATAAAACATCCGCCTTCGCAAGGCGACTAGGGCTGGAGGTAGGAAAGGGGTGGTGAGCGCAATGAGCAGCCCTCTGACACAGTCCTGCTCCTCAAGTTGCCACATTTCTGTCTTCTGGAGCAGGGGTTTCAAAGCCCAACTAGGTTAATTGGTGATTTAAGAAAAAATATGGATGCTAATGTCCATTTCATACCATTGCAGGTATCTTTTCAGGTTATCCTAGAGTCTCTCTTTGCAGCCTTTATCTAAATAAACTGAGGCATTTAACAATTCCCTCTTGGGAGTCTAGAATACAGGATCTAGCGTAAAGGATCTTTAACTTATAAACTCTCTGCATGGGCTGGTTATGCCCAGGACACAGAACGCATAAATCAATACCGAAATGGCGGGCTATTATTTTACTCTGAGATACCAGCACATGAAGAAAAAAGGACTATCTGTATTCATATCAAATTTCATTTCATTTATCATAAGCTTTTTGGGCTTTATTGTCATGTGTAATTATATACCATAGAGCTGGACCTGACTCTTTGTGATCACTTATTTCAAATGACTTGTCAAATTCTCACAGCTGTCGCATAGCTACAGTCCAGGACATTCGTGGACCAGTATGACCTGGAACACCTGGTGAGGCAATGCTTAATTCAACCTGTGGAGCCTTCCAAACAAATTTCAAAGGCAACAAGGTTGTTTGTGTGTGTGTGTGTGTGTGTGTGTGTGTGTGTGTGTGTGTGTGTGTAGGTGTTCTTAATCATGCACTTTGTGTTCTTCTTCTGTAGCCCTAAATGCTTAAAGCTCTCTAGCGGTACAATTTTCCCCACTGGAAAAAAATCCAGCCAGGCCTGTTGTTATACCCAATGATCCATGTTCCAAAGATGTCTTCGAGCAATATCCCCAACCTTCCCTGAGACTGATTTCAGTTCTCAAGAGGAAAACAATCTGATTGACTGAAGTAATAACCAATGAATTAGGTTAACACATACTTGAGAGCAGAAACCTAACCTTATATGTATTTGCATCTCCTAACTGCATTTAGGACTATGCTTTCCTTGAAGCACAAAGGATATAAATCTAATCTTGTTTCATTTTCCCAGGGTGTAGTTAAAGAAGAAATTTAGCAAAAATTTATTTCAAACTGGTAGAAATTGCTTAGACAAGTACCCATGAACAGGAGTAAGAACTGGTGCTCTGCTAACTCTGACCTAGGACTTCCGACTATCATGGGACCCTCCTACCATTGCTTCCCGGGCTGCGCCATAGTAGACTGATTCATTAAACACGTATTATCAACATCAGTATGTTAAGGGTTATGCTGGAGACTGGTAGAAAACCTAACTTGGCCTCCACTTTCATATAGCTTCTCAGCAATGGATTTCCTTCTTCCCTACTTTTCTCCTGGGCTTTTTACCCGCCAGTGATGATGATGATGATGATAGCAATAAAAATACAAGTTTGATTTGAATTTTCTGTATGTCAGATGCCTCTCAGTTATATATATATGACTTAGAGTTTTATACATGTATGGAGACAAATATATTCAAAATATCTTCACAGAGAAAATTACTAATTCACCAAAAATGGGAATTTTCACATGGAATGAAGGGTCTTTGATTTATTAATATATCACATATCTTCTTTTCTAATTTGCTTGTTCACTTGCTAGCAATTTCCTGGGAGGGGTCAGCAATCAACATTTGACACTTCATGAAGTCAATTATTTTAATGATTAAATAGCACAGTAATATTAGAATACAAAGTGTCCCTCTACCTGCAAATCCCAGTGACTCCCTCTTCAGCACGCCATTTCCTTCCTTATGCCACTTTAAAATGCCTTTATTTCTTATATATGCCTATCGTCCCCAACCAATATTTGAAAGTAGTTGAGGTAGAGTATGTAAGTCTGTGGAAATTTGTTTTTTAGAAAAAAGAGTACATTGTAGGCTTTAGCTCCTTTACCTTTTTCTCCAGTAGCAATCAAATCCAAAGAACTGCTTTCTTACTGTGACAAAGGAAAACAGAGAGAGCATAATTCTGCTGAGGCATTTTTGTTGTTCTTGCATCTCACTTCACCACAACCCGTAGCCCAACAACTGCAGTCCCAGCACACGGGTCCATTCCACATAATTGCCAGTTTCATACTTTGATAATCCCCATTTTCTTTGACAAATTGATATCTTAAATGAGAAATCTGATACCCCTAGCTATAAAAGCTTTAAATGGTCCTTTTCTTCTGTCATCATAGAAGGTATAGTTTCAGGATGCAATTAACTTTAGGGCTAGGAAGGTAATAATTATGGTCCCTTCGCACTGGACACAAATGAGTCCATTTATCAGCATTAGAGTTGCAAATGATCGATTTTCTAAAACCAGTGCAAGCAAGGACCTCATTGCCTATATTTCCCCAGCCTCAAAGCACCCAGTTTCCCCAAGGGGAGGTCAAGCCAAAAAGCAAGTATCTCATTAAGAGCAGGAAATAAATGGAAAGCATCAAAGAAAGGAGGATTTTTTTAATAAAGAAGAATCTTGCCTGAAAAGCACTAAAATCACACAAACTATTAGAATCAGAGAAGGTAAAAGAGGGTAAGATTTTAAAATCCAATTGCTGGACTCATTACCACCTGGAGCTAAAGTGTCCTAGTAAACCCATACACTGCTCAGGGAAACAGGGGGGATCTTTATGGGATGGCTGTTATAGGTACATTCACACTTGCAGATATAGCTGGCTCGGAAGTATTTCCACACTGAATATTTTTATTTTTATTTTCTTAGGTGAAACCAATTCAGAGTGGTTCCAAATTGAAACACATTTTAAATAAAGCATTCTTTTTGAACCAACTCTGAGCTCCAAAATAAGCATGATAAGGAAATTTAAGGGCTCTCTTCAAATAAGGAAGACACAGCATTTCACATAGAAAATGATCCTCTAATGATCCTTTCTCCTGTGTGTGAGAGAGATAAAAAGCAGGCCAGCCAGCCAGATAGAGGGGTAGATAAAAATTCATTACAAATATGTACAGCATACATTATTTGGAGGGATAATATATTTATATTTAAATATGTGTAACATACAGAACATTTAAATTTTTGTTTATGTCCAGAAAGATTCTGAAAGGAAGAGTAGGAGACAATAAAAAGATCAAGATACCATGGACTGATCATCTTCATTTGTCTGTCTTATGTGGGAACTCCTATTTCCAGAGACAATAAGGCCCCTAGGCATGAGGATGAAATCTAGAGGCAGCATTAAGGGGTGGCTGGGGTGCTCTGGTTATCAATCTGTGCATCAGTAGATGGAGGTCAGTATAAGTCAACCTACAATCTTTGTACATACTGAATTTTTGCTGTGAAATTCAGCTTCCAGACAAGTTCCCTGACGCTGCCTCAACTTGGTGCTCTTAACCCCTCCCCTCTAGGAATTCTGGAGCAATCATTGAATGAAGTAAGCAGAAATAAATTTTATTCCTGTACTCACTGAGTACTGTTTTGTATGGTTGGTTTTGTGATGTTTCAGACTTGCTATGCTGCTAGTCAAAAAGAGGGATCTGCACTATTTTCAAGGACAGGTTGTTACAAGGCAACCCCGATATAAATGGGGTGCCTGCCTGGGTTCTCACCCGTGCTCTTCAATGGTACTTAAAAAGGCTCAACTGCAGACACACACAGTAAAATTAATAAAAGGGTTTATTTACAAAAAGGGAAAGAAAAAGATAAAAAATAAATTGGTGAATGCGTCCTGCCAGTTCCGCTGAGCGAGAATCTTATCGCTCACTCAGGAAAAACTCTGGCAAATCTACACCACGAACAATAGCCCCCCTGTCCAACCTCCCAGGTCTGGTTTTTAAGTCCCCAAACCCCTCCTTAACTCCTCCCTCGGTCCTCAGTATCCTTTCTTCGGTGATGATGGCACTCTGGGATTCCTAGTCTTAGGTGTCTTGGCTCTCTCTGGCTTGAGGTGGGGGTGGGGTCCTGGGACACTCCCCTTTCCTGAGGCCCACCCTCTTACAAGGTCACCTCCTTTTAGACTGGTTTGAAGGCCACTGGCCAAGCTTAGGGGGCCAGTAGTTAACTTGGTGAAGCTGCAAAGGTCTTAGCTAGCTGTCTCTGACTCCACACACCCTCCAGAACAGCTATTCTCCTTTCCATCCACCGTCGTCCTGGCGCACGCGCGCACGCGCACACACACACACACACACACACACACACACACACACACACACACACACACACCGCCCCCAGAGCCTTCCTATTTTCAAGCAGTCACCCAACCTGGGATTTTTCCCCAACCCCTCACCGCCCACCAGTGTTCAAAGCAGCCAGTAAGACTATCTGTTGAGGAAAGCGCCCCTCTCTGAGGGCACAGTGTTTCTCCTGCCGGCAGCAGGATACAGATAGGGACAGAGACTCCAGCCATCCCTGGGAACCCAGTATCACAAAGAGCTCCTCTGATCCACTGCATCTGGGCTTCCCCTCATTAGCACATTAAAGCTGCTCTGTCCCTTCCTTCTGAGCCGCTCTGTCTGCCCCAGGGCGGCCTCTATGGAGCCTTTTAGGCCCGCGCTCATTTTGAAACCTCCCTAACTTCACAAGCATTAGCCCTTTCCCAACACCTGTCAAAGTCTCCGTTATAGCCCACAGGTACAGAGGAAGCACCACAGCCCTAAGAGGTACAACCAGACCCCCCTACCCCCAGCCCCAACCCCCACCTTCTGCCGAGTTAGTCCTAAGAAGAAACTAGAGTTTCAAGTTCAAAAACCTTGAAACATAATAGCTTTCCCCAAAAGGACCCAATGAAATCAACAGACCCGTGCCTTGTTCATAGATGGGTGGGTTTCATTTCAGACTCAACTGACAAGACTGGAGAAAAACCGTGGGCGAGAGCAGCTCGAGTTCTCGCGGGCTGCCTGCAGCGCCGACCAGGCTGATCCCAGCCCAGGGGCAGCGCGCACAGCGGCCGTGAAAACCCAGCCTGGCCCTTGAATTTTGTGACCAGGATAACAATTGCCTAGTGTTTGGCAGCATCCCAGGCTCTCTCCCAGATGTTATTTCATTTAAAAATCCTCAAAACACAACAGGAAATGAAGGGCTAGGATTATTTTAAATGGTTTACAATAAGAAAACTGAGGCCCCCAAAGTTAAGTCAGTTGCTTGAGACAGAACATGGCACATTCTAAAGGGGAGACTCTCAAACCTCACTCCCAAGTATAATCAGGACCAAAATCCTACTGAGCTCCCCCAAACAGGCCCAGCACCAATACCCTCACTTCTTTATAGCTGAATTCACACATGGTTCTTGCCTGCTGGCTCTTAGCCCAGATCTATTTCTGAGTTACCTCTTTTCAAAGCAAGGTCTAAAAATTAGTAGCTTCCTTCTGCCCATTGCATCTTCTGTCCCATTCCCACCACAAATGTCAAATAAGCCCATGGCTTATTTGCTCTTAAATCCTTTCCTATAAATGTTTTTAGTGTATTTCCTTTCCAACTCTTCAAAATGACTATTTCCCACTCTCTATCCTACACCTCTCCCACATCGCCTGACACCTTCACTCAATTGCTATTAGTGCTTCGGATTTCTCAGAGCAGTGAAACCACCAAACAGGAGATGCCTTTTATCCCCATCCCCAAACCTACCAAATTACCCTCAATGGCACCCACACTCGCTGCCTCCTCTGTGTACCAGGAAGAGGGCACTGGAGAGTCCCAACGGCGGGTCCCCACTCTGTGCGTGGAATAGCATCATCTTGACCTTCTCAAAGCTCCCCTCCTCCTTTCATCCCATCCCTTCCTGCAACTTTTTCCTCTCCACGCTATCATTCCCATCAGCACACAGACCTCTTGCATTATCTCCACTATTGAAAGAGTCTGGCTTTACTCTGCTCCTGCTTAGAGCACCACTTCTCAAAAGTTGTTTTAGACCCCTGCCTCACACTCGTGCCCCAAACCATCCCATCCAGGCTTGCACCTGCCCCACCACTCTTGGCATGACCCAAGGAGTCTGACCGATTCTCCGGCATTTCCTCAATTATCCTCAGAAGGGTAAACTGTTCTCTTCCTTCTCAAAACACTTCCTTTTTTTGACTTCTGAACACTACTCTCCTGTTTCCCTCACACTTCAGACTCCTCCTCCTCTGTGGGTTTCAGAAGTCAGTGTACTTCCTGGATTGCCCTTGGGACACCTCTTCTCCTCCTCTGTCTATACACTGTCTCCAGATGATCTCATCCTGGACTCAGATGATCTCATCCATGACTCCCAAATCCAAATCCCAGTCCCTGATTTCTCCCCAGAATCTCATACTCCAGCTATCATTTGACATGTCCATTAAGTATGTCTAACTTAACTTGCCTGAAGTAAACTCTTGACTTTCTACCCACAAACATTCCTCTCTGGTCTTTCCCGTCTTTGACAATGGCACCATCCATCACTCATCCAATTTCCCATGCCACCTCCAGAAAGAACTGGAATTTTTTTGTTGTTCTTCTTCTCCCTCAGCTGTCTCAACAAATTGCTCATGCAGTCCCATGGACTCCATCTTCATGCAATCACCCCAAAGCACAATCACTTCTCTCTACGTCCATTGCTGTCCTCTAGTCTAAGACTCCAACATCTCGTTCCTCCAGTAGCCATTGAATCTCTTCTGCAATATATTCTCCAACAGCATCCGGAGTGGTCGTTTCATAACATTTACTAGATTATACCTTTAATTAGAATCTTCCAGCAGCTCCCCATCCTACTCAGAATAAAATCCAAGCTCCTTTCCTGACCTATGAGGCCCTAAAATAACTGCCTCCTTTATGATCTCCTCTTCTCCCCTGCTTCTTGCATTCCAAGCTCCCTTTCTTTGAGTTCATTATGTCTGCTTGTCTGCCTGCAATACACTTGCTTCTGCCCCTTAGATCCTTCTGGTCAGTCCAATCTTAGCTTCAATGTAACCAGAGAGAGAGGGGCGCCTCTTTTGACCACTCAAGTTAAAGTACCGCCCATTATCTCTCTATCACATTACCCCACTTTAATTCTCTGTGTAGCATTCAGCACAACTGGGTATCTTTTTTATGTATTTGTTTATTGTCTCCATGAGAGTAGAGTCTTAAATCCGGTTACCGGCAACCCCAACGTCTATTCTAGATCATGCTACTGACCTGGTTCAGCAATTATTTGTTGAATTGCCAAATGGCTCCTAGCCTGTGCTAGGAGCTTGACGTGAAGCCACACCAGTGACAGAGCTACTCAGGCTGAGCCCCACCCCCAGCCCCTCTCTCTGTCACTAGGATCTAAAATCCCTCTCTAGCTTTGTGATCTCTGGGAAGTAGCCCTCTACACTTACCACTCATTCCACAGAACTGAGATCTGCATTGTACTCCTTCTCACTTCTAAATAGTTTCCCTGGTTAACATTTCAAGGAGCCCCTTTAAGATAGGATCCCCAACTGAACACCAGGCTACTAAGTTGAGTCCTTGATACTTAAGATAGCCACTGTCAAGCCTAACGTGCTGCCTCCACATCACTAGTTGGATCGGATTTCCAGGTCATGACCAGCACCAGCCTAATGCCACCCCTATGAGGAGCCCCTATCCATCATTAGCTGCACCTCCAGAATCCAGACTCACTGTTGCTTCCTATTAGTCTGGGACCATGGCTTCTAAAACAATCTGATGTTAAATATCAGATTGTTATTGTTTCAATTCATTGCTCATAAAATTTTTGCAAAATGTAATAAAAATCAACCACTAGAAAAATAAAATATCAAAAACTTAATAAAATACAAGACGCAATTTTTTTAAATTAGGAGAAAAAATATAAAAGTACTCTGCCAAATTGTTGTAGCTATTTCTAAACACTTACTCTCGGTTTCTGTTCTTACTACAGTCCATTTACATAATACAAGGCCATGGACTGCGCTCTGAGTAACTGCCAGCTGCTCTGCCTGCCTGCCTAGTTCATGTAACACTTTAAGTCTCATCTGCCCTGGCGAGCAGATCTCTACCTTAATGCAACTTTTAAATAACCTTTTATCCACTATATTAACGAATATTAATACCGATTATATTCTACGCACTGTTTGGTGTCTTCCCCCAGATAATCTGATCTAATATTACTCTCCCTGACCCTAGTCCAGATTCTGTTCAAATCACAGCATCTCCTCTCCATCCAAGCTGCCTTTGTCCCATTTAGACCCCTCTCCTCTAAATGACTACTGTTGCCCTCTAACTGATCTCCCAAACCCCAGGCCTTCTCCTCTCCATCTGTTCTATTATTTACCCATATCATGTTCAGGTACATCTCAGATTGTGACCTTTACTCAAGAACCTGCAATAACCCATGGAATGAACTACTCATTGGCGTATTAAAGGCTTTCCATTATCTGACTCCATTCTACAGTTCTAGCCTCATTCACTCTACTGTCTTTCATACCTACACATAATAGCATCAAACTGGACACTAATCTGTCTCTTACCCAAATTTGGTTCATTCATTCTCTGAGTTCTCTACTCATGTATGTTCCTATCCTATTTATCTGCTACGGAATGAATACTTATTTATGTCTCCCTCTAACCCCTGCCTCACCAAATTCATGTATTGGAGACCTAATCCCAATTGTGATGGTATCTGGAGGTGGGCCATTTGGGAAGTATTCAAGTTTAGATGAGATCATGAGAGCAAGATCCCATCATGGGATTAGTGCCCTCATAAAAAGAGACCAGATCTCTCTTCCTTTCTCTCTCTCTTATTTATTGTTTCCCATGAAATTCTCAAGTACATTGTACTTAAGTACACTGTACATTCAAGTAGTTCACATGTAAGGTCAAAATGACAGAAGAAAAAAAAATGACAGAAGAAGTTTAATAGAGACTGCATATTCAACAAGTTATTCATATTATTCCCTTATCCGTACATTTGGAAACAAACAACTAGGTGTCATGTATAAAATTTCAAATTACAAATTATAATGATTCATTTTCAATAGTAGTACAAATGCCAAGTTACCCAGCTAAACTTTGAGGTTCTTCAGGCTAAGGATGTTTTGTCATGAATATGTTGTCCAGAAGAGGGCTCAGCACAGAGGAAGCAAATAAGAATAAATGGATGCAAAAATAAATCAACTGAGCAAAAAAGCAACCAACAAAATGTGAGAAAATAATTGCAAACCATATATATGATAAAGGGTTAATATCAGGAATAAAGAAATGACAAAAAAAAACAAGAAAGAAAATTTTTTAACTAAAATAAGAATAAAGAACTCCTACAACTCAACCAGGACTAATTTTTAAAAAGTAAATAACTGAATAGACATTTCTCCAAAGAAAACATACAAATGGCCAATAAGCATACAAAAGAATGGTCACATGACTAATAATTAGGGAAATGCAAATCAAAACCACAATAAGATGTCATTTCACACCTGTTAGCACAGCCACTATCAAAACCAAACAAATATAGAAAATAACAACTTGGTAAAGATATGAAGAAACTGTAACAGTTTGCACTGTTGGCAAGAATGTCAAATGGTACCACTGCTATGAAGAACAGTATGAAGGTTCCCCAAAAAATTAAAAATAGAACTACCATATGATCCAGTAGTCCTACCTCCGGGTCTACGTCCAGAAAATACTGGAAACAGTACCTTTAAGAGATATTTGCGGGGCCTCCCTGGTGGCGCAGCGGTTGAGCGCTGTGCTGTGGAGCTGTCGGCAGCACGCCATGTGGGTTCGACGCCCGGCTGGGGAGAATCCCACATGGGGCAGCAGACCTCTCCTGCCTCGCCTGCTGCTCCCCTCAGCAGTGTATTTCTGATCTGCCTGTTCTGCTCCCCACTCTGTCTCTGGTGAACCCTCTTGCCGCCCCACGCCTCTAGCCTGTGCCCCAGCTTGTATGCATAAATAAATAAAGCTTTAAAAAAAAAAAAAGAGAGATTTGCATTGTCATCTTCACTGTAGCCTTATTCTCAATAGCCAGAAGGAAGAGACAGAAGCAACCTCAAAGCTCATCAACAGATAAATAGATAGAGAAAATGTGATATAAAAATAGATACATGGATCAATGGAACAGATTCAAAAGCCCAGAAATAAATCCAAGTACCTACCAGCATCTAATCTGGTATCAGCATAAAAAGGGGAAAAGACAGTCTCTTTACTAAATGGTGCTAGGAAAATTGGAAAGCCACACACAAAAGAATTGAGTTGGATTAATTGCTAACCCCACACACTAAAATAAATTCAAAATGGATTAAAGATTTGGGTATAAGACCACTAACACACAAAATGTTATACAGCCTTTAAAAAAGGAATTCCGTCATTTGTAATAGCTGAAAATTGCACTAAATGAAATAAGTCAGTAACAAAAAAAACAAATACTGCATGATGCCACTTACATGAGGTATTTAAAATGGTGAAATACTTAGAAAGCAAAATGTGGTACCAGGGTCGGCAGGAAAGGGAAAGGAAAGTATAGTTGTGAAATAGTTTATGTTTTGCAAGATGAAACATTTCTAGAGAGCGGTTGCCTAACAATGTACATGCAATTAACACTCCGAACTGTACACTTCAAAGTGGTTAAGGTGAAATTTTTTATATTATGTTTTTAATTATAAAAAGAATGAATGAAAATATCCTTGTGTTTTCATATACAGTCAAGAGATATGCCAAATATTTATGGGGCATTTTTCCAGGTGCCTACTGGAATTCAATTCCTAAACATACTTTTTTAGAAACATAACTAAGAATTAATGTGTTTAAACCATGTACAGCCAATGCTCATTGGCCCAAACTCAAACAGATGAGAAAACTAAACTAAAACCTGATGGTGGCGCTTTTAATTTGAGAGTTCTACTTTTATGAGAAATGGTAACTAAATAATAAATCAGCTCTTGCATTGAGTAATTTTAGAACTATACAGGCAACCAATTCCCTGTATCTACAACTATAGCAGTGTGCAGTAAAAATAAACATCTATTATCATGGCCCTGAGGCACTGAAGCATCTTGCGATAGTAAAAGGTCAAAGAAAAATTACCCAGAGGTACATCCATTTCATTAAACATCAACTACCTGGAAATGCATCATCATTATCAACGGTAAACCAAATATTCCTTTAATATGAACATTCATTTCTCCAAGCATTATGCATAAAAGAAGTATACTGAATGATGTTCTATTTTTATAATTCTGTCTTTTAGTTTAAAAAAATGCATCCTTCAGACATTCTTTATTTACTAGTGATCTTAGAACTGTCTGTTTATCATCACACCACCCGGTTCCATTTTTGAATATTTTATATCAATTACTCTCATTGCTAGTTGATTTCCCCGTTCATTTTGACATCTGTTAGAAGGAGCAGCTTGAGGAAGAGCCTCATTATCAGTTTTTTAAAAAAAGCCTTCCCACTTGATAAGAAAGGATTATCTGAATTCTAACCTATGTCTTTATCAGCTGTGCCTGGTGCTTACTTCAAGTATAACCCTCCTCCGTGGCAGTCATTCTGTTGGCTCACCATGTTCTAACTTATAAGTATATGTACATATTTGTCCTATCTTGTAATTTCCCACATTCCCACTGACTTTATGTCGACTTGTTAATGACAATGTATTCTCCCTCATTCTCCTTGGTTTTCAAATCAAAAAAATTGAAAATTAAAAAATAAATCAAAGTATAAGCTGAAAATTAGTCCCAAATCAAATGAATGGATGTGGTTGCATCCTAATGATTAAACCTCTCCACTGCAAGACTCAAAAAGGCAAAAATCCCTTTATAACTTGAACAACTCAATGTATCTCTTATTAGGAAGGAATTGGGTCCAAACTAGAAATTCATGGTTATTTTTGTTAAGATCTGAAATTAGTATTCACATGAGAAAAAGCTAACACTTGTTTTTCAAAAACATTTCATTAAATAATCATTTTAGAAGAGAAATTCTGCAGCTACGAACAGATCAGAATCTATTCCTGTATGTTTCTAAGAAATCTACCTGTATCAGCAGTTTCTGTGACAGGGTCATCAACTGTTGCCCTTGAAGTATTCTTTTTTTCTCATATCTTGTTTGCCTGTGGCTGGGTAATAAATACTACTTCATGCTGAGAAATAAGTGAAGAACGGTTCACCATAATTTTTTACCTTGTTTGAATCAATACATTATTCTAAATCTTTGAGAATTAAAGAAGTAATAATTATCCAACCATTTAAATCACCTTACATTTTTCTTACATCCCATTGCCAAAATAATTTTTAACAGAACGGAGAAGGAATATGAAACATCTCACTAACTGGCTGAAGAAAATTATCGAGCACCTCCTCTTTCACCAAAGTCTCGGATGTGATTATATTCTAACCTAACTGCTTTAGAAATTATATAGTCAATCAGTGAGATGTCCCAATTGTCATGTATAAAGTACAGCAACCCAACTCAACATGTCTTTAAAGTAAGGGGTAAGGAGATGGAGCCAAACTGAAAAAATAAAATTATATGGGATAATGTATGGCAGATTTCAATAAAGTAACATGATGTTCATTCTAAGCTCCCTGTCGGTACATCTCATCATTAGGTGGACAGGCTGTAGATGGCATATATGTTTGCATTTCTTCCACTGATTAGCAGGTGGCTGTTGTTACAGGCCGTGTGACCAATGGCAGGCGGCTCACTGGTTTACCAGACTTGCCTTGCTCTCAGTCTAACATTCTGACCCAATGTTTCATACACGCAGTCGCTCGGCACTGCCCCTTCAGTCAGGCAAATCCAAAGTCTTGGATGTGATTATATTCTAACCTAACCACTTTAGAAAATTAACAATGATGCATTTGCCCTTTCCTTAGCTGAAGAGACTACCAGCCACACAACAGCACATGTCTGTCTGCATGTGGTAGAGTACTTTTTATACAGACCAGAACTTTCAGACTTGCAACTTCACTTTCTGTTAGCAGCTAATTTGCTACATGCCAAGGGTAGAAGAAAGGAAACAACTGAAGAATGAACTGATAGAGAAATACAGGTGAAAGAAACAGAAAGAAAAGGAAATAAAAGAGGAGAAAAAGAAGGGAAAAAAATGATCGTTAAGTTATTAGAAAATTTAAAAAGATATTTATGATTAGGCCCTAATGAAATTGCCTTAGAACACCAGGGGTGTTCAAACCAGAAGGAATCACAACTAAGCACTGGCACAGCATCTAGAAAACTCCACTCTTGCCCATGCTATTGCTTTTACTTAGAGCCCAGTCACTCAGAAGCTCTCTCCTATTGACATAATCCCATGGCACAAAAGCCAAGCTCATAAGCATGCCAACAAAATTATTCATGGAGACTTTTACACTTATTCTCATATTTTTCAGTCTCCTTGCCAAAAAGGAGGTGCTCTTTCTCAACAGAAATGTTTTCTTATCTTTTAGACATAAGGAAAACCCACTTACTCAATACAAAATACCACATTGTAAATTCTGAGGACCTTTGAAAGACAACTAAATGTTTGAGTAGCAGTTTAAAGGCTCTAACCCTAAGGTTCCATTCACAGATGTGCCTGTGATGAGATATCACTGACCCAAACTTCCAGTCTAAGTTCTTCATACATTGAAAACTACAACTTGGGGCCTCCCCGGTGGCGCAGCGGCTAAGCGCTGCGCTGTGGAGCTGTCGGCAGCGGTGACGCGAGTTCGACGCCTGGCCAGGGAGAATCCCACATGGCCCGGCAGACCTCTCCTGCCCCGCCCGCTGCCCCCCTCAGCAGTGTATTTCTGATCTGCCTGTTCTGCTCCCCGCTCTGGCTCTGGTGAACCCTCTCACCGCCCCACGCCTCTGGCCTGTACCCCAGCTTGTATGTATAAATAATAAAAAAAAAAAGAAAAAGAAAACTACAACTCATGTCACAGATCAATGACAGTTTAGTAAAATACAAAATCTGCCCATTTTATGTCAGAACTCGTTAATTTGCTTTTGATCCTCCCATATACCCAACTTAGACAACAAAAATCAGCTGAAAAAATGAATTCATGCAGAACTTTATAAATTTCCAAGTATTTTCTTCAGTATCATTTCATTTAATTCTCAAAACTATGGTCAGGATGGTAACACAAGCATTAGAAAACACATTTTACAAATGAAGAAACCAAAACCCAAGGAGATGAATGTCTCTGTCCAACTACAGGGCTAGGTAGTAGCAGAGGAATGATGACATCCCAAGTCCCCTCACTGCTGCCTCAGTGACACTGTTGTTTTGAACTTTAAGATTCATTATATATGAAGAAATAACCCACAGAGAATCAACATAACTTACAATCAAGCAGAGATAAATGAACTTTTGCACTAGTTTTTCCAATTTGATGAGGAAAATTAATAATTAAAAACATATTCTATTTAAAAATTTAAACGGTCAATGCCAAGTTTTTGCCTTTACAAGTCAAAAAAATCACAGGTATTCATAAAGAATAGGAAGCCCACATATTATGTACTGAGCCAGCATTTCTTGATTTATTCTGCTCATCATCTTTAAAATGCTACATTTGGGAAGATGTTATTCTAAGCTACAAATGAACAGAAAGCAAAGCTTTGACTTTCTCTTACCAAGTAGTCTCACTTCAGAGTGAATTTCTCGCTTAATAGTACATGGAAATATACAGATATACCCACAAGTGGGTTAAAATACACCTCCTGTCTTCACAGGGGACTCTTGAATGATTTGGGATTTGATATTAAATTAAACCATACTCCTAAAATAAGATTTTTTTCAAGTTTCTATTTCTGTACATATTTTGTGTTTCCACTAGAGCTGTAAGCTCCAAACAGCTCCTTGGGAATTCCTTGGGAAATCTTGGCTACCCAAACAGTAAAACACAGAAACCTGTATGAACGGGGGGACCATAAGAGTTAACCCTACAGAGGCAAGGAAAAGCACACATATACCCTGATAAAAACTCATAAAATCCTCTCTCTAGGTGATTTTTGTGTCAGTTCTTCAAACATTTCAAGTTACTTAAAGAGAAAAAGTCCCTCTCACAATCACCGGCGAGGTAGGGGCCCACCTTCACCTTAACCCGGTGCTAATACATCTCGTCCTTGATCCATCCGCTGCGCAGATTCCAGCACGCGGTGATCAGCGTTCGCCTGCTCTGGCTTTAGCACACGTTGGAAACACCCGCGCCTCCTCCTCCCACCCTTCCCACAACATTTTTGCACTTTGCATGGGTCTGTCCAGGCCTCTAGCCTCCCCTTCTAGAACTGCCCCTGGGCAGGAAGAGTCCGGGCTGCAACTGGAGCCTCGGGCAGGAAAAGTGGTTCTTCATTTCACCCCCGCGGTTGCCCGCACCCCATCTTCCGGCCAGGTGGTCCGGGCCAGCCGGCCGGGCGACAGCAGAGGCCGGCGACTTCCACGCCATCCCTGCAGCCCAGCGCCTTCCCGCCACAGCCCCGGCCACCCCCCGGGGTCCCCTCCGGCTGCTGAGCGTAAAACTGGGGTACGAGAGGGAAAGGGAAGTGAGGCGACACGCGCGTGCGAGGGCGTGAGTGCAGACCTAGCAGCTAGGCAGGCAAAACCCCGCCTCTCCCCGAACTCCCGCCTCGGACCAGGCGGCGGTCCCCGTGCTCCAGGGCTCCCGGCTCTGGGACAAACCGCCGCGGCCTCTCCGCGAGGTCCGGCCGCGTCCTAGCGCCGTGTCCTCGCTCTCCCCGCCACGACTCGGTCCCAGAGGGCCTCCCGGCGCCCCCGGCCGGCCGGCCGCAGCCCCTGCCCCGCGTCGCCCCGCCGCTCACCTGTTCAGCACTTTGCGGATCCTCTGGCGCACGCCAGCCCGGGAGGAGGCGGACAGGCTTCCGCCGCCGCCGCTGCCCTCCGCCGGCAGGTTCTCGATGGTGGTCACCACATGGTTCGGCGGGGCCGGCGGCGGCGGCTGCAGCTGCTGCTGCGGTGGCTCGGGAGGGATCATCGCGGCGGAGGCGGCGGCGATCAGAACGCAGCAGGGCGCATCGTGCGCGGGCTCCGGGCCCGGGAACACGCAGAGGACCCGGCCCCGCGGCCGCGGCCCGAGGAGGCGGTGTCGCCTGCGAAGCGGCGAGGCGGGAAGGTCCCCGCGGCTGCGGCCGCCGCCGCCCAGACCGCTACTCACTCCTCTCAAGACCCGGTGCGCGCACCCTCGCTCCGGTGCCGCCGCCGCCTCCCTCCCGGGTTCTTCCTGAGCCGCGTCCGCAAGTCCCGGCACGCCCCGCAAAGTGGCCACGAAGGGTGTCGCGCGGAGGTGCGGAGCTGCCCGTCGGCTCGGGGGACTCCCGCGGTGAGAAGGATGAGGCACCCGGCTGAGCCTTCTCTCCCTGCACCCGGGTCTTCCCGGGGTGAGCGGCAGCAGTTGCGCCGGCGTCGCCTCTGCCTTTCCCCGCTCGCTCGGAAAGCTGCCGTCTGTGTCTCACGGAGTGAGAGACCGAGAGTGAACCGGGAGAACCGGGCGGGGGCGCCGCGGCGGCGGCGGCGGCGGGGTGCGGGGAGGGGTCGGGGCGGGGGACTCGCGCGTTCTGTTCTCACCAGAGGGCGCTCCCGAGGTGCCTTACTGTCCCCAACCCTCCTCTCCCCTGTCCACCCGAGGCCCACAGTCTGGGTTGTGGTGATTGTTTTATTTTAGTCTTTTTTCGAATGGGTCTAGGGATAGATCCTCCCTCTTAATTGGCTGGGACTCCCCGCTCCTGCCGAGACGCCACGGAATCTAGCACCACCATCCCGGGACAGCGACAAGTCTCCAAGACAGCAAGTGACCCGGGATAAAATGCCCAAACTCGAGAATCCTAAACGTTATACCTGCACGCGCCATTATGGGCCTGGAAGAAACTGGAGAAACAATTTCTCACAAAGAATTCATTCTGGGAACTGGAAAAAGCATATTAGACTAACTCAACACGTCTCCGTTTTGTAGTACTCTGAAAGGAAGGCAGGTAGATTTGATTTCCAGTTGTGCCTCTGAAACTTAGCAAAGACCTAAAGCAATTTACCTAAATTCTGAGACAAATTCTCTCTGTGTAACCCGGCTGCTAGTATCTTTCGCCCTGCAGCGTTGTAAAAGGCAAATCACCCAGCAGGGGGCCCTCTCCTTCTGTGGTGCTAATACTAACGGAGCTTCACTCCCAAAAGGGAACCCCCCTGCATCTGACACAATTCTTACACCTGAACAATACCACCTTTCTACCAACGGGGATTGGTTCTCTGTCCCAGGCAGCCCGTATACCTAGTGACCAGATCCCAATTAATAACTGACTTTTAGAGATACCGTTTTCATTTTTTTCTTTATCTAGATTGCCTGTATAGGGATCCTTGAGTGAAAAACCAAATGCATTTTTTTTCCCATTTTAGCTCAGTATATGGAATGACTTGCCCAAGATATGTTTAATAGGTAAGTATATTTACAAAAAGGCATGCTCATACCACCAATAAATCCAGATGCACTGGAAACCAGTGATTTAAAAAATGCTGGTGATAGAGAATGGGGTCGGGGAGAAAATAACATTTATAAAAGGAGTAGACTGTTTCTGTTTCACAGAGAAAGGGAAAGGGGAGGATTAAAAAGATGTGATTATTGCTTGGTTAAAAAGTTCCCAGCCCTTTAATAAGATTGGGAGCCCTTTTTTCAATTATGGAAAATTCGAAGAAGCTATCCCAAAAAGACTTCTAATCTATGTTTCAATTTATATAAAACCCGGTTAGCACCTGAAATATCCCTGAGGTCTTTTATACCCAAATTAACCCAAATTAGAACATTTTCCTTTTTATAATTAACACACTGTCCTATTCTTTCTCAACAACCTCTCATTCTCAGATTTTTCCACCCCAGGTTTGCACAGGACCAGAAGAACTGTTACATTTGGGGCCAAGGCTTATAATCTCATGAGTATTAGAATTCTAATAGTTCACAATGAGTTTGCCCTTGGGGTACCCACCAAGTGTAGGAGATGTGAATAAAATGCACTCTGCTAAACCTGGCAGCAAATCACGGTAGAAGTTTCTCTATTAAAACAATATTTACAGTAATTTCAGGTGTCTGCCTTGAATGACTGATGGCTCTAGTGCCCTCTTCACATTTGACTTGCTTCCCTTTGAATGGTTTTGGCACATCACAACTCTGTGCTGTGTCTGCACTTGGATATCTGCATTTGCATCTGGTCATTTCTCTGGAGGGACTACTGAATCCAAATGATCTAAATCTTCACTGAGTCAGGAAGAGAGAAAAACCAAGATGGGTCAAGCGGAGAGATGTAAAATTTCAATTCTGCTATTAGGAACTAAAAGCATCCCCAAGCTTTATGGTTTTATTATTCTTTATTTAAAGGACATACAGAATGAAAACACTTCTTAACCTCCAATTCCGTATTCCTGCTCATTTCCTGAAAGGCAGCTAAAGAGCATTTGAGAGATTAGGAAACAGGTGTCCAAAGTACATGTCATAGCGGTACTTGTCTAGCATGGAATTAAATAGGAAAAAAAGTAGGGAAGGCTTTTTTCCCTTTCTTCTGCTTCCTCCTTGATGCCCAAGTCTGTCCTGCATTGACTCTGAACAAAAGAACAAGAGATGAAAGCAATAGGTTAGTGGTCTCTGTAGTTTTTTAGAGGTGGCATGTGAACTCCAGGGTCAAATTTAATGTTCAGTTTACTTCTCTCTGAGCGGTTGTAGTTAGGGGTACACTATTGAAATATTTTTCTTCCATTCTTACCATTATCTCATCTGACTTTTTGCCTAAGACATATATTAGGTCTGTTGAATTCCTTTAGGGAGCAGAAGTTGACTCTCAGCTACATCTTCTTTAATGTTGCTCATTGGAAGATATTTCTACTTGTGTAGCGAAGAGTGCAATTTGGCCTGTGTTTTGGACCTCAGAGTCAGCAGGCATTTTGACTTATGTGTTTAACATGGGCTGCACCTGTGTGTTGTATAGGATACGAACTTCAAAGTCACACTTCTAAAGTGACTGATGCTCCTTCCCTAACTGCCAAGCAGTTGCCTGGAATTGCTGGTGCTCCTGCAATTGCCCCGTGGCTAAGTTTTTACTCAACAAAAACTGTTACTATAAATCCTGGCTATCTTGCATATTTTCATTGTACTAGGCATAAATAAATGATCCGCTCACATAGGAATTTTATAGAAAATTTACTATATTTGGATATTCTCTATATAAACCTATTACTTGACCTTGATAGCAAAGAGTTACGCAATGTTATAGTTGTCACGCAGCTAAACAGACAAAATGAAAAGGAAAGTCGAGCAATTACTTGGTGAAGGAAATCAACATAGACAAGGCTCATAATTCAACTCAAAAATCTCCTTTTTTTCCTAATAAAGAAGGGTATTATAGCCAGAATTATTTAAATAAACTCTCAGTCTAAAAACTCCATGGTAGCAGAGGTGTACATTATTTGAAAGTCATTATGCTTTAGTTTTGGCAAGCCTTGCAATTTTTTTCCTCACAATCTTAACATCCTTATTTGTTTTCTTTTGGCTAATACTAAGTGCAACTAGAACATTTACCAAGACTTGTCAGCATAGTGTGACCAAAGGCTGCCTACAAATGTAAAAATGTGAGAGGAAGGGGGAGTTGGGGAGAGGTGTTTAAAATCAAGTATAATTAAAGCCTGAGTTTGTCCCTTTAAAAAATTGCTTGAACAATATGTGCCAAGCACTGTGATTGACTATAAAGGACAAAGAATATTAGGACAGTGTTTCTACTTTCAATGAATTCTCAAGTTAGGGAGCAAAACATCTATTTAAACCCAATTAAACCATCATATGATAGGTGCTACAGTAGAAAAATGAATAACTTACAATGAGGATAATAAGGCAGACGGGAAGAGGAGGTGGCATCCGGGGTATTGCTAAGAACTTGATCTGGCCTTGATGGCTGTATAAATTTCAGCTGGTGGAAGGCAGAAGGCACTCCAGGCAGAAGCAACTAAGCCAACAGGGGTCAGTGGAGAAATGCGCAATGTGTTTGCAAGTGTTGAGTAGTAGCCTGGAATTTAGAGACCTTGTAGGAAGTGACATGGGATGGAACTGAAACAGAAGGTTTATTTAACAACTGCATTTCCCAAAGTTCAATCATTTTTAAACTAAATTAATAAGTTTTGCCATATCTGCCTACCACCTGTACTATTATTAACTTAATATTCTTTTAAATGACTCTTCTAAAATATAAATGTCTACTTTACTTTCACATTAAGCAATAATATCAGTGGGATTACATGTTTGAGGCACTAATCACATTTTTCCAATAGTCATTAAAATAAAAATAAGTAATACAATTATGTAAATGTTTGGCACTGTACTACATAAAATGGTATCTCAAGCCACTAGGGGTATATGCTCCACACTTGGGAAAATACTGCTTTGCATTAATAAGTAACATGAAAATAAATGTTTTTGCAAACTATGATTTTTATTTTCCAGAGAGGGGGAAATGAGGAAAGTAACACTTCTATGAAAAGATTGTCCAATAAAGCAGTTTTGAAATTCCTGGTAGAAGTGAGGTGGTAATGGTTGAAAATGCTGAGAAATAAGTTATAAGAAAAAGTTAATCTAGTGAGGTGGAAGCAGAAAAAATTCACACAATTATACAAAGAAAAATGTTCTGTTGAGACAAGAATTCAGTAGGAAGAGCTGTCCTATAAGGTCACCACTAGCTACAACTGTCTATTTAAATTTGACTGTAAAGTTGATTTAAATAAATAAAATTATGTTTCAGTCCCTCAGGCATACTAGCCCCATCTCAAGTATTTAATGTGGCTAACGTGTTAGCCACATGTGGCTAACAGTTTCTATGTTAATATAGTAACTGTTAGCCATCCACCATTGCCAACAATTCTGTTGGAAGTGTTGTGCTAAGCAAAAACTAATTCATTTGTTGGACTATCAAACTACAAGGCTTCAAGGAGAAGACTTCCAACACTGAACTGAGAATGCAAAACTAGATGTGTTTCTCTTTCTAGGACAAGTAGAGGACAAAGCCTCAATTAGTAAGTGAAGCATGATTTTCCATAATCAGGAATAAGACTACCGTTCTAATAGGAGCTTTTGATGCCTCACTTGAGCATGATTAATACTGGAGAGACAGAAAATGATAAATTATCAAAGAAATACAAAGTTTCCTTATGCTGCTGCTCAAATTCCCTCTTGTGACTTTTTCAGAGGAAAAAAATAACATAAAAGAAGAAAAATTATGGCTCCTAGTTAAAGTTCTAGCTATTAAAATCTAGAACTCAAGGTCTCTATCAAGAGCCATCTATGTCCTCAACTATGTGAGGGAGAGTGCCCAGGCTAACTCCCCAACAGACAGATTATCCCACTCTTCATCATATTTTTTAATTTTTTTCTTATTATGTACATATATGCATCACCTGATTTTTCCCTTTCAGCTCTGAGAATGTGTTTTTAGTAGTTGTTGCTCTGTCAGTGGTCTATAGGCTTCTTACACAGTATAGGGCATGACTTACACATTCAAGGAACTTAACCTGAATTAGAACTTCAAGAACAGTCATCAGTAAGGAAAGTGACTGCTGTGACAACCATCCGTAAACTCCAGACAAACTCTGGAAGCCATGCGAAGGCCACCACCATCAACGGAAACAATGACCCAACAACCAAAGAGAGGACCTCACAGCAGTGGGCATATTTTGACAACTTATCACTCACTGAGCCTCTAATACCTTCTTCTTGAGCACAGGAAGGAGTGTAATGAAGGTAGGGGCACTAGAGCTCTAATACCACCAATACCAACGTCAAGCTCTAGACTATGCCTCCAAATAAGAGAACCATATCATTGAAATGGGAGTGTAGGAGAAAGTTCTCAAAATATAACTTGTAAATAAATAATCATTGTGTCTTTTTTTAAATTTTTATTTTTTTTAAGATTTATTTATTTATACATACAAGCTGGGGTAGAGGCCAGAGGTGTGGGGCGGCGAGAGGGCCCACCAGAGACAGAGTGGGGAGCAGAACAGGCAGATCAGAAATACACTGCTGAGGGGAGCAGCGGGCGAGGCAGGAGAGGTCTGCCGCTCCCCGGCTGGGCATCGAACTCGCATCGCCGATGACTACAGCTCCACAGCGCAGCACTCAACCACTGTGCCATCAGGGAGGCCCAATAATTGGGTCTTTTAATTCAAGTTCTAATATGATCTCTCCAAACTCCCACTAAGATATTTGTAAAGAACCAAAAAAAATTATGTCTACATTTCCATTTCCAAGACTGGAATCTAAAAATGATTCTCAGTTGTCCCACAGAATTTGGGAGGCATTTACTCTAAGGGTACAAAGATAAAACTAGATACATGGTAACTCCATATGATGGACACATGATAATAGGAAGCAAGACAACTTTACCACTCCCCACTGTTTAATCACTGGGTCAGAAAAACATCAATCAGCAAACTGGGCAGCTTGCCATGTGAGTGAGAGCCAGATGCCCTCCCACCCCACTCTCCCTTGGCATCTCTCTACTGTCACACAGACAGCTATTCCCAGACAACTTGGCACAAGAGGGGAGGGTAATGTATGTGAAGGCTTGATTGTCATACAGTTTATAGGTGAGAGAGTCAGGAAGAGCTGATGACAACATTCATAGGAATTGATGTTCTTGTGTATGTCACTAACGCAGAGTATTAGAAAACCAGAAAGCAGGGGTAAAAAAGATTTCACTTTAGTTCAACAGACCTGTACTAGAAGGAAGTCTGTAAAATATCTGAAATGGGATTATGAATCAGGTACTGTTCAACTGCATTTTTGAGAAGGGCTTTTAACGAGTGCACAAAGGCAGAAAGTTGAGCAGAGGGCAACTTACAAATGCTGTCTTTTGCAAATACTAAGTCTGGATGATTTTCCCTTCTCATAAGATAAATATTTTCTAAAAGGCAATTCAAGTCTACATCAGTCAAGATTATTAAGTTCAAGCAACAGAAACCAAATACAACTATTAAGTAAAAAAAAAAAAATAAAAGATTCATTGCACTAATAGAATGGAAGACTTTTTCCCTTATTCACTCATTAGTTCATTCAACACATTTGATTAAATCCCTAATATGCATCAAAAGTTATTTCATATAACTTTATCATATCATATCATATCATAGAACTTTATCATATCATATAAGTATGATATCTATATGTTTATGTGTGTGCATGTGTGTATAAATATGTTTGGCTTAAACAGTTTGTAAAAATCTTTCTATAGGGCACATTTAGTCATTGACTAACCCAATTCTCCCCAGCAAAGCCCTCATGACCCAATTGTTAACCCTGGTTTGTACTCTGTGAGGAGCTGCTGGCTGAGCATTGTTTGATTTATGACCTTGAAATAGTAAATAACTTTGTGTTTTTTTAATTTAAAGATATTAAGACTTAATTCACTAAAACGTATTCTTAGGGGATACTTATACTTTTATACTTTACTTGGTATCTATGTTTTATCAGCTATATTTTAATGCTTAAATTTCTACTAAAAATAGTAAATAGAATTGGGTGTTTAGAAATATGTATACATAGTATATAATATATTAACTATATTATTGTATGTGATATATATCACATATTCCACTATCTATACACATACATATACTCCACTATACATATATAGAAACTAGCACACTATTCTGGACATATATATGTGCATATATATATGTGAGTGTGTGTGTGTGTGTATGTGTGTGTGTGTTTCTAGATAGACTTACTCAGACTTCTGAAAATGTGCTGCTGAGAAGGTGATCTCTCTTAGTTAAGTGTGCAGTCAAGTTAAGAGTGCATGAAGCTACTGTTTCTAAGGAGAAGATAGGAGAGATCTCATTTGGGGAGGGCAACTGTAATTGTCAATGTCACTCTTTTAAAAATAATTGGGATATTTTTAAGAGGGAAAAATCAAATCTATTCAAATGGAATTTTCTCAAGTACTAAGTTAAAGAGCACATCATTGTTGGGGGAAGATAGTTCTGTGGCTATGGCGCAAAGTTTCCAGGGGATGGATTCACATGGCAGATTCAAATAAGAAGGTATTCTGATAGAGCAACTCATAGTAAAAAATGGTTAGCAAGATCCTCCGTGTTCTTTCTCCCTGAAAATTTACACTAACATTTTTAGTATAATATTTTAAATATTTTCTGGTTCAGAATGTCATTCTCGTGGTTATACCAAAATCTATCTCAGTAGAATCAGATAAAAACAACGTAGAATTGTGAAGTTCAGAGGCAAAATGGATTTGGTCCTTATGCTGCTTTCCATGGAGAGAACAACATTCTCTGAAGGGGGTTGTGTTCAGGCATGCCATAAAATGGACAAAAGCAAGATGACATGTTGCCCGTGGTGGAACTGGGAAAACCAAGGGCTGCAAGAACACAGCAGTGCAACCATCAGAGGGGGAACTCAGGAAGCACCTCAGAGGACAGTCTTCCTCCCTCAGTATACACTAGACCCAGGGTTTTTCTCCAGGCCCACTTTTGGTATTTCATGCTGCAATTCTTCCTTTTATAAAGCTATCCCATGCTCTGCAGGGTGTTTAGCACCAATGGCTGGGCATCAATATGCTTCAAATATCTCACTCCTAGCTACCACTTATTTCACAAAAGACTTCTGTAAAACGTATTTTCTTCCCTGTGGGGTTTTGGCAGTATCAAAGAGTATGATCATCTTGTCAAAGTGTCAAGCCCCTTCCCATGTCACCACTGTTTACTTGTCAAGATGGCCTAGAAAACATAGATAAGCCAAAGAGGAGTCCCCTAACTAAGCGACAGTGGGAGGACCGCTCAGTTATAGTAGTCAAATTAAGAGTGCATGAAGCTACTGTTTCTAAGGAGAAGACAGGAGAGATCTCATTTGGGGAGGGCAACTGTAATTGTCAATGTCACCCTTTTAAAAATAATTGGGATATTTTTAAGAGGGAAAAATCAAATCTTTTCAAGTGGATTTTCTCAAGTATTAAATGCCTGTTGGTGGACAAGATTAAAAAGCATCCCAGGTGTTGGCTAGGCTGCCTAAAGAGGTCATTATGGAAATGTGCCTGGGTGATTCATAGTGTGGGTATAAATAGTGAAAAGGATGTGTGGAGGATTAAAAAAAAAGTGTTTTTTCCCCTAATTATTTAACTATTTCATCTTATTCAATACCACACACACACTGCACCCTACATTTTTTTTCTCCCACCAACAATAAAAAAGTCTACTTTCAGAACTTCAGGGGGAAAAAAATTGAAGAGAAACAGGTAGACTTTTAATGCTATAGAATCATCACTCTACTATGTTAGTTTTCTATTTCTTCAGAAATAGTAATGAAAAATGTTCTCACTGTCCTTTTGTTCAATGAAGCACAATTGGAAATTATAGGATAAATCAATGGGTGATAAGGTTACCTCTTTCCTTAGAGAAAACACCTATGTGTGGGAGAACCAAAAGAAGGCAAAAACGAACAATGAAAATACTTTGCTCCTTTATTTTAAAGAACATTACAGTTTACAGCATCAGGGCAGGAGATAGGTGAGGAGGCTTTGGAGCACTCACACCCCGCAGGGAGCTCACTGCTACACTGCGCACCCCGCCCTGGGCACCACCGTGCACTCTGAACCTCAGGTGCCGCAGACGGACCCTCTGAAGGGGAAAGGCCTGGGGAAAGCAGTCTGTTCACAACAGTGACTGCTGTGGAAACAGCCGCTGTTTTCTAATCAACTGCTGTAAAAGTTTGTGAAAGCAGGAGAGAATCCAAGAGGAAAAGAGTGAACTCTTAGAACAAAGAGTGGTGAGACAGCATGAAGGTTTCATCTTTTCTGTAAAGATGTGAATATAAAGAACTGATACATTCCTGCAGGCATGAAAGTAGAAACAAGGGTCACTCTTTTCAATGTAAACCCATGGCTCTAAACCAGTGCCAGAGTAAGCTAAAGAAATAAGCTGAATCCACTGGTATTCGAATGATGCTCCTGGTTATTTAAGATGTTAATTCATCAAAGGCTCCCACAGTTCTTGGGCTTCCAAATTATTTCTCAGTCATTACAAGACAAACATTTTTGGAAAAACGAACATAAATTAGGAATCCAGAAGCCAACAGATAGATGGGAAAGGGTTCGTCTTCATTTTTAATAAGGGAGCTGGAGGTTAAAACCATAATGAGATGTCATCGCCCCCCCTCATGAGAAGGACACACATGAAAAAGCCCTCAGACAAGGCTGGCCGAGTGCAGAGAAAGAGAAGCACTATTACAGTGCTGGTGGGGTGTAAACTGGTGCAGCCATTTTGGAAAGCAATATGAAGTTACCTTGAAAATCTAAAAATGCAAGTATTACATGACTCAGAAATTCCACTTTTGGACATTTATCTGAAGAACATGATACTATCAACCAAAAAAAAAATCTTATGCTCTACAATGTTTATTGAGGCATTATTTACAATAATTAGGCGTGGAAAGAACCTAAGTGCTCACTGATAGATGACTAGATCAAGAATATGTGATATATCCACATAATAGAGTAACATTCAGCTATCAGGAAAGACAAAATGCTGCCATTTGCAGCAAAATGGAAGGAGTGCAAGGGAATTTATGTGTAGTAAAGCAAGTAAAAACGACAGACAAATACTAGATATTTGCATAGCAAGCAATTTGACAAAGCAAACTATTTATGAAATCTAATGGACACTAATAAATAAAGTGAGGTCTCCAAGGTTACGAGGGAAGAGTGAGGGAGAAAGAGTCAAAGGGGTTTAACTGATGGTGCGCTGGGGGGAGAGAGAGAATCTCCCATGTAGTAACTTTAAAAAATCTTATTACATGCTATTTATAAATAACATGACATCTACATGCCTGTCATATGATGCATCATTACAGATAAATAATGCACTGGCAGACAATAATCTACAGATATATCACTTAAGGAAACAAATAGAGTTGAGTTATTTCAGCATTCAACATATTACAGGCTCTGGGATCCCCAAACATGATCATTTATCTGGGATAAAATTATCTTTCATTTGTTTGTAGTCCATAGGCCAAAGTACATATAAAAAAAGAAAAAAAAAAGACATATTTAAACTTTTTGACCTAGACATTAAAATTATTTACTGCAATAAAACATTTGGTGCTATCAATTTGTTATAGGAGAGGGAGAGGGGTACCCCAGAACCCCCAAACCTGCCGCTGAATCAAGACAAAACATATTCTAGTGAGTAAGACCTTCAATGGAATGGAACTTTAACACAATTAGTATGCAATACAGAAAAGGGGAAAAATATAGTTTCCAAATCAAGCACCCAAAGTTACCCATCCCCTCATGGGTTAATGTCCAGCCAAACAGGGTTGACCCAAAGCAGGGCCACTGAGGCCTAAAAGCCTGCCACAAATCCAAGGACCCTTCTGGTGGGGACCCATAGAAAAGAGGCAAAAAAGGCCGAGCACATCTGGGACAAAAGGAGCAAAGTCAAGATAAACACTGCCATTGTTATTCTCCCCATGGATATCTTACCCACATCTGTTTCAACAAGTCCAGTACCAAGAAGCAAGTGCAGTTTCTTTGCATGTCTCTCTGCTCCGTGCGCCTCCTCCAGGTCTCCTCCTTGTTCTCCATCCTTCTTCCTTCCTTCTCTAGTCTCCTCTCCAGCTTCTTCTCCCCACTACTCATCTCCACCCTCCCTTGGGTAGGGCAGGGAACCTGGAACCTCCCCCTTTCCTGGGAACCACCCTGTTACTAACTGATAAAATGCAACCTACATTTATGATTTAAATGAAAAATTAAGAAAGGAATAGTTCTTCATTAACCCAATAAAGGACATCTGCCATGGAGTAAATCTTATATTTAATAGTGAAATTTTGCAAGGATACTTATAAAAAATCCAAATCAAAACAAGATATCTCTCTGCCATTGCTGAAATTTAATATTGTAGTAAAGGTTCAAGACAGAATAATAAGGGAAAGTGATAGGTTATCAAGAAATGAATTTAACAAATGATATATAAAGTTATGAGAAAAGTTGTAAAATTTTACTGAAGGATATAAATGAAGTTTAAATGGAAAGATATAGCATGTTTATGGAGAAGAAAATCAGAATTTAAAAGATCTCACTGTAACAGTGTAACCTAAAAGAGGAGTTCCATGTTGACTACCCCAGCTAATGAAAGGTGGAGCTGAGTAGCCTGCTTTGGACCAATCCTATTTGGCTGGACATTTACCCAAGAGGGGATGGGTAACTTGGGGTGTTTCGTTGGTAATTTTCTCTTCTCTCTATGCATACTAATTCTATTAAAGTTCTTTTCTATTAAAAGTCTTAATGCATTCAGAATATGCAAGTTTGGGGTGTCTCAGAGTGCCCCTCAGTCTGCACATTAACATCACTACTGTCAGATTTAGTCTATATTTAATGCAAGTACAGTCAAAGTCCAAAATGTCAGAACTCTACAAACCAAAGTCCACAATGTTAGAACTCTACAAACCTTTTGCAATGTGAACAGCCAAGGATAAACAAAATAATTTCAAAGAAGAAAAGGAGAATAGCTTTGCAGATATAAAGATTTAATATGAAGAAATAACCATAAGACCACACAGGACTGGCATACATGGACTTAAATAGATCAGTGGGATAGAACAGAGAACCCAGAAACATGCCCATACATGAGTGAGATCTTGTTATATGACAAATGCAACACTACAAGTTTATAAGTAAAAGATGGGTCATAGAGTAGAGGATGTTTGAATAAATTCTATCCATTTGAAAAAAAAACAAAGAATTTTAGATACTCCTTAACATACCACTTCAAAAAAAAAATCCATGTGTACTACAGATCTAAAAAAAAATAAAACTTAAAACATTATAGAAAATTCTGGAAGAATTTCTTTATGATGTTATAACAGAAGAATTTCTTAGAAAAGCACTAAAGTCACAAGTCATAAAGAAAATGATTGATAAATTTGATTATATAAAAAGCAAGATTGTAAAGTCAAGTTGCAGAATGGTACAAAATGTTTACAATAGATACATGAAATAAAACACATAGTTAATAACCTATGTCTTTACAGGATTTCTAAAAAATCAGTAGATGAAAACAGACAAGCCAAAATGAAATTGGTGAAAAACATGAATAGTTTTAAATTGATATAAACATTTCAAACGCTTGAGCTCATTTGTAATCAGGGAGATTCTAATGAAAACTACTCAATACTATTTTCTCTTCCCCCACAGCAATCACATTGGCAAAAATATTATCCAAGTATTGAGATGATGTAAAAAAATGGGAACTCCAAAACTACTAGGAAGACTAGTTCACATTTCTTCAGAGTTGTGAGATTATAGAATAAATCTCCATTTTTCCTTGAACATCTTGGCATCAGAGACTTTAAAAATTAAGATTCTATTTAAATTTTAAATCTTATTTCCCTTATCGCTAATGCCTACAAAGGATAATTATTCATTTAAAAAGATATTCCTACCTTTATTTTCAGTGTAATAATTTGAGAACTTAAACATCCCCAAACAATAAATTCTATTCAGGACTAGTTGATTGGCTACTTTCCCTGATTAGTAGCAAAGAAATGCTTAGTCTATAACCAGATTTGCATAATGGCCAAACTTCGTACTTTATTAACTTTGGGAAGCACATGTTTAGATCTTTTTAATCAGGATAAAAGCATGTCATTCTCTATCTCCCAGCATGAAGGGAAGGGCGGTCATACTGCACTAAAAGGGCCAGTGTTCCAGTCCAGTGCTTTTGGGGTTGCTTTCCTATCTACTAAGGTTGAACACTTCCCTTTGACTGGGCTATAGTATTTTTTAAACCCATTAAAATCTTTAGCAAAGGTGTTGCATGGACCTAAATCCAGGAGACATTGGGGTGGTCAAGTAATTCAACCAACTTAAAACCTATTAAGCTTTATGGATGCTAAGGAGCTATATACACCCTGAATCCCTGACCTTGGCCCCTACTCTTCCAAGATGCCACAGGAGCACTTTTACCAACAAAGGAGAAAAATAAGTACCATTAAGTCTAGGACTCACAGCTTTTCTTGGATTAGCCACCAGATGTCTAACAATGTGCCATAGCCAGAGAGACCACATCATTTATTGTCCAAATCAGGACGTTCATGAAAATGACCGTGTCTCCTAATAGGCAAGATCACAAGAGCAACAGGTATGCACCAGCACCATATACACATACAAGAATCCATGGTTTGTGGTCAATCTAGCATGAACTGAGTTTGCTGATAGTAATGAGGGTGACAACAGTGTTCTTAGAGGAAAATGTGATCAACATGTTTCCACACTTGGCATTTGTTACTCTATTTCACACTCCCTAGATTTAGCCTTAGTTAAAGAAATTTTTCAGCCTGGTGTAGTAAAATACCACCCTCAGTCAGAGGTCCAAGGAGCTATTTCTTTTACTTATTTACTTTCTGGTGAATGCTTTGTCACCAGTGTTCAATTTCATTTGTTAGAGCAACTTGTAAATATAACACCATCTGAGAATGTCAAACCTTTTGTTTCTGTTTTTGAAATTCATCTATTTCTAGAAATCTATCTGTAACCACCAGCTTTTCAGTCTACTTTTTAGCAATCCCTTACATTGGTGTTGATGTGGAGTTCATGATTACTGTGGCTTTGTTTGAGCTAACAGTTGCACGCAATTGCTGGCTGCCGGTATTTAGGAAAGCTGAATCTATGTCTTCACTAACCCTTTGTGTTATCTCACAAAAGAAGCATTCTTCATCTTCATCATTTCTGCTTGGTAAGAAACTTTTCTCAGATAGCTCTTGCAGTTAAAAAAAATGTAGTATCATAATACTTTGGCTACACTCCCATCTAGCTGCATAATGAATATTTAGTATCTTCCATAGGAATTTCAAATACTCAGGTCAGGTCTTTATACTTAAACTTGGGCTACAGATTCATGAATGTCTACTCAGCCAGAATTTGCATCTCCATTGCAACGTTTTTGTCATTTCGCCACAATGTCTAGTTTCTGATCTTGTAAAATGAGACTTAAAGCATATTGCTATTCTTTAATATTCCATGGTAAATTCTGACCAAGGAAGCACATCAAAATTTCAACTACCTTTAAGTATTAAAATGCAGATCAAAATCAAAATGTGCTTCGCTTTACTTCTTAGAATTTTCAAAAGATTTGGCCAACTCTTCTGGTATTCTTTTACTTTGTAGAAAGGTTCTCAGTTCATCTGCTGCAAATAAAAAGCTGGGTGAAAGTTTAGTGGCATATCCCAGAGCTTTATAGCTCTGAGTTTAATACTGTTCACAGATGCTGTAATTTCCTTCCGCTTGGAACAAAGAATATCTTCATAGAGTTGTCAAAGAGTTCCAGTAACCATATCAAAATTCTATAGACATCTCAGCTCATATTAGTGAATGTATATTATAGGCCTAGTACTGTGCTAAGTAGTTTATATATTTAATCTCTGATTATAGTAAGAATAATATTATGGATTGGACATAATTATTATCCCTATTTTAAAGATTAAGAAACTGAGGTTTAAAAAGTTTAAGTAAATACTCTGAATATATTGTTAGTAAGGAGAAAGCCAACACTAGACTAAGACGCAATTTTATCCTTGAGTCATTGTACTTCCCTTAGTAGGCTTACGGATTATCTACAATACTAAACTCCTACCATAGAAATAGACTTAAGTAATGTGCTTTGAAATAAGTGGTAAATAGCAAGAATATGATTAGAAAAGACTAGTAGCGGGCCTCCCTGGTGGCGCAACGGGTTAAGCGCAGCGCTGTGTAGTTGTCGGAAGCTGCTGCGTGAGTTGGATGCACAGACAGGGAGATTCCCACATGGAGCAGCAGACCTCTCCTACCTCACATGCTGCTCAGCAGTGTATTTCGGTCAGTCTGCCTGTTCTGCTCCCCACTCTGTCTATGGTGAACCCTCTTACTGCTGCACACCTCTGGCCTGCACCCCAGCTTGTATGCAAAAATAAACAAATCTTTTTTTAAAAAAAGACTAGTGGTAATATACTCACCTGGAAGAAAAATTATCTAGGCAGCTTAAACTTTGCAAAAATAAGATTTTATTTGATCTTAGGATATGTTGAAGAAAATCAGTCAATAGGTTTTTGAATAGTTATGTTAGGAAAGTGTATAAGAAAAGATTTTCATTTATTCATTTCTTCGGGCAGCAATGTCAGTAGCTATGTGTAAAGAGCTGTTTAAATTAACATGCTGAAAATATAGGGTGAAAACAAAGTCTCTTCTTTCATAGAACTTAAATTCTAGACAAGGAGATAGATGTGTCAGCAAATAAAAATATAACTTCAGGTAGTAATTGTGAAGACCAGTAAAGAGTCTGAGATAGTAAAGCTAATGAGATTGCATCAGCTGCTTGCAAGTTAATGAGTTAACCTGCCCCTGACATCAGGTCTACAATTTTATACCCAGGAAAAGTAGCTTTTCAAAAATGAAGGCAAACAAAAGGCACATGAAAAAATGCTCAACATAACTTATCATCAGGGAAATGGAAATCAAAACCACAATGGGATACTCACCCCTGCTGAGAATGGACCATAAAAGAACAAAACAAACAAACAAAAAACAGTAACACCAAATCCTGGTGAGGATATGGTGAAAAAGGAACCCTCTTAAACTGTTGGTAGGAACGCAGACTGGTCCAACTCCTGTGGAAAATGGTATGGAAGTTCCTCAAAATATTAAAAATATATCTACCATATGACCCAGCCATTCCATTTCTAGGTGTCCATCTGAAAAGTGCCCAAACACCACTTCAAAGGGATATATGCACAGAAGAATGGATTAAAAATGTGTGGTATATACACATAATGGAATATACTCAGCTATAAAGACAAAAAAGATGAACTCTTGCCATTCGCAACAATTTGGATGGAACTGGAGGGGACTATGAAAAGTGAAAAGGAGACAGAGAAATACATAAAGATAGATAAATACATAAATAAATAAAAAGGAGACAGTGAAATCAGATAATTTCACTCATGTGGAATATAGAGAAACAAAACAAAGGAACTGACAAAACTAAAGCAAAACAAATAGAGAAATCTGACTGTAGATTTGAAGTTACGGGGGGGGGGGGGGGAGGGAAGAGACCAAAAGGTCTATTGTTGAGACCTATTGGAGCTTTGATAATGGGAATGTGGTGCTGACATATATCTAAGGAAGTATGAACCTATTTCCCTAAAGCATTCATAGTATTCTAAACTAATGTTACCTCAATTTAAAAAAAAAAAAGGCAGAAAGCAGATCTTAAATGTGCCCATCACAGAAAAAATTATAACTGAGAAGTAAAAGATGATAAACTCATTGTGGCATCCATTTTACAATATATATACATAATCAAATCACCGCATTTTACACCTAAAACTAATACAATGTTACATATTACCAAAGAGAAAAAGAGATTTGTAAAAGAGAAAATAGAGGGTGACAGACAATGACAAACCTCAAGAGCATAAACCAAGCAATCAGAAACTCCTGGAAGACAGAACACAGTGAGAAAAATAGTCTTAACATGCTACTTGGACTTGGAGTACAATTGTGAGGTTACACTGATGTAAATGTTTTGAATCCTTTAAACAAAGCAATTAATGAAGGCTTATTTACTATGGTTAGAAGGAAATGATATCAGGGCCTCCCTGGTGGCACAGCGGTTGAGCGCTGTTGAGCGCTGTGCTGTGGAGCTGTCAGCAGCGCGCGATGCGTGTTTGATGCCTGGCCGGGGAGAATCCCACATGGTGCGGCAGACCTCTCCTGCCTCGCCCGCTGCTCCCCTCAGCAATGTATTTCTGATCTGCCTGTTCCGCTCCCCGCTCTGTCTCTCGTGAACCCTCTTGCCACCCCACGCCTCTGGCCTGTACCCCAGCTTGTATGTATAAATAAATAAATCTTTAAAAAAAAAAAAGGAAATGATACCAGATTTTTACTAGAAGAACTGCTAATATCCACTTTACAGTGCAACATTGGGTATCAAGAGAAATTGCTACTCTTGCAGTTGACTGAACAAGAAAGAAATGACTAAACATATCACTTGAAACCTCAACTAAATTAAATACTTCAATTACATTTTCTGATAAATGTGTGTAACTACAAGGAATGTTATTCCATTATTTTTTCAGCTTTATCTAGATATAATTAACATTAAATAAGTTTAATAGGTTTAAGGTGTACAAAATGATGATTTGATAAACATATATTGCAAAATTATAACCACAATAAAGTTAATTAATATATTCATCTCTTCATGTAGCTACCTTCTTAATTTTTTTTTTTTGGTTTAGAAATTTAAGATCTACTCTCTTAGCAACTTTTACTTGTACAATGCTGTATTGTTAATGATAGTCACCATGCTGTACATTACAACACCAGAACATATTCACCTTATAACTGGAAGATGTTACCCTCCGACCATCTTCTTCTATTTTCCCCAGCCCACCCACTGCCTCTGGCAAACCACCAATGTACTCTCTGTCTGAGATTTTAAAGATTCCACATGTAAGTGAGATTATATAATATTTGTCTTTCTCCGTTAGAATTATTTCACTTAATGTAACGGTCTCAAGGTCCATCTATGTTATGACAAATGGCAGGAATTCCTTCCTTGTGGTAAATAATATTCCATTGTGTGTGTATAAAAGTATTAAAATTTGTTTAATTGTGGTAACATTAGGATTTTTTCCATCAGGTATCACCACTGCATACTGCTTTCTGTAACCATTTATCCCTTCACAGACTTTTATTTTTGTCTTTACTATTGTAAATAATGCTGCAATGAACATAGGAGTGCAGATAACTTTTCGAGTTAGTGTTTTGTTTTCTTCAGGTGAATACCTGGAAGTGGAACTGAAGTGCATATGGTAGCTATACTTTTATTTTTTGAGGACTTTTTTGTTTTTCATAGTGTTTGCACCAGTTTACGTTCTTACCAACAGTGTACAAGAGTTCTCTTTGCTCCATGGTCACCTTTGACAGCATTTGATATGTAACAAATGTGAGGTGATATCTCATGTGGTTATGATTTTCATTTCCCTGATGTTGAGCACCTTTTCATGTACATTTGGTAATTTGCATGTCTTCTTTGGAAAGGGATCTTTGCCTATTTTTAATTAGGCTGTTTTTTGCTACTGAGTTTTATGAATTCCTTATATATTTTAGATATTACAAGTTAGCAAACTTTTTGTGCAGGGGTCAGATCACAAATACTTTATACTTGAGTACTGTTTAATCTTTGTCACAATTCAACTGTTTGATGAAAGCAACCACAAATAAAATTATAAAAAATAATTAAGATGATTGTGTTCCTGTAGGACTTTATTTACAAAAGCAGGTGGAATATTAGTTATGGTCCACAGACTACAATTTGTTGATCTTGGCTATCCTTAGATAGACAAACATTTAAAATCAAATCTACTTCCATCGTTCATTTTCATGGGCGTTAGTATTGATAAAATTGTTTCCATACATAAATATGTGAGTATGGAAACAATTTTATTAGAGCAATATCACCCAGTTTTCTGATGATTGAATTAGTTTTTCCAAGAAATTAGAAAAATAGCAGCATATTAAGCACAAGGACAATAAGAGATAAATAATAAAGAGCAGAAATTAAAGAATTTGAGAAAGAAACATACAGTAGCAAAAAATTTTGTTCCCAATCATCAAAATGACTTATCACTTAACAATCTGATTAAGTGTCCTTTCAATTTTATGGCAAGTAAACCTTGACTGGCAGAAAGGAATTATTATATAGTTAATAAAACCATTCCCCTTCTTAACCCCAAGTAGTATTTTGAAATATTTGATACCAGGGAGGTTTTTGATACCATGGAGGCAATGCACCATAGCAAGAATGTAAAAGAATTACAAGTTAACTGTTCTTTCACAAAATGAAGAATAGAGATTATGAAAAAGGAGATAGGAGAGGAAAATCAGTCTTCTATTATGGGACTTTCTTACTTGAACTTTCACACGCAGTTCCGTAATATACAAGGAAGTTGAGGAACACAAATAGCTGTCCTTAGAGCTTTTCAAATCTGTATACACACTGAGTTTGCCTAATCCCAAGGTGCAAACATGCCAGTTTGTTCTACGTGAATTGATTAATTTTCAGGATCTGAATTCCTTTGAGAAACAGATGGAAGATCTAATCATCTCCCACAGAATATATGCGTACTCAAAATTTTCCATGCAGTTTTAGGGAATTCACAGACCATTCTAAATTCTATACATGGATTCTCAATTAAGAAACCCTGGCCAGATCCAACAACCTAATTTAAAGGTGAAGAAGAATTCAGACACAGAGAAGGTAAGTAACATTAGCGGGGTAGCTGGAATAACAAATGTGGAACCCATGACCCAGGAAATCATTAAAAAAAAAAGTTCTTTTCCCCTTCCCGTCCTCAAAATCATAGGTCTAGTTCATTCCAGTAGAGTGAAAATTTGGATCTCCTGAATTTCTATTAAATAACAGGTATTTTTAAAAGTAAAGTGCTTTATTTAATTTACCTAAACAAGCTAAATATCTATGTTTACAAACACATCCTTGTTTGTCATTCTGCCATATGTTTAAACCTTTACATCTTATTTATTAAAGACTTCATTCTAATATAAAATTCTTCTACTAAATAATTCTTGATGTTGTGTTTGAAAGAATGTTTGTAGAAACAGAAAAAAAATATTTTGACAGGATATTTTTATATTAATTATACTTCTGAGGACTCAAAATTGCTCCAACAACCCTGAAGCACTCCCAGAATATCACAGAAGATATAAAACAACAATGGTGATTATGTAGCCCAAGGGCCACCACACATGATTTGAGAACAGTACTCAGGTAAACAGTCATTTTTCTTTTCAACTGCTTAAAAAAGAAGTAAATAAATTTGCATTCCACCCTCAGGACTAGATTCCAGCTGCTAAAGATATCCCTAGGAACTGAAATAGAAATATCATCGGCTCAAAAATGAATCACAGGTAATTGCTAGGTGCCTCTAGTTATGTTTGTCTGGTTTTTTTGTTTTTTCATTTTTCACACGTCTGGCTTTTCTGTCTTTATCAAGTTGGCAACTTGCTCATTAGATCTGATATAACAGAAAACCAAACGCATACCACAAGTGTGACAGACGGAAAAAGTGAAAGGATGCATTCATTTCATTACAAGACCTGGAACAATACTAGCATGCAGTCTATGGTAGATATTTCATGCACTAAGATGCCATTCTCCAAGATCTTGAAAAATATTTTTAAATGCTCACTAGAAATTGCTCAGTGTTTTGTGTGTCTGTGTAAGTCTGTTGTGGAGTTACAATCTCACCCTCCCTCCCCCATAAGAATCGGCAATGTCTAGAGACATTTTTGTTGTCACCACTTGGGGAGGTTTGTGCTATTAACATCTAGTGTTTAGAGGCCGGGGAAAGGGCTAAACATCTTACAAAATGCAGACAGCACCCCTCAACAAGAGTTATCCACGCCAAAATTTTAATAATGCTGAGGTTAAGAAACCTAGGTGTAAACTTTACATGTGTAAATCTGTAATTGTGTGACAATATTACTTGTGGATTTATATCTGTATCTCCAAAAATAAACAAAAAAGGTGTGCAAATTCAGTTCACTTTGCTTGTGTTGAAACATTTATGTCAAAAATATCATTGAAGGTAAATTCATTAATTTATGATTTATCATGTTTATCAGTGCTCTGTGTTGGATAAAAATCTATTCAAGGATATAAGAAAAGGCAGGTAGAAATAAGGAAAAATAATTAAAACAATTTTTTTGGTTTAGAAATTTAAGATCTACTCTCAGCAACGTTTACTTGTACAATGCTGTATTGTTAATGATAGTCACCGTGCTGTACATTACAACACCAGAACATATTCACCTTATAACTGGAAGATGTTACCCTCCGACCATCTTCTTCTATTTTCCCCAGCCCACCCACTGCCTCTGGCAAACCACCAATGTACTCTCTGTCTCTGAGATTTTAAAGATTCCACATGTAAGTGAGATTATATAATATTTGTCTTTCTCCGTTAGAATTATTTCACTTAATATAATGGTCTCAAGGTCCATCTGTGTTATCACAAATGGCAAGAATTCCTACTTTGTGGTAAATAATATTCCATTGTGTGTATATAAAAGTATATACACATATACTATGATTTCTGTCTTTTTCGGTATTTTTAAAATTTGTTTAATTGTGGTAACATTAGGATTTTTTCCATCAGGTATCACCACTGCATACTGCTTTCTTTAACCATTTATCCCTTCACAGACTTTTAAGTTATTTTTGTCTTTGCTATTGTAAATAATGCTGCAATGAACATAGGAGTGCAGATAACTTTTCGAGTTAGTGTTTTGTTTTCTTCAGGTGAATACCTGGAAGTGGAACTGAAGTGCATATGGTAGCTATACTTTTATTTTTTGAGGACTTTTTTGTTTTTCATAGTGTTTGCACCAGTTTACGTTCTTACCAACAGTGTACAAGAGTTCTCTTTGCTCCACGGTCACCTTTGACAGCATTTGATATGTAACAAATGTGAGGTGATATCTCATGTGGTTATGATTTTCATTTCCCTGATGTTGAGCACCTTTTCATGTACATTTGGTAATTTGCATGTCTTCTTTGGAAAGGGATCTTTGCCTATTTTTAATTAGGCTGTTTTTTGCTACTGAGTTTTATGAATTCCTTATATATTTTAGATATTACAAGTTAGCAAACTTTTTGTGCAGGGGTCAGATCACAAATACTTTATACTTGAGTACTGTTTAATCTTTGTCACAATTCAACTGTTTGATGAAAGCAACCACAAATAAAATTATAAAAAATAATTAAGATGATTGTGTTCCTGTAGGACTCTATTTACAAAAGCAGATGGAATATTAGTTATGGCCCACAGACTACAAAGTTTGATCTTTATGTTATAGGTATAGAAAAGAATGACTATAAAATACATTTGAAAGATTGATAATAATTAAAAATTAATATTTTGGTGCTTTGATCATATTCCATTTTGTTACATGCTTTGTTTTGCAAACCAAGGAAATATTTTTAAAATACAAAGCAAAGGTAAGTCTTTAAAACATACCCAATTATATTATTTTTCACCAAAAATGGGTTTCTACAACATTTTAACTGAAGACCCATAAAAATGGCATCTCAGCAAATGTGTTGCTAATATTCTTGATCAAACCTTTGCTTTTTTCTGAAAATAATTGCAGGCAACAGGGTATTTTCTAGCTGGTTTATGAATAAAAAGGTCTTTTAGAAAATATCAGATAGATTTGGGTGATCCTAATATTACCGCAACTAAAAAAATTAATTTAAGATAAAAAGACAGAAAGATACCACTAGACCTACAAGGGAGAATGCTACTGTGCTGCCCCCACCAGTCTATACCCGTGGCCCCAAGTCAGAAACTTCACTGGAACTGACACAGGAGAGCTACGTGTCTCTGCCATTAGTTGGGTCAAGAGACATAATCTGTGGGCAGTCATGATGCGCGCTGCGCACTGCTACCTCAAATTTAGTGTAGGTGAGTTCAACTTACTGGAAACTGGATAGCTTTGAGGACCCTGGAGTAGGGGGTGTGAAAATGTACACCATTAACTTTATAAGCCTTCTAATTCTAGAAGCCAAGATCAAAGGAATTTGGGTGGGAGCTGAGTAAAAACATATATATTTTATAGCAATCTAATTTGGTTTTAAAGTTATTCATAGTCCTGCCTATTTGTTATAACTCTTCACATGTATGTTCCACAGTGAATCTTGTGTAAAATATTAAGCTTAACAGCTATGCCATTTATTTATTCTATCAGTAAACATGTGTTGAAGGCCTATGCATTGTTCTGTTCTGTGGACACAGAAGTGAATTTACAAAGACAAAATGCCTGTCCTCGTGGAGTCTGCATTCTCAGTAAGTCAATTCCCCTCAGGGTCAGACAACTGGAAGCCACTGGGACATGTGCCAGTCAAACACTGACAGAAGAAAAGTTATTTTCCTACTTTTGTTCAGAACTAGGGCCCTTGGGTCTCCCTGGTGGCGCAACAGGTTAAGCGCAGCACTGTGAAGCTATCCAGAGCAACTGTAGCACGAGTTCGATACCCGGCCAGGGAGCTTCCCACATGGTGCAGCAGACCTCTCCTGCCTCACACACTGCTCCCCTCAGCAGTGTACTTCAGTCAATCTGCCTGTTCTGCTCCCCACTCTGTCTCTGGTGAATCCTCACACCACCCCACACTTCTGGCCTATACCGCAGCTTGTATGCATAAAATATATAAATCTTAAAAAAAAAAAAAAAAGAACTAGGGCACTTACCAAATGAAAGCAGTTTTCTAAATCCAGGGTACATTTATTTCTGAATAGGTTGAGAAATTATGTTAACTAAGTAATTAGTAAATACATATAACCCAACAACACTGAACTAAATTACAAAAGCTTCTATAAAACAAAAATGTATTTCTTTATAAAAGAAGTCTGGAAATGTAAAAGATTGTAAAAATAGCCCCCATTCTTCACTCTTTCCTACATCATCTCCTTTGTTTTGTAACTTGCAGACCCTCTCACTCTAGGAATGGATTTCCTTGAATCTGGGCTGAAATACTGCTTTAAAATGATATTTTGGGGTATGGTCAAAGGACTAAAAACAGAAGTATGGTTTTAACATATAGGGGGCATGCATAGTTAGCCCTGCATGAGAGAAATCACCTGGTCATATATATTCAGTTATCTTCATGAAGAAGAAATCCAAACTTAGAGAAGAAAATACATACCAATAATCTAAACTATGATGATTTAAAGTCTGCATCAATGATTTAAATAGTTTAAAATATAACTTCCTTATTCTTGGGTTCTTAATTCCAAAATCAAATCCTAAACTCACTTGAGTATAAATATGTTTTTAAGGAAATTAAATGAATTTGCAAATTAACTTTGGATGTTCCCCATGCATACCTTGCACAGATACACACACAAGTTGAAATCAGTTTCTCTTCAGTTCCACAGGCCTTTATAGAACCTGCTTCTCTGAGAGTTAGTCTTCACAATCCTTGCAAAGTGAGCAGTGGGGGCAAATTACTGGCTATGTGATATGACCTCTAAAGGAACAATTATATTGTTCTTTTTTCCAGCAGTTTATAATTGAGGCACACACTAAACACTTAAGTTGATGGTCTGAGAGAATTATAATAGAGCTGCTTCGACTGTGTCCCTGTTGAAGTGTTGTATGTCAGACCTTACAGAGAATGGAGAATGAAACAAACAAGAAGAGTAATGAAAAATCAAGAAGCTCAAGAATCAGAGAAAGAGATTAACTGTTTCCATGACTTTTCTGGTTTCAGACTTTTATGAAGCCAATTCAGCCAACCTACTTGCATCTGGGTCAAAATTTTATCTTCCTATGATCAATTGTAAAGCTATTTTCTAAAATCAACCTGTTAAGTGGATCAAATCGTCTATCTCCTAATTAAGGATGTCATTTTAACCTTAATTTCTCCTGCAACATCATTTCTTTTTTTTCCAACATGAAATCATTCCACCACAGCAATATCTGAAAGATATTAAGTGCTAAATAAATATTGTTGAATAAACTCACCTAAGGGAGGAAAGTATAGTTAACAAAGATCAGGACTCCAGGGAAATAAATTGGCAATACTGCACCGAGAGAAGAGAGCAGGGAGCACTGGAGAAATTTTTGGGAAGGTCACAACCCAGAGATCTAAGTCCACTAAGAGATTGAAATTTAATCACAATGTTATAGAATCTATTTCTCTTCCACACTGTATAATAACACCAACGTGGCTCCAGTATAACAACAGTGGATTACAACTTTGAGAGCTATGATACAGATTATCTCTGAAGGAGAATACTGAGGGAAGTCTCAGGTCAAGAAAGGAGTGGAAAAACAAGGTCGCTAGCAGAATTTTAAGGCTCTAACACCTGTAGCAACAGCAGACATTAACACAGCTTACAGCTCAATTAATATGAATCTTGCCACTAAAGGCTTATTTGCATTAGTTCCTTTTACTTGGTACATATCCAGCTTTCAAGAGTAGCCTAAGGAGACATGATAATTAAACATAGTGTACTATCTTGGATGAGGTTCTGGAAAGAGAAAAGGACATTAGAGGAAAACTAAGGAATTCTGAACAAAGCATGTACTTTAGTTAATAATTATATATTAACTTTGGTTCATTAATTGTGACGGATGTGTCATACTAATATGTTAATAGCAATGGAAACTGGTCAAGAAGTATATGGGAACTCTGTACTCTATATGTAATTTTTCTGAAAATCTACAAATATTTAAAAAATTGAAAGGCTATTAAAATCACAAGAAAAGCTGTAAATTATTGAAGGTGATTATCAGTATCCTATTTCTTCCTTCTCTGTTCATTAAAAATATTACACAAAATGAAAGTTTCCTAACAATAACAAAAACACTTAGTGTTTTCTTTTTGTTTTTATTTCTTCTCTTCATATCAAGAAGACACACAGTAAGTAATAAGAAGAGAAAACCTTCTACTACTATCTTACAGCCTATTTTTTTAATATTTTTATTGTTATTTATGTCTTTTACATTTTGTATTCCCCTTGGGTAGCCCACCACCAATTCACCCGTGATCCATCTCCATGGTCCCTTGTGTTCTTTTCTATTCCATTTTTACAGCCTATTTAAGTTAGACTTACTAGGAAAAAAAAAAATCAAGACAAAAAGTCATCAACATCCATGACGATCGGTGCTGAGAGTTTTTGGCATATTCTTTTATTTCACAAAGAATGTTCTCACTGGGTTGAAAGGCATCGGTGCTGTGTTGCAGGCATCAGTGCTGAGTGACAACAGGCCAGGGCAAGAGGAATAAATGTTCATGTAGACTTGTTTGATTTCCATGCCAGAAAGTGTTGTGTTGTTCTTTTACCTTCCTTCAGCCCGTGGAGTATACTAACACCTGAGTCTCCACTTTTCAGTTTAGGTCTGTGTTTGTAGCTCAATAAACTTTATTAAGACAAACTAAATACAAGGTTACAATGAAGAATGATTAAAATTTCAGCTTTAAAGAAATTTATAACCAAAAGACAATGAGTAATGTACCCAATAGCTATAACAAAATACACAAAATTCTGTACTATGTGGTGATGGATGAGGAAGTACATAAAGGAATTAGAAATTATTCCTGAAATGTAATAGCTTCCATATTATTAGGGGAAACAAGAGCCAGAGAGACAAACATATGAAAGGAATTTAAAGTCACATCCACATATTATAAAATTCTAATATTCACAGCCCAGGTATTTCAGAAATGTATTCTCTGAAGTAAAAACTCACCCGTCTTTTATTTCCTCCTCTCATTTCCACCTAGCTGACCTCCCATGTTCCCATCTCCTCTCTTCTGGATTTTACCTTCTCCTGTTCCATTCTGCCCTTTGGCCCCTAAATGCTCTGTGGACAACCTCTTCTCTTTCCAGAGTGTTCTACCACTGCTCTCACCATGAATTCTGCCCCTTTGACTCCAATCCGTGTTAAACACTTATAAATCCAAAATGATTTCTAAATTTAGAGAGTATTACTCTATTATAATTCTTATTCATTTTTCTACTCCTAGGACCTAGCAATGACGTGCCTAAATCTAAAATTAACAATTAAATGAGTACAACAACATTTAGTAGATGCAAAAATATATATGGTGAAAATTGTGTATATAGTTTAGAGGAAGGGTTGGTTGTATTTAAAGTTAACCAAAGTTGCAGCTCTCAGTTAAGTGAACTGGGGAGTTCATTTATTAAAATATAACTCAATTTTAAATGTTAACAGAAAAGGTGATTAAAATTTCTCTTTCCCTCCAATTCTCCTAAGTTGATAAGGAACTGTAGCAACATCATCCAGTTAACTGCTTCCTTCTTTCCATGAACCGCCTGCATCTACGCATGCGTGATAACAGATGCTGATGAGGACGGAGGAGTCAGCAGTCTTCATGCCACCCACACAGTAAACACGAGGTAATGCTGTGTTGGGATGTGTTGTCCTGATTGTTAACCGCATAATGAGCATTGCACAATTAAAATGAGAATGAAGAGAAAAGTTCAGGCTGATATGAGAGCTTCTCAGATTTCATTCACAAATGAAGAAATCAACAAATGAAACAGTAAATTCACCATGTTAGTTCCCTCATCAGAATTTACACCAGAGACAACTCAGGGAATTCAATAATTCATTGCATGCTGATGGATATTATAGTTTGTCAATCTTTCTACAAAATGTTATGTAATTATTTTTAAAAGTGAAATAAATCTCTATGGCTTAATGCTTTCTGTGTACTATGAATCACAAAAAAACTTATTCACAAGAAATTACAAGTTAAAATTACCATTAATAATTATACCTGTAGTAAAAGCCAAAAAAGAATTAGATATCAATGATTGAACACAGAATAATTTTTTGACTTTTCATTCCAGCACTATTTTTATTCAAATGACATACTTGGATGAAATAAAATAACAGGCAGTAATCATATTATTGACAACTGGGTTATGAGATTAATACTATGTTTCTTAGTCCTCCTCTAAAGTAGAAATGCTTTAAAAGATATTATTATCAATAGATGAACTCAATAATTTACACCTGTCTCTCCCTACTCAGGTGACTCTGAGTGATTTGAAAATAATATGAAAGAGTAAAATGCATAAGTGTTAAAATTTTATTATTCTTTAAGCTGATATAGACTATGGCTAAAACACACAGCAAAAATGTATTTCTAATATTGTACCACAGAATTAGACTCACCCACCCAGTCTCTGAAAGGGCTGAAATCCACCGGCCTTCCCAGAGGGGCAGAGTATGCCTGGATAACCTACCTAACAGCATGGAGGAGGAGACAAAAGCACATACTTCCAGTGGGCAGAAGCCCCCAAAGAGAAATAAAGTGGAAGAAAGACAGTGGGGCCATCTGTGTCTGGCTCTTCCTTCCCAAACTACTAGCAGATAAGATTGAATGTGAAAGGTGGAGAGTAAAAGAAAAGACAAAACGGAATAATAGCCAGAGGGGGAAATACAAATTGAGTGATGCTGGCAGCTCGCCTGCCCACCTGTGACTATGGAAATGCCTCTTTTTCTCCTTTTCCTAATCATCAACAATATCCAGGATAACGCAGAAAAGGCAGTACATGCGAGCTACCATGTGCGCCCGCGCGCTCTCTCACTCTCTCTCTCTCTTTCTCTCTCTCTCTCTCTCTCTCACACACACACACACACGCACACACACACAGACACACAGGAGTTATTTGGAACATTTGTCCTCTGCTGAGTGCAGCTTATCTCATGACTGGGCAGTGGGGTGATTTCCAGGATGAGGGGCAGCAGAAGGGAGATTAAAGAATTGTGGGCTCTGTCTGAGGTGATAGTATATTAGAAAGTAGAAGATATGGAGGACAATTAAGGTACTGAGAGAAAAAAATAGCATTTTCCATTTTTTTCTTGGTAACTGTATTATTTTCCAAATCATAATAATATATAATAATTTGGGAGTATGCTAGGAAGCAGCTATAATTATTTAATGTTAGGGTGTATTTGCTGTGGCATTCAGTGAGGCACAAAACACAGACTTTGATGATTGACTTTGTAGACACGCCGTCTCCCGTCTGACCTCTTGCTGGCTACACGGTCTTGGTTAAATTGCTTAACCTCTGGAAGATCAGTATCTCATCAGAAAATGGGGGAAGCAATGGATACCTCACAGAGTTGTAAGAGTTAAAAGAACAAAACACAAGTTATACACTTAATAAAGTGCCTAACACACAACAATGAATAAATGGTAGCCATTGTTATTCTAAATCTTCACATGCATTGTAAATTGTAAATCACTAAGTAAATATAAGGGATTATTATCATTACTATTATTGTAGGAAATTTCACTGTTATTTTCCAGAAAGGCAACAGCTAAATAGAGGATGTTTTGTTCTATATCTAGTTTATTACACAGAAACTAACAGCTGTGCATTAATGGTGGCCTCATTCCCAGTGGGATGTGAGCCGTATTATAATAGAGAAGGTTATATCCTCATTAGGCATATAAGGTGTGTTGTAGAGCAGAAAGGCTCATGTCAACTGTGTTCGAATGACTTCTATCACTTACCATCTTGTTACACTTATTAAGTCAAGCAATACATATAAATTCATAGCAATTTAGGTGTCATGGTTTTTTAAAAAATTTTTAAATTTCTTTTAAGACTACATTTTTTACTTGATAGTTCTGAAGTTAAATGTTTAACAGGGGACATTGTCATTGCTGTGTACTTCAATATATAACCCTTGTAATTAAGATTTTGAGCGACTGGTTCTGAAGTGAACTGCCTCTGGTTTGCATAATGCACAATGCATTCATTGTTTTGGCTTCCTTTGCATAAATCAATCCTATTAATATCTTATTCATCTTCTTGCTTACCAGAGTCTTGAATCAAATTAATTCTCTGAAGGAGGAAGTGTCAAGACTCAGGCAGCTAGAAAGATCTGCATAATTCTAGTCCATTTGTCAATAAAATTTGTACTACAGATGGTCACATGATTTATTAGCAAATTTTAACTCTGCTGGCTCCTTGTTTCTCCAGGAAACAAGAACAGAGATTTGTATCTACACGTAATGTGTAAAAAAAATTGGAACAAAGGGGTTAATGGGAAAAGCAGGCATGCAAGCTGCGAGACTGAATCAGTCAATTCCCCTAATGGATATTCTAGAGGAAGGACCAGTTTGAAAAGAAGAGTCATGAAAGCATTGTCATTATGAAAACTTGAAACAACAAATGTTTTATTGTATTAGCTTAACATGAAGTGTCCCCATGCTCTTAGATGTGTGAGATCTTCCACTGAGGACTAATAGAACTAAGCTTGACACTGACTACTCCTACTATAGCTGGTGACATAGAGTCGACCTCCAAGACTTGAGGCCAAACAATCCCATATCTGATTTTATTTAGACCCTGCCAGGGTCACTATCGCCTTACAAGACAGCCCGGTTCTAATGCCAAGAAGCAGGAGACAGGGCCATCCATTAAAGGGGTTAGTCTCTATATTAGAAAATACATTTTTGTCAGAATACAATTTAGCTCAGGAGAAACACTCAAAGATTTATTTCCTGATATATTTTCACTATTTACATGGTTTTGCCTTAAGAAGTTGATATACATTATTTCAAATTAAAATGTATTATGTTAAAAATGTGGCTAAAGGCAATATAGTCCCCTCTCCAATTTCTAAGTATTTTTCTAGAGGTTTGTAAATGTGACTACCAGAAAACAATATGGTTTGTACCATTATTTCTACTATCTAATATAACAAACTTTTGCTATGAACTGAATGTGTTCCACACAAATTTATATGTTCAAGCCCAGTCCCCAGTGCGATGGCTCCTGGAGATGGGGGCTTTGAGAGGTAATTAGGTTTACATGAGGTCATGAGGGTGGACCCTTCATAATAGGATTAGTGCCCTCATATTACAAGGGCACTGTCTCTGGTGAATCCTCTCACTCCCACACCTCTTGCCTACACCCCAGCTATTGTATGCATAAATAAATCTTTTTTTAAAAAAAAGTCTGAAACAGAAGCTCTTTATATGAAGAAAGTTTGGGCCAAACAGTATGACCTGTACCAGCTTTCCAATCCCAACTGAGGTCTGGATTCAGAAATCTGCAATGGCTTTAAGTTTTCCCTAAGAGGTCTTTGTAATCAAGGTCACCCTACTTTTAATTAATCCATGCTCTCTCCACACGACAACATTCACAGACCACTCTGGGCTCAACTGTCAGGCATCTATCTTGTCCCATGTGTACTGTCATCCAAGATAGCACTTCTGACTTACATAAACATAGTCATCTTTTTACTATTTACAGTGCTATTTTATCTCTTATTAATTGTATAAATTTTACCTTTGATGTGTTCAGGGTCAATCAGATAATAATAGAGAATCATCCAAACCGGGTATTTTTCACTTACTTCGCAAACACTTTTTAATATTTTCAATGAATTGTTAATGAGTTGTCAGTAACTAATCCCAAATGGAGAAAACTCTTTAGGAGTTACTAATAACAAAGATTAAAGTAACTATATTAAAGTGTTAAGGAATAAATTTCTCACTTTTATAATTGCCTCCAAACTTATGTCATTAAAACACAATTTCACTGTTTTGTTTTGTTAGTAATTAAATGAAAATGCTAGGGAATGGAGGGGGAAAATGATGAAACAGAAATATTACAAGTGAGTTTTCAGTTATCCTCCAAAGTGAAGAGAATCTTCCTTGTTTCTAAACCGCCTTCTACTTGATTATCCTTAATGCTGGTTATGAACCTCTTGGCTAGTCCCCTGGCCTTTGTTAAGAGTTTACGCAACAATAGTGAAAAAGAACATACAGTCCCTACATACCAGGACCTCAGGCTTCTTCTAGTATGTCTGGTTTCTTGTGAATATATAATCTAATTCAGATGTTTAACTGGACTAACTTAAATCCCACCCAACTCACAGAGCAAATTTCCTCAATTCCCTTCTGGTTGAAGATTCAGCTCTCGGGCTTAGTAACATTCCCAGCTGACTTCACTCTCCCTTGAATCCTCAGCTATTAACTCACTGATTAGCTCCATTTCTGATTGAGACATGTCCTGAGTTTACAGAAAACTAACCCAAAAATGGGCTAAATGTATTATATTTTATACTAGGTAGGCCAGCTGCAAGGTACAATATACTACATTAAATTGTGTGAGATCAGTGGTGTGTCCTCTGAAACGGTAGATTGCTTGGTATCTGTATTCTACTTAGAATATGTAAGATGGGAGGAGCTTTGCTTATGGATTTTAATATGCTGTGTGTATAAGAGACATGGAGTTTCAGAAAACATAGTTCCTGAATTCACTGTTTCAGATGCAAACCTATGCAGGCAAAACCTCCTTCAGAGGTTTCCAGTGAAGTGACAGTAATCTTGTGAAAACAGAACTAAAACAATTCAATCTTAATCTTTTATTTCAAAGACCAATGAATAAGTCATCAACCACAGTTACATGTTTTAAAAATTCAAAAAAATTGTCCCAGAGATAAAGATATATAAGAAACCCAAACAATAAACCTCTGGTTATTTTCTGTGTATTGCACATTGGCAAGGTGATAGCTGTATCATAATAATTTAATCATATTCATATATAAAGTCATCATATTGATAGAGTCCCAGTTGTTTTCCTAGCACTGGAAAATCATGTTTCAAATAGTTTACATGACAAGAGGAGTAAATATAACACAGAGGCACAAAATTGAAAAATACATCTTTGACCTTCTTGCTCATATATGACAATTATTTAACTCAACTGCATATGGTGCAAAATGGCTTGTTGAGTTTAAATTCTAAATGTGTAGATCATACTGAAGAACATGTGACATAACTCTTTGATATAGAAATTAAATGTCAAATCCTCCTTAAACTTACTGTTTTAAATTCTGCTTTGAATATGTAGAAACCACTAGACAGATTCCAAATTTCAGACATCTCATTTCCGAAGAGATGGAGGGGGGGAAAGTCTTGATTTCTACTGACTCCTCCTTAGTAAATATACAGATTGAAGTCATGGGCAAGGAACCGGAAAAGATTTTCTATTAACTGACACTGGAATTCACAGACTATGACAATTCACAAAACAGACCAGCAAATGTCTTCAAATAACGCTAAAAATTCACTTTTGAGCACAATGTTCCAAACACTGAATGGCATGTGCCAGTTCACTAGATTTGTACAGGGACAGCACCTCCTGCTGACGTACAGATGAAATAGGTCTTCAACATTAACCCTGTTAGGGGAACACAGCAAGTTTTCCCCTTTTAAAATGAAAGGACAGGGCCTCCCTGGTGGTGCAGGGGTAAAAGACACAGTGCTATCAACTATTGCCAACCACTGCAATATGAGTTCGATTCCTGGTGAGGGAGTTAAAAACCACATGGCTCACCAGTGTAGCCCTGCGCTCTCAGCAGTGTATTTCAATAGATCTACCTGTTCTGCTCCCCACTCTGTCTCTGGTGAATCCTCTCACTCCCCCCAACCCCCACAACTCTGGCCTACACCCCAGTTCTTGAATGAATAAATAAATAAATATTTTAAGAATAAAATAAAAGGGCATTTTTAGTGCCTGCTACAGAGTTATGCCAGTGTCTACCCAGCCAGATGGACATCATCAAATCTTTTCCTACAGAGAAAGGTAATCTGCAGAACTATCAACAGAATGATAATGAATTAGTCTCTTCTGGACTACAGAGTACAGACCAATCTTTCCTGGAACAGTAATCCTTGAGCTCCTCATAAATGGTGACCAAAGAGATAATGAAAGCTAAACATATAATAGCCAACATTTGTGAAGTATTTATTTACGTGACTAGCACTGTTCCGTGTTTTTATTTTGTGTTGACCAATTTAATTCTCATAGTAATTTGGGGGGGGGCATGTTTTATTATTCCCATTTTATAGACAAGGAAAGAGAGGCTCAGAGAATTGAAGTGCCTGGACCTAGAATAAACAACAAGTATCACTCAGGTGACCTGATCCACATGCCCTGCTCTTAACTGCTGTTCTCACGGGTGGATGCAGCAACATTTTCCTTCTCAGTATAGCTTCTGTAAATCTGTTGTCAGACTCTTTGTATGCGTAACCCATGCACCCAACTCCTCCTTGTATGAAATCCCGAGCAGGTTCTCACAGTCTTTCCCTGGAGAATAAAAGGCTTCCAGTAACCTAGAAAAGTCACCATTAAGTAACTGATAAATGAGGTAGAATGTAATGTTAACCTTTGAAGCTCCAAACAAGCATCTACTAGAAGCTAGTACTGACCATTAGTGGCTGTCGCAGGCATTGCACTGGGAGATCAGCTGCTTCTGCGTAGGTTGCCCAGTACTACTCCCTCCCCCCTTTAGCAAACCTCAGCTTTAGCTCCCAATTTAGCAGTTTGGAAGGGAAATGAAGGTAGTTGAGAAGAGACCAGGGGAGCTTCTGTTACAGGGCAGGGAGAGGAGCACCCCAGAACTCCCAAACCTGCCTGCTCTAAATAGATTCTGCCATCCGCCCATCAGTACAAAATATGTAAGACCTTTTGTGGAAACAAACTTTAATAGAATTAGATAAGACAAAGAATATAGTTTCTAAATCAAGCACCCAAAGTTACCCTTTACTTCGTGGGTAAAAGTCCACCCAAATGGGATTGGCCCAGAGAAAAAGCCTGCTACAAGTCTAAAACACCTTTCAGCAGGGACTCATAGAAAAGGGTCAGAAACAGCCAGACAACTCTCTGAGGAAAAGAGCAAAATCAAAATCCAGATCAACATTGCCATTGTCAACCTCCCAAGGAGTCTCTCACCCACATCTGTCTCAATCAGTCCAGGCCAGTGCAGCTTCTTTACATGTGTCTCTGCTCCTTGTGCCTCTTCTGGCTCTCCCTCCTGCTTCCTTCTTTCTTCTGTGTCCTTTTTCTCCCCTGCAACTTCTTATCTCTCCTGCTCAGCTCCACCCTCCCTTGGGTGGGGCAGGGAACCTGGAACACACCCTTTTTCCTGGGGACCATCCTGTTAACACTTCCCTGCCAGTACGAAGTCAGCACTAGCCTAATGGGGGGGTGGGGGGCAGAGAACTTCCCAGCGCTGTGAACGGCGCTCCTCACTGGGGTTGTACACCTTCTGTTGTTTGTGGGGGAGATTCTTAAAACTGCCCTTTAGTGCTGGGTCTCAGTAATTCACCTTCTCTGACATCATTTTTTTTTCCTCTTCACTCCAGGCAAACCTCCTAGCCAAGTCCTTTTGGAATGCTCAGCTTTCTCTCAAATCCATCATGGAAAAAAGGCACCTCTTTGTCCTGTCTTTAGTGGGATTGCAGTTATTTCTTAAACCACAGCTTCCGCCCTAGGGTGTGGCCCCAGGCTGATTCCCAGTTGCCACCCAGCCCTTGATGATCCCTGGAAGCCACTGTCACTTTACTGAGAGGGATTACCACCCCTCCCCCACCCAGGTGTCATTTTGTCAGCAAAATAACCACTCTGTAACAACTCTCAAATTTCTAACTTCAGCCTCTTGGCTACTGGTGGTCTCTCATCATTTGTGACTCTTAATCAGAGGTCTAAACCTGCACTTTGGGGTGTAGGAGTAGTTCCTTTTCTTGTCTTCAGCCCTCAACTGAAAATAAGGCAAACAAAAAAAAAAGTATTAGAGGAGGGAGAGAATTGGACCTCACAGGTAAAATACTGGAAGAAGTGAGGAGACCCAAATTCTAGTTCTGATTTTGTCAAGAATAATTACACAGCCTTTGGTAGTTATTTAATCTCTTCGAGACTCAATTTCTACATGTGCCTCCATCAAAGCTTCCCAAGTGATTTTCAAATGAACATTAGCACTTTGAGTTACTGTCATTTCATGAGGATAAAAAGACTCAAGAATCAAATAAATTTGGATGATCATTAAGCTGTAAATTATGTTCTTTACAACAAGATAGCTTACCAATATGCATTAAAATCTCCTCAGAAGAGTATACAATAGAACCTCCTTATCCCCTGGTTCTAAGACCCCAGTGGATACATGAAACTGTGGATAGTACCAAGCCCTATATACACTTTTCTTCTCTACATACATACTTATGATCAATTAATATAGAGCAATTACAACAAAATAGTGTAATAAAAGCTATGTGAATGTGGCCTTGCTCTTTATAAATGTCCTATTATTCATACTTTCAGACCATAGTTGTCCACAGGTAACTGAAACCACCAAGAGTGAAATCAGGAATAAGAGAATACTGCAGGGTGCTGTAGCTCCCAAATGTTTTTTGTTTGCTTGTTTTCCCAAGACCATTTTGCTAAGAGTACTCTGTAACATCTTTCTCCAAATAAAATTTTAGAAAATGTCAACCTGATGAACTCAAAGTAGTTACATACTCAAATTTCAGTATCACTGGAATTCACAGCTTTCTGACCCCAGCAGGTGCCACATACCCTTCCCCAGTGGGCCACCACTCTTGAATATAGAGAATTCACAACTGTTCTTGGCATATGCAATTAACTGGCAAGGAAAGAGCCTTGTTTTGTGTTAAGCCTGGGTTGTCCAGAAGCAAATGTGGAGAGTTTTGCATATAGGGAATTTTTAAAGATCAACACACTGGGTAAGGAGAGGAAAAAAGCAGATGGCGATCAAGTACTGGGTGGAGAGGAAAGTCTGTAACACAGCATGACCCAGCCTCCATCAACCCCATGGGGATTTTAGAAGTAAATATTGACCATCAGGTTGACCCACATCAAGTAAATATATCTGGACCTTTATACTCCCCATCTTGGACGAGTTAAGCCCTTGAGTGGGGTTACTCTCAGCAGCTTAGGCAAATCTTAAAGGAGCAGCTGGCTCTCTCTGCACACAGCTAGGCAGTAAGTCCTCCATTGCAGGTGTCTAGGAGGTGCCTCTTTGTGTCCAGCTTCTGGTACCCACATAAAGTGAACACACTTAAGTTCTGTTTATTCCACTTTACTCTAAAGGAGAATATGGAATGTAGAAAGGATAGTCCAGAAACAATGGAAGACAAAGAATCCACACAAACTGCCATAAAGTATTCAGCTATTTCCTATCACAGTGGATGGCTGGCACCACCACAAGAGGCACAACTCCATCCACATTCCTCAGTTCTAGTGAGAGACTCTCAAATCTCACAGTCTGAATGAAGGTGAGTGAAGAATATCTCTACATTAGGGAAAACTAACTACGAAGTACAGCTTATACTGTGTTATCAGAATAGTTTGTATTCTCTTTCAAGTCAATGTTTACAGAAATAGACGTAATGATAGACCCAAATTATTTATCACCTATACTTAATTAAAAGATGGACTTAAAGGATGCAGGTAGTTCTGAGAATAACTCAAAAGAGTGCCGGTTTCTAAGAATATTCAGAGACAAGTAAAAGATCATGCCAAGGTAACATCAAAGCCAACGAGAGCTCTGACTTCATTACAAGGCCAACTCCAAACCTGAAAACCAGATGGGGATCAAGGAGGGTACTAAGGAAACAGCCTCAGGTACCCACTTCCCTGGCTCAAGAAGAATCACAAAGCCCCCAAACACTATCATTCCATATGTTCAACTGAGGCACCCACGCTGTGAGCGCAGAAACAAGTAGACTGTTGACGCTTCATCCTGAGCTATTTATGGAAAACCAAAGGGTAAGTGATGCTGAGTGAGCAGGTGGATTTTAGTAAAATATTTCCCTGGCTGCTTTAACTTATGCAAAAACCAAGTTGAAGAAAACAGCATAATGCTAATTAAAGCTGTAGATCAGAGTTTGCCAAAACTGCTAGCTTTGATGAATGAGCCTTTCAAAGCCTCCCAAGCTCGTGGATGAGCTACCAGTCAGCATGCATCTCATTCAAAGACACTCTAATCAAAGAGCTTTGTTAAGTCACTAGGGAGTAAACCCAGTGTTATTTTAGAAGGATAACTACAAATGACTACTATTTAACATTTACTTTTTATAATCCCAAATATTCTGGACACTTGTATGAAACCTTCAAAAGATGTGGAACCACTCCAGAATTTCTCTTTTAGTTACTGTTGAAGAAAATCCTGGTCACCTCTGCTCCCATATGGTTGTTCTGTGAAAGGAACAGTTGGCCTCTGTGAAAACATTGAGGCATTTGATGACAAGTTCCGTCATTGAAGGTCCAATGATGGAGGGGTCCAGGGAGACTGAACTACTGAGGAGTTTCAGATACAAAGAAAAAGAAGAAAGTGTGAACTTAATTATTCTGGAGCGAAGTGTGCTCTGTCTACATTTAGTACACAGGCCAAGTGTGGGGCCATCACTAGTGTTCACCAAAAAGAATGGCTTGGGCCTTCCTGGTGGTGCAACGGGTTAAGTCTGAGCCTGTGAAGCTATCCACAGCCACTGCAGCATGAGTTCGATCCCCAACCAGGGAGCTTCCCACATGGCACAGCAGACCTCTCATGCCTCGCCCGCTGCTCCCCTCAGCAGTGTACTTCAGTAGATCCTCCTGTTCTGCTCCCCACTCTGTCTCTGGTGAATCCTCTCACCACCCCCCACCTCTGGCCTACACTCCAGTTCTTGTATGCATAAATAAATAAATCTTTAAAAAAAAAAGTCTTAGCAGATGGGTGATGCCAAGTGACTCATTCTAGCCAGTGAAATGTAAGAAGAAACAACCTGTGTCATTTTCAGGCTGACGTGGTAGAAGACCTTTTAGTACTTCTTCCATCTTGCCTTCTGCTTCTGCAGCAACAAAGAAGGCTGTATGTCCCAGGTGATGCAACCACAGTGAGACTGTGTTCCCACCACCCTGGATCCCTGATTCCACTGATTCCTGATGTCCCTTGCCTACTTTCATGCAACCATTACCTTGAAGTTAGTGATGTCCCTTGCACTTGTTTTATACTTGCGCCACATTATTATTTAGCCATAAGTACATCAAATTGTTTTGCGTGTGTTTAAGCTTTATACAAATGGTATATTACCAAATATATTAGTCTGTGTTGCCTTTCAATTAATGCTGTTTTTGACACTTATCCATGCTGTTATATGTGCTCATTACAAGATTGAATGAATATACTACCATTCACTGATTCTTTTGCCTCCTACTTACTTCAGTAGTTTTACTTTTTGCTATAGTAAACAATTCAGATACATATGTAGTCCCACAACTACATGTGCAAAGGTGTTTCAAGAGTTTTCACTTCAAAATCTAATTGTCAAATGACTGTACAAGCAGTTTAGCTTTACTAGACATTAACAAATAAAAACACCTGACGCTGGCATAATGTTCTTATACAAGAAGGTACTACTTAAAACTTTTCATTTAATCCTCATTATAAACCTTATGAGGTACCTTGGTACAGGGCGTGATTTCATATAAGTGAGCTATTTAAGCATGGATATTATCACCTGTGTGTCACACTTGGGGGAACTGAAACATGAGCATTTGAAGTAGCTTCACAATGTCCCTCAGCTAGCAAGGTAGAAAGACTCCTCCAAGCTTTTTAACACTAAATTCTTCTCCCTCTGGGCTTCAAAGGTCATAGAAGAGAGTTGTCGTTTCTCCAAAGTCTTGCAAAACTTGCTATCAAACTTTTCCATTTTTGCCAATCTTATGCAGGTATGTTATTTCATTATTGATTTTATTTTCACTTTCCCAACTAGACTTGTTTTTCTGTTTTTGGCAATTCAAGTGTTCTACCTGCTGTAATTCACTAGTCATTCATACTCTGTTCATTTTTATATGGGGTTGTTGGCCTTTTTCTTATTGATTCATAGGTTTTTCGACATATTCTTGATACCAATTATATTTATGTCGAATAATTTTCCCAGTCTGCAGATTGTAATTAAAAATTTTCAATATCTAGTCTAAGGAAAAAGCTTTTCCAGGTTAATATAATCAAAGTCATTGACTTTTTTGATTGTGCTGTTCATGTCTTTATATTTAAGAAATTCTCACTATACAGAAATTATAAAGATATTAATCTATATACCGTCCCAAAACTTTTAAAATTCTGTCCTTCATATTTCATTCTCTAATTTGCAAGAATTTATCTATCTATCTAGCTAATGCTATTAAATTGTACTGACACCACTTAATAAAGTCCATCCTTTCTCTGCTGATTTGCAGTGGTCGCCCTGTCATGTGGCAGGTGCTCTTCTGAGTGTGGATTTTGCCAAGCTCTGTTTTGTACCAATCTGTTCCATTCATCTTTTTGTTTATCTCTGGAAAAAAAGCACCACCTTCTGTTACCATAGTTTTATAATTTATTTTCACATCTGAAGGGCAATCCTCTCCTCCTTGCCTTCTCAAAATTGTTTTAGCTTTCCTTGGCTCTTTAGATGAGAGGCCTCTTGGCTTTTTTCATATGAATTTCAGGATCAATTTATCAAGTTCCATGAAAAGCTCTACTGGGATTTTATTGGAATGTTATTGAGTTTGTAAGTTTTTTCAGGAAAGAAATAGCATCTACTACCATAGATGTTATACAGAAACACTTTGCTTGTTTAAAAAATATGTCTCAATTTTTTCAGGTTTTTTTTTTTTTTTTGCTTAGGTCCTTCAATATTGTATTTTAATATTCTCCGTGGAAATTTTGCACATGTTCATTTCTAAGTTTTTTTGTTGCTCTTGGAATAGCATAAATATTGTTTTCTGTTTCCATTCATTTTTACTATTGCTGATGTAGTTGTAACACGGTGGTCCCCAGGATAAGGGTGTGTTCCAGGTTCCCTGCCCCACCCAAGGGAGGGTGGAGCTGAGCAGGACATAAGAAGCTGGAGAAGGAGACACGAGACACACACACACACAGAAGACAGGAGGAGAAGGAAGAAGGATGGAGAGCCAGAAGAGGCACATGGAGCAGAGAAGCTGCACTGGCCTGGACTGATTGAGACAGATGTGGGTGAGAGACCCGTGGGGAGGTTGACTATGGCAATGTTGATTTTGGTTTTGATTTTGCTCTTTAACTTCCAGAATTGTCTGGCTCTTTCTGACCCTTTTGTATGGGTCCCTGTCAAAAGGTGCTTTGGTTCCTCCCAGAATTGTCTGGCTGTTTCTGACCCTTTTCCACGGGTTCCTGCCAAAAGGCGTTTTAGACTTGTGGCAGGCTTTTGAGACTTGCTTTGGGCCAATCCCATTTGGGTGGACTTTTACCCACAAGGGGTTGGATAACATTGGGTGCTTGATTTAGAAAGTATATTCTTTGTCTTCTCTAATTGTATGAAAGTTTTCTTTCCACAAAAGATCCTATATGTTTCTGTATTGATGTGGCGGATGGCAGAACCTATTTTGAGTGGGCAGGTTTGGGGGGTTCTGGGGGTGTCCCTCTCCCTGCTCTGGAACATAGTGATACAAATATTTTGTAAGTTACACTATTAGACAGCAAACTTGTTGAACTACTTTATTTTAGCTAATAATTTGTAAAGACATTTGGGTTTTTCAATATATACAATATAGTACAATATATATAGAAAATATTGTATTTTTCCCACCCGTGCACTCCATGCCTTTCATTTGTCTTATCACATTTTTGAGTCTTCTGGTAAAGCTTTAGGCCTCCAAAGAGGGAGGGACCTACTCAAGGTCACCCAGCTAGATAATGGCAGATAACTAGATATTCATTATCAAAATCTCATCTCTATAAACTATATAAACATTTTTCACTAAGGAGATTTCCCCCTTAAGTCTTCTGGATTGCTAGATCAATTTTAGATGACTATACAAAATGTTTAATTAGGTAAGAAGGATGAAAACAATCACACAAACATTAAAAGTATCTTGATAATGAAGTAGTAAACTTCATATCGTACTTTTTCACATTTAAGTAGTCATGGGAAAGCTTCATTACATGCTTCAAGTTACATTGCTTAGCAACAGCTCTTCAGAAATTTCAGTTATCAGCATGATCACTATAAAGAGAATAAACTGCAAAACTAATCTACAAAAGCTCCATACATTTGCATCTAGAAATGAATGAGCAAAAATCTAATTGTGTTTCAAAATACAAATATTGTCCTTTCTATATCAATCATTTTTGAGACATTGTGAGGTTAAATCTTCCCAGCATTCATCATTTTTAAAAAAATTATCTTCATTTATATACAGCACCATATATGCAGACAATATCTTTAATATTTTGGCCTTTACAAATTCTGGGAAGAGACCCCTTCCCCAAGAGAGTAAAACTGTGTCCTACTATTATGCAGATATGCCCTGGGCCACACTTTGGAAGAGAAGGAGAAAAAAGCCAAATGGCTTTTTTGCTTCTATTACCACTTTTAATAATCAGTTTCTAGAAGTTATTAAGTATGAGGGTAAAACGATGAATAAAGATTCCCCTGTCTTCCATGAACTGAAGGTCTAGTGAAAGAGTCAGTTCCTAAAACTTTCAGGACTGAGTGACATGTGTTCTAGAAGAAACATGTCCAAAGCGTCACAGACACAGAGAGGAGACACCCCTCACTCAATTTGCTTTTCCTAGGAAGGCTGAGGATATATGAGTAACTAACCCTCAATAAACTGGATAAATAATCTTCCAGAAGCAAGCAACTTCTACAAATACGTGAAAACAAACACTGATCCCCTTAACATATAATTTCTCAGTGTTAAAGATTAACCATCCTATTTACAATAGGCCAAGGACATGCTCAGTTTACGAAATATGACATACAAGTGGCAATAAACAATGAAAAGATGTTAAAATGCACTAATTATTAATAAAATAATAAAATACAGAACAAAACAGTGATATTTCTATCGATTGACAAATATTCAAACAATTGTTACTGCTTGCCATTGGATATTGGAAAAGGGGTTCTTTCACCAAGAACAGGAGTGTAAAGTAAATTGATAGAAACTTTCTAGAAAAATCTGTGAATATGTATTCAAATTTTAATAAAGGTATTCTACTTCTTAGAATGTATCTTCAGAAAAATGATCACACAAGTAGACAGGAGGCATATACATAAATGTTTCCTATAGGTTTATTTAAGACAGTTAAAAAGAGTTTTTAAATGTTTAGTTAAATAAAATGTTATCAATCCACTGGACTATTAGTCATCTGTTTTAAAAGAAGAAGTATTGAATTTTTGACTTGAAAGTTGTAGATTTTAAGTAACAAAGTAGCTTATAAATCAATGTATTGAATAAAAGTCCATCTATATAAATATTATATATGTATCAGAAACCAGAAGTCAGTTTACTGACTAGTCAGCAGTGGTTGTCTCTGGAAGGGGGGGAGCTTCCACCACACACATTTGGACACTTAAATACGTAGTTTAAATTTTTTTCATAGAGCCTAAGTTACTTTCGTAATCAAAACAAAACCATGATATCTCTCTTTTAAAGAAGGAATTGTTCCTTTACAAATTTGTAGGGTGTTATTGGTATGATTATCAGATGTCAATGGTATGTTTTTAAAAATTATATTTATGGAATATTGTTGGCTTCTAATAATTTTTTCTGAAATTTCTTTTGAAATATATGTACCCAGTCAGGATGTGTGAGCAAAAATTCCAGCAGTTTCACTGCCCATTTTTGACTCTAAGATATGCCAGGGATATAAACATATGGAGAACTTAAAAAATAAATAAGTAAAAGCTCTTGATGGTGGTAAAATGGAGTCCTTTGGGGTCTTTCTGTAACAGGATGGTCCCAGGAAAGGGTGTGTTCCAGGGTCCCTGCCCCACCCAAGGAGGATGGAGCTGAGCAGGCAATAAAAGCTGGAGAAGAGAGAAGGAGACACAAGACATACAGAGGAGATAGAAGAAAGAAGGAAGAAGGAGGGAGAGCCAGAAGAGGCACATGGAGCAAGAGACATATAAAGAAGCTGCACTGGCCTGGACTGATTGAGACAAGTGTGGGTGAGAGACCCGTGGGGAGGCTGACTATGGCAATGTTGATCTTGGTTTTGATTTTGCTCTTTAACTCCCAGAATTGTCTGGCTCTTTCTGACCCTTTTGTATGGGTCCCTGTTGAAAGGTGTTTAGTTCCTTCCAGAATTGTCTGGCTGTTTCTGATCCTTTTCTGTGGGTCCCTGCCAAAAGGCATTTTAGACTTGTGGCAGGCTTTCCGGCCTTGCTTTGGGCCAATCCCATTTGGGTGGACTTTTACCCACGAGGGGTTGGATAACATTGGGTGCTTGATTCAGAAACTATATTCTTTGTCTTATTTGTCTTTTCTAATTGTATTTAAGTTTCTTTACAAAAGGTCTTGTATGTTTTGTATTGATGCGGTGGATGGCAGAACCTATTTTAAACGGGCAGGTTTGGGGGTCCTGGGGGTGTCCCTCTCCTGCCCTGTAACATTTCTATAGAAGCCTTCTTCTCTTCAACCAAAAAATATGGTTTAAGTTTCTCTGTATTCATGTACTTCTGTAGATTTATGTACTTCTATAAAATATTTTTATTTAACTTGAGTGGCTCTATATGTGGGTGGCACCTTCCAAGCTTATGTTGTTAATCAGTCTGTATTTGAGGGTTTTTTCCACTTCACATAATTAGTCATTAGGACAAACAAAACACATTTTTGTGTTAAGCATGCAGCAGATTTCAAGAACATTTAAAAAAAGTGACAAAGAAATACTGTAAAGAGCCAAGATAAAGAACAAAGAGATAGCTATCAAGAAGCTGGTTTTGTGAATCTTGGGGGTTTTGTGAAGCTAAGGAGTTAATAAATAAATAAATAAATAAATAAATAAATAAATAATTATTTTGTAGAATCAATGATCAAGGCTATGACAGCAAATGTGATCCTATCTCCAACCAACTAGTAATAATAAAACGGAAGGCCTGTCAGTACAGAAGTCTCTGCTGCCCCGACACTGCTGAGTGAATGAACTTATTTACCAGTCACCCTCTGTACAATCTCCTTTTGTGTCAAGTTGATTACGAGACAGATAATGTCTATCAGTGGGAACAGATTTTTTAAAAAAATTTTTTAAAGATTTTTTTATTTATTTATACAAGAGCCAGGATGTAGGCCAGAGGTATGGAGGGTGAGAGGATTCACCAGACATAGAGCGGAGAGCAGAACAGGCACGGCTAAAGGGAGCAACGGGTGAGACAGGAGAGGTCTGCTGAGCCATGTGGGAATCTCCCTGTCCTGGGATTGAACTCGAGCTACAGTGGCTGCTGATAGCTTCATAGGCTGAGACTCAACCCCTTGTGCCACCAGGGAGGCCCAGGATCAGACTCTTTTCCCACATCTTATAAAGAACAGTCCAGTACTGAGAATAAGAATGAGAGCAACACTGAAACAGATATTACCAACTGGAATTTGTACTGAATTATTTTCTCAACCTCTAACTAGGACATCAAGCTGCACCACGATAGGATCAAGGTCAAACAGTGCATCAGACTAGTCCCTTGATTATAATCTCACTTAACAAGAAGTCACTTAACAAGAAGTCTGATTATAATCTCACTTAACAAGAAGTCAGGGTGGAGTCAGTGAATTCATGACGTAAGAGCTCTAGGTATGGGACTTTGTGATGCTTTTGACCGCCAAACATAACAACTTCACATGAAAAGTTCCAAAGCTGGAAGGATGATCTAATGCTCCCAAAAGGAAGGAAGATCTTTTTTAGAAACCCCCAGGGAACTTCTTAGGCCATTGTCCCAGACCCCTAAACCAATCATTGGCAAAGGGGGACAGGATTGCTATCATCAACTTAGTTCAGTTATGATGTATCCCCTAAAGCTAGACAAGCTGCCATTCAAATAAAATTGGACTGCTGCAGGGGGTTGGGGTGGAGTGGGAATTAATCACTGAGTAGGTTATAAGCAATATGCAACATTAAAATCAAGGTTACCACATTAATGCACAAGGTAAACCTTTGACTACCTTATATGTTCCCTCCTAAGAATCATTCCTTGAATCTGTAGGCATATACCAAGAAGTCTCTGAGAGACTTTCCAAAATATTTTTCCAAACTCACAACTTGTGCTCTTCTGAGAAAAAGAAATATATTTAGCAGCAGCCTTTTATTCAGTCTTCTGTAAAATGGTGATGGCCACATTTGGCTATAATGAAAGGTCTATGAATAAAACCAGCCAGGGGCACACATGGGCTCCTCCTGAGTCGCTCCCCTCATGCTTTCTCCAGCCACGGTAATATCTGGAAGAAAGAGGCCATTTTCTCACTTAGGTCTGAAAGCAGACCTCTGGGTTTGTGTCTCAAGAGAGAGGAAAGCACAGCCTCCAGAGACACAGACTGGCCCTGGCAGCCTCAGCAAAGTTTGGTGGACTTGGTTAAATTCCTAATTTGCACCTCTATGTTCTTAAAAGGCACACCTTTTAATTGCAAAACCATGTTGCAAATTAAGGAACACAAGAGCAGTTTTTTGAGATGGAACACTGTACGTGAATGACTGTTTTACATATATACATGTTATCTCAGTTAATGCCAGAAAACAATCTTATGAATGCAATTGACATGTTGACTTCTTTCCAGTGAGAAAACTGAGATCATGTGAGGTGAACCAGCAGGTCATAATGATACAGAGAAAATGAGGCCTTTTAAATTTAGGCAAAGGAAGTGCCCCAGTTGCTTGTCGGTTACTATATTGGTTCTGCACCCATGCACATTTGCAAGGTTTGGAGAACTACAACATTGGGATTTATTTAACAAACAGGGAAAAGCAAAGACTTACTTAAGTCAACATATGGTCGTTTACCTTACTTAAAGCAATATCCAGTCCTTTAGGTCCCAGAAAAGTAACAAAGGTGGTGTCTTCCCGCCACTGCTGATGTGGAGCTCCTCTTCCAAACAATGGGCCACGTTTCCAAAATGGCGTCTTCCTTCTTCTGCAGATGCACAACAATCAGACTGTAGGCCAGGTTCCAACTCATGAGGACGACACAGAACACAACTGGAGATGCTCCCGAAACTGCCATGGTGTCCCAGCACAGCACCAGGCCAATAACACTGCAAACAGCAACTACAGCAGCCAGACGGCCCAATAGACTGCACTCACTCATTTTAGGAAGGCGCCCGTTTCAGGCCTCTGCCTTCTCCCTTCGGCTGCAGTAAAAACAAAACTGGGAGTAGTTTCCATTGCCCGGCTACTTGCAAAGCCTCCAAAGTTGCTGGTCCCAAAGTCACTAAAGATTCCAAAAACACTCAATCTGAAACTCTGTATCCCGGCGGCTCAAAAACTTCTGGCGTCTGATCCAAACTCTCAATCTTGGCGGCTACATTTTCTGCCGCTGATTCCTCTATTCCTACATCATGATGGCTCTACTTTCCCTTCTCCTTCAGTCCCTTTTTTTCCTCATTAGACTCTCCACCCCAAACTGCAAACTTAGCATTTTCCCTGGGGCTATTCATTCTCATCAGCAAACCCCCTCCAGGGGGCACGACCTCCACTGGGCTTTGGACTCAGCGCGGTTACAATAAATGAAGGGGTTGCATTATCTAAGATTTGTCTATTAGTAAAACAAGTGTGAATAATCTGCCACACTTCCTTTTATGGGAATGCTGCAAAATAGAAAAAGAAAACGCCTCTAAAATAACATCTTGAAACTAATTGTGGTCATAGATACACATGGAAGTGAAGCCTACAAACACCTCCCACCTGTTTGCTCTCTGTCCTCACCAGTAATCAGCAGACCCACCTTAGGATATTTAGCAATTCCAGTTCTCTGTTTACCAGGATGTGCTGGGCTAAAGATGAGTGTGCAGTTGTTTTAGAGACACAGTATTAGAAAGATGACCAAGCCTTTGAATCCTGGCTTATAGTTTCAGTCATGGTTCAGTTGCAGAGAATACAAATGACTCTGGCTATTTCAAGCAGACAAAATTTTAGGTGCAGAAAATTAAGTGCTTACTAAATAAGTGGGAAGAAGGTCTTGAGGAGAGATAGTCTTTAGCTGGAACCTCCAAGAATGTTTTCCTAGAACAAATCTGCATATCTAGCCTACTTGGTCTGACTCAATCAGGAAAGAAGAAATTTCTCTTGTATTTTAAACAGGAAAGTAACACAAGAGTTGATTAGATTGGGGGTTAAAAAGGCTAGAAGAACAAAAGGAGGAAAAAAGTGCTACCCACAGATCTATAATTGCCATTAGTGTTGTGTGTTTTTTTTTTTTATTATTTACTTATGCATACAAGAACCAGGGTGTAGGCCAAAGGTGTGAGGTGGTGAGAGGAGTCACCAGAGACAGAGAGTGGGGAGCAGAACAGGGAGATTGACTGAAATACATTGCTGAGGGGAACAGCGGTCAAGGCAGGAGAGGTCTGCTATGCCATGTGGGAAGCTCCCTGGCCAGGGATCAAACTCTTGCTGCAGATAGCTTCATAGTGCTGAAACTTAACCTCTTGCACCACCAGGGATGCCCAACTGCAGTTAATCTTAACTGGCCATAGTCTGAGGAGCAGAAGGGAAAGTAGCATTCCGCAGAGCCCAAGATCTCTGGGCTGCTGAGGATCCTGCTGTTGGTGCTGAACTGGCTGTGCAAGAACCTGGGGCCTGTGCACCAGTGACTGTAACTCCTAGTGCAGCCCAGGCTATTGCAGTCAACACCACTAATGCTGCTGCTCATGTTCCAAATGCTAGAAGGAGGCTAGAATCCACTGCTCCCTACTCCTGACTCCCAGATGTCTTATTCCTGTCCTATTGCCCATCTCTGATATTGACACTAATTTGTCAAACCTAACCAGGTACCAACTGAGGGGGGAAATCTACAAAATACAGTTTTTACAGTCTCTGCCCCCTGCAACACAGAGCACAGAAGGTTGAGAGAGGAGTAGAAACAACAGGAAAATTATATACTTTGCTTTTTAAAAGACAATGTTATGAAAAATGAAAAGACAGGCCACACACTTGGAGAAGATATTTCCAAAACATATGCAATAGAGGACGTTTGCCTTGAGTATATAAAGAACTTTTATAACTGAATATAAGACAATCAAGTCAATTTTAAGGGGGAAGAAAAATTGGACACCTGACCAAAGAAGATATATTAGAAAGAAAATAAGGGCATGAAAAGGTGCTCATGGATGTGGAGGTTAGGATAGATGTGGTTTAAGGGTACAAAGTTGAATCAACTAGTAAAAAGTCAAAGATATCTAATGCACATAGAATGAATATAGACAATACTTTGTTATAATTATCACATTTGCTAAAATGTCTTGTCTTTGCTAAAAGACTAGAACTTAATTATCCCAAACACTATAAAGAAATGATAACTATGTGATGTGATAGAGGTAATAATTATCACAACAATGGCAATCATATTGTAACCGGGTTGAGTCCAAAGTCTGGTAAAGGTGGTGCCCCCTGGAGGGGGTTTGCTAATGAGAATAGCCCCAGGGAAAATGCTAAGTTTGCAGTTTGGGGTGGAGTTTCTGATATGAAATAAAAGGAACTGAAGGAGAAGGAGATTCAGTCGCCATGATACAGGAATAGAGGAAGCAGTCGCCATGATATAGGAATGGAAGAGGCGGTTGCCATGCTGAAGGAATAGAGGAAGCAATCACCATGATGTAGGAAAAGAAGCAGCAGAAAATGTAGCCTCGAAGATTAAGAGTTTGGATGCCAGAAGTTTTGAGCCACCAGGATATAGAATTTTGGATTGAGCATTTTTGGACTCTTTAGTGACTTTGGAGGCTTTGCAAGTAGCTGAGCAACGGAAACTGCTCCCAGTTTTGTCTTTACTGCAGCCAAAGGAAGAAGGCAAAGGCCTGAAGCGGGCGCCTTCCTAAAATGAGTGAGTGCAGTCTGTTGGGCCGTCTGGCCGCTGTAGTTGCTGTTCGCAGTGTTGTTGGCCTGGTGCTGTGCTGGGGCACCATGGCAGTTTCGGGAGCATCTCCAGTTGTGTTCTGTGTCGTCCTCATGAGTTGGAACCTGGCCTACAGTCTGATTGTTGCATGTCTACAGAAGAAGAAAGATGTCATTTTGGAAACGTGGCCTATTGTTTGGAAGAGGAGCTCCACATCAGCAGTGGTGGGAAGACACCACCTTTGTTACTTTTCTGGGACTTAAAAAGACTGGACATTGCTTTAAATAAGGTAAATGAAATATGCTGACTTCAATAATTCTTTGTTTTTCCCTGTTTGCTAAATAAATCCATGGTTATTGTTCCCTAAGCCTGAGTAGTCTTGCAATTGTGCACACAGGTGCAGAACCAAGATGGTGACCAGTAAGCAATTTGGGCATTGCCTTTGTCCAACTTTGAAGTCCCATTTTCCCGGTATTAATATTACAATATACAAACATATCAAATTTATATGTCGCACACCTTAAATTTACATGCTGTTATATGTAAATAAACATATAACAAAATTTATATATTTCAATTAAAAAGATGTTTAACATCATTAGACATTAGGGGAATCCAAAATAAAAATCATAAGGAGAATGTTCTACACAATTACTAGCATGGCTAAAATTAAAAACATTTATAGTGCCAGTGGTTAGCAAAAATTTGAAGCAACTGGAACTCTCCTACACTACTGATGAAATATAACTTGGCATAAAAACTTTGAAAAGCAACATTCTTAAAATGTTAAACATACACGCATGGTAGTATGACCCATATCACCCATTCATTCCACTCTTAGATATTTACCCAAAAGAAAAAAAAACAGTCTACATAAAATCTTTTGCAAAAATTTTACAGTAGCTTTGTTTGTAGGAAACAATTAAAAATTCCAACAATGGATGAATGAGGAACCTTAATATGCTTTACATTCAATAGGACATTATTCAGCAATAAATGAAACAAACTAGGACCTCCCTAGTGACACAGGTCTTAAAGTCTCAGTGCTTATCGCCAGTCACTGCAGCATGAGTTTGATCCCTGGCCAGAGAGCTGACTCACATGGCGCAGCAGACCTCTCCTGTCTTGCCCGCTGCTCCCCTCAGCAGTATTTTCAGTCAATCTGCCTGTTCTGCTCCCCACTCTGTCTCTGGTGAATGTTCTTACTCCCTGTCCCACCCCCACACTTCTGGCCTATACCCTAGTTCTTGTATGCATAAATAAAAATGAAAAAATTTTTTTAAAAAAACAAACTATACAGAAACTTGGATAAATCTCAAAATAATTATGGTGCGTGAAATTAATTCCCCTAATAAAAAGAGTAGATGGGCCTCCCTGGTGGTGCAGCAGTTAAGCGCTGTGCTGTGGAGCTGTCAGCAGTGGCAATGCGAGTTTGACGCCCGGCCGGGGAGATTCCCACATGGCACGGCAGACCTCTCCTGCCTTGCCCGCTGCTCCCCTCAGCAGTGTATTTCCACTGATCTGCCTGTGCTCCTCCCCACTCTGTCTCTGGTGAACCCTCTCACCACTCTAGCTTGTATGCAGAAATGGATAAATTAAAAAAAAAAAAAGAGTAGATGTTATATGAGTCCATTTACGTACAGATTTAGAAAATGAAAGTTAATCTATAAGGAAAACTGATCAGAGGTGGCCTGAGGATGAATGTTGAGAAGGAGATACATAAAGAGGTGGAAAGAAACTTTTGGTAAAGATTATTGTCATGTTTGTTATCCTGATGGTGACAATGATTTCAAGGTATATACATATGTCAAAACATTACATCATGAGACCTGCCTTAAGGCGATTCGGGGACCTACTTTCATTTTGTGGCCCCATGATCCTTTAGGCTCGTAGTGTCTTCTCCATGCAAACATAACAGCAGGAAAGATGGAGAGTGGAGTAATGTTTGTGAGGTTTCTATGAATCAAATGGCAGAGGCACACCACATTTTTTGACAGTATTTCATGAGTAGTTACGATCTCATCTGACTCTAAGGAAATCTAAAAAATGTCCTCTAGTTGTGCGTCCAAGAAAAAAAATAAACCTGTTTTGGCGAGAATAGAAAATGCCACCAGAGAGAAGACATTCCTCCTCAAAAATATTGAAGGAGCCTTTTGCTTTCTGCCTTCCACATCGCTCTCCTGAAGCAACCAGCACGCACAGTGAGCGTATAACAGCCTCACAGTCTGACACATGATCTAGCCACATGCATAATTTAAATTCTTATTAGTGCTTTGCTAGCAGAAGTATGGAATGCTCTGAGAGCACACACAGGCTTTAAGGAATTTTAGCAAATGAAAATACAGAAGAGGCTGTGATTGATGTGCATGGCACAAAGCAGATGTTCCGAGGTCATAGCACTGGATTTGTTCAGGACAAAAGAACAACAAGACTAAAGGGATCGCCGTGTAATGTGAGCCCCTGCTTGTGAGTGATGCCACATCATTTGATTAACTTGGCACTAAATAATGTCAAAGTGCTCCTTATGTTAAGGATCCTCCCCTCACTTAAGATCCCTACTCCAAATGTGCCAGACAAGTGCAGGCTTCAGTCCATCCACCGGTGTTACTTTCGAAATGCAAGACATGGACACCACAAGCTCAAGACACACTTTTTTTCCCCCCACATTTTAAAAGGACAGGTTTGTTAGGAAAAGGAGAAAGAAAAAGAGGCACCTGCATAGTCACAGGCGGGCAGGAGAGCTGCATCAAAACACACTACCTGGGCCTCCCTGGTGGCACAACGGGTTAAGCCCAGTGCTGTGGAGCTGTCGGCAGCTGCAGCATGAGTTCGATGCCCGGCTGAGGAAATTCCCAAATGGTGCAGCAGACCTCTCCTGCCTCGCCTGCTGCTCCCCTCAGCAGTGTATTTCCATCGATCTGCCTGTTCTGCTCCCCACTCTGGTGAACCCTCTCACAGCCCCACACCTTTGGCCTGCGCCTCAGCTTGCATGCATAAATAAATAAATCTTAAAAAGAAAATCAAGCCCCCATTAAAAAAACAAAACAGAACACCACCTGGTGCAGATCCCGCATACTCATAGTCTCATAGGCAGCCCTGACCGGCAACCTGGAGGTTTGTATGTTGAGGGCTCACCAGCTTTATCCAATAGCTGTGGATGAGCTTTAAAAAGAAAATTCCGTGCCTCCCTGGTGGCGCAGTGGTTAAGCACTGCACTGTGGAGCTGTCGGCAGCTGCGACACAAGTTCAATGCCCAGCTGGGGGGATTCCCATATGGCGCTGCAGACCTCGCCTGTGGCTCCTCTCAGCAGTGTATTTCCCTCCATCTGCCTGTTCTGCTCCCCGCTCTGTGTCTGGTGAACCCTCTGGCCGCCCTGCGCCTCTGGCCTGTACCCTGGATTGTATCCATAAGTAATAAAAATAAATCTTTAAAAAAAAAGAAAAATCCCATAAGCAAAATTCTTCCTATTCTCATTTAGTTGTAGAAATACTGCTAGACATCACTTAACGTTAATTTCACAGTTTCAGCTGTGTGGTCCCAACTAAAAGGAGATAAAAAATGAAAGTAGATAAAGAAAAGTTGCACAGAATGGATACAAGCCAAGAAAGGGGGCGGGGGTGGCAAGAGGGGTTGAGTCAGATGCTAGGAATTGACATTAACACCAAGCAGGGGAGGAGGTATACACAATGACAAGTACAGGGAAATAAAGTCAGAAGGAGATGAGTTAGGAGATGAGTACAGATAAAAAGAGAGAAGATTGTGGGCCTGTTCCACCTATTCCAAAGTTTGTACAAAGAAGCCATTTATTATTGCACATTTTGATTTTTGATTTTGTAAGTTATGCATGATTTCATAAAACTCTCAAATGTAGTTTGTGTATAGAAAAGGGAAACATTCTCAGCAGAAAATGTTATTGGCTAAATATCCTAATGTATAAACAAAACTCTCTAATTTCTAATGCAAATCTATATATGAATATGTCCACACAAAGTATCCTCCATACCAGTTTACATGAGACAAAGAGTATCCATTAGGAAACTCAGTGAAATTTTTTAAGAGAAAAAGTCAATACAAATAAGAGGAATTAAATACTCAAATTTGTGGGCTCCCTGGTCACAGAAGGATATAGACTGATTTAGTAGAACAATAATAGGCTTTTGGAATTACCCCAAACTGGATTCAAATCACACCCATACACACACACACACACACACACACACACACACACACACACACACACACTTCTGTGTTCTATCCATCAAATCAAATTACTTTCTGAGGGGACCTCCCTGGTGGCGCAGCGGTTGAGTGCTGCGCTGTGGAGCTGTTGGCAGCGCGCGGTGCGAGTTCGACGCCAAGCCAGGGAGAATCCCACATGGTGCTGCAGACCTCTCCTGCCTCACCCACTGCTCCCCTCAGCAGTGTATTTCTGATCTGCCTGTTCTGCTCCCCACTCTGTCTCTGGTGAACCCTCTCGCCGCCCCACGCCTCTGACCTGTACCCCAGCTTGCATGTATAAATAAATAAATCTTAAAAAAAAATCAAATTACTTTCTGAACCCCAATCTACCTCTCTAACAGGATAAAAATTGCTTCATAACTAGATTATGGTGAGAATTAAATGAGATAGTATATGGAAAGCACTGCCGTTGTTCTATCACATCATGGGTGATCAATAATGCTAATTTCTTTTTATTCCTTAATGATATTATGAAATTAATAAGCATCAGCCTTGCCATTGACATCACACAAGACCTAATGCTAGTTAGGTTTGAAAAGAAATAAAATGTGAATGGTCTAAAACACAATAAGATCAGGAAACCCCAAGAATCACATGATGAAGAATTACTTCGAATTTTAATCATAAGTGAAATTCAAATTACTATCAACAGTATTTGCATTAGAAGGATAACATATTCAAATAGAAAAGGCTTGAGCTTCTGTCTTAAGGATTTGGGAAACTAGTGTTTTCCACTTTTTGTTAAACTCCCTAGGGTGGGGGAGTCACAGTGAGACATGAAAATGGGAAGGGCAAGTGAGCGAATGTTTTAAACACTGTTTGGAAAATAAAAGGTGATTCTGAAGGAAGAGCCCTATACTACAAAGGGATTAATCTCTCCAACTGACTTTACCTGCAACTCTTCCTTTGCCTCTCACAGACTTGTATTTTCCCCACGTTTGCCACCACCCCCTTCTCTCCCCTAGTCCCCCCCACCCCAACACCAGAGACTCAGGTGCTCGGACCTCTAACAAATGCAACATCCCTTTCCAGAATGTTAAACCATTGTCTGAGGGCAATACAGGATCCAGAATGAAAAGTTAAATCACAATTTGTGTCTGGAACACAATTTTGAGGCAACAAAATTACAGGACAACAGAGAAACATAAAAAAAAAAATTAGTTTTACTGAAATGATCAAAATAGAAACAAGATTTGAGAAAGCCCCCAATATAAAAAGACATGATTTGAGAATGTTATTTTTCTTCATTTTCTGCTATTCCTACGTTATGAAACAAAAATCTAGAAAGGAGGATGGTAGCAAATAAAATTCACTTAAATAAAGCATATGGACTTGTTTGGGCAAAGCATAGAGAAAAGTTGAGTCAGTCATTCAGGATTCATTAAGCACCGTGAGTACCCAGGGGAAGGCAGCAGGTGCTCACAGAGCCCTTAATCGGTTTTAGATTGTCAGCAACTCCTAAGGGACATTTTGTGTGTCTTGATAGTTTCTCCAAAGACCAGGCAGTGTTATCTGCATCGCTAATTTCAAATCTTTTCAAATAATAAATGAAATCCATATACCAACAATGAACAAACCCAACGCGTGGTGTTCATCGCATATATTCCTCCTACTCTGTGCAATCAGTCCTTCGGTCCATAAGCTCTCTTTGGGTTCCTACTATGTGCAAAGCACTAATCCAAACTGCCCCCAAGCACTTCACATTGCAGTGAGAGTCACACTAGGAAATACCAGGAAGGATGTTCCAGAGAATATAGTCTACATGAAACAGAGCTATAGGGGCAATAGCGCCAAAGGATGGTGCCCAGTAAAGGACAGGTCACTCTCTGTGGATTTTCATCCAAATGTACATTTGCAAGGCCACTTGGGTTCAGGGAACAATAATGGGGTTTAACAAACAGAGGAAGTAAAGAGTTTCTAAGGCCACAGGTGACTGGCTAACTCACCCCAGATAGTGTCCAGAAGTTCCAAACAAAAGACCGCTCATCCAAGATGGTGCCATCCCTCAATGAGGCCTTTGAGTTGTGGCACGCCGGCAAGCAGCAGGCCAGGATCCAACTTACCACAGCTGGAGGTGCTCATAGGCAGGGCCAATGAGGTGATGCAGCAGCAGCCCACAGCCACAGTCTTAAGGTCAGGATGGACTGCACTGGGCACTGGACCAGAGAGCAGTGGAGACAACGGCACTGGGAGGTGGTGCTGGACAAGCAGGAGTGGTTAACAGCTCACAGAGGTGACCCGGACACAGAGTGCTGGTCACCGGTCAGCAGTGCTGGGCAGCACTGCTGTTTACAGCTCTTTGCGAGTTAGGGGCCCACAACAACAACAGGTCTTTAAGACACCAGGCCAGGGCCTCTGGTGCTCCTTTCAGGAAATGTCAGCAGCAAAGCTGGAGAGCAGTGGCCCCTGGCCTCTGTGAAGCTTTTCAGCTTCTCTGTGTTTTGGGAGGTTGGCTGCAGGATGCTTCTCTTCTCTTCTTTCAAGGTCATGAACAGTGTCTCCCAGGAACGTCTCTCAAAAACAGCCTGTGACAGTCTCCCCGAAGCAGAGAGTGCACAGCCGCCTCCTGCCCTGTCTTATAGCCTCTCTCAGGGCCCTCCCCCACAATGATGATTGGACCATCTTCAAGCCTTTGGCAGATTGGACCATTTAGCGCTCATCAGCTCATAGGTTGCACCTGATGGGTCCATTCCACAATCTGCGCCTGGTAGGCTTTAGCTTGTGCTGTGGGGCCCTGGTTTCACATAGTGCCCATGGAGGGGAGTATATGAAGAGATGATCCTGAACACGCTTATATTTTGAGAGAAAAAGAAAGTAGGTGGAGAAAGGGTAAGCAAAAAAGAGAGCAGAGCTAAACAATGGTATGACAACCCTAAGGCAACAGAAAAGGCTGGGCCACAGAGCCTATTGCTTCAAGAGCATGTGGATCTATATAATTGATGAGGAGGAGTTGGGAAATGATTTAGAGAGAAGTAGCTGAAAATTAAGGAAGTTCCTCTCATGAAGTAGCTGGCACGAATCTCGGTTGGGAGCTTCCAGAGACATGATATGTAGGAAATTCGAAAAGAGAACAGAAGGCTGAAATGTGAGACATGGCAGAGGCAGCTTACCAGAGCTTGGCTGAAGACTACAGATTCTCACTGAGGTGTAACTTATGTTCAAATAGCCCTCTAGAGATGGGGTATAAAAACAGAAGAGGGCAGCACGCCTGCTGCCTGTGACAATACAGGTGCCTCTCTTTTTCTTCCTCCTCTTCCTAATAAACCTGTCCTTTTAAAATGTAAAATAAATAAAAACCAAACAGATACACTGATGTATAAATACAGATGGGGTTATCACCTGGTTTGATTTAGCAGTAAGGGTTTGCCAGAAGGGTGCTGAGGAAAAATGAGATATCAGAATTGTCAAGGAATGTTACTAAGAACTTCATGGGGTCTATACAAAAGAGGCAGGAGAACAAGGAAGGATTAAAGATTAAGGAAAATTGAACAAGTGTAATGGGAATATAAAATAGGAGGACTGGAATAATAGAAAATAGTGGTATGTAAAAATTGCAGATGCTTAGGATTTTGCATGAGAGATTCAGATCCAAGTGGTATAGCCCAGAACAGAAGGTGGCTGTGTGGTGTGAAGGGTGGTTCAAGGATAGGTGAAATTAAGTGTGTTGTCCACCATAGCAATCCTCATATACAACACCTACAGATAGCTTTCTATGAATTGAGTGTTGTGCTGGGCAACATCCCATTTACATAGTTTCACAGCCCTTTGGATAGAGTCACCATTATTATGTTTTACATATGAAAAACTAAGGGTCAGACAACCTGTACAACTTGCTATGGTCATACAGGTAGAGGGTACAGTTATGTTTCAAATCCAGCCATGCTTATTCCAAAGCCAGAGCTCCTTTCAAGCATGATGGTAGGGTTTGTGGTGAAGAGGAAGATGGTGAAGCAGAATCCACAACTTTACTAAGTCTGGGAGAGTAATCAGCTATGACAGCTATAATGAAAAGAGATAGGAATGGTCTGAGCCTCTAAAAGTGGGGACTTTTGCATGTGTATGCAGGAGTCAATGTTTACATAAGGGATTTTGAGGGTTAGGAGAATGCCCTTCAGCCACCATCTTGAGGTTCTTGGACAGACCACACTGATGAGTCCTGTAGCAACCATCCTTTGCAGATTCTAAACAGAATATTGGCAAGAAGTTATTACATTGCCTCCAAAGAAATCTGATCGAGATTTGAAAGCAGAAATGGGATTGGATGGTTCCATAAGCTTGAACAACCCATATATTGCAAATATCTAGAGTCCCCAGGAAAAAGAAAGACTCAGGAGGACTTGGCCTCTTTAGAAGGACATTTCTGAGGGAGTAGAATGTTGACTGGGGGAAAAAAAGAGAAAGAAAAATCAAGGAAACTCAGGTGAACTTCATAAGGAAAATAATTAAAGCTTTACTCTCACTGAGTTCAGGCTTTTCTGAACATCTCTGTCCTATCACCATCCTTTTGGTTCTTATAATCTCTGTTCTTGTCTTCTATCTCACTATGTCATTAGTATTATTTATTGTTGTAGGTATGTCATTACTGAATGCCCAAGTACATGGCTTGTTCATCCCAACCAAGTACTGATGACACTGCAGGGGCCTGATAGACTTTTCTTTCACTCTCAGAAGGAAGCGATAAAAGCTTTTAACTTAACATTTTGTGTTTGTTTTCATTATCTTTTAATACATATTTATGTGGCCTACATACAGTCTTATTCTTCTTCTGAGAACTTGAAGTCCATTAGACAGGCTCTGTTTTCAGAGATCTAGAAGAGTAACATAACATCTGTAGAAAGTGTATTCTAAACTTGGCCTCAACTCTGTCCACCATGCAGAAACACCTGGAAGAAAGAATATTATAGAAAGGGAACTGGATTCTATTGAATTGTCACACACTTAGTCTCTCAAGTCCAACCCAAGGGTTAGAAGAGTTTAGAGTCCACTTTCATTATTTTCTCAAAGAGAAATGATTTGCTTTGCTAAAACAAAAATTGTTATTTCCAAAGGAAATTGAGAATGATTAATAACTCGGCATTTCTCCAAGCCTTCCCAGGATATTAGTGTATTATTTAATAAAGAAAATGTATCTCCTTTCGAAGATCTGACCATATGGGGGTTTCCAAAATTGTTGACAGATGGGTTATTTTTGAAAACTAGAAGATGACTATTTGTTAGGACTGGTGAGCTGAAGGAGAGAAAGTTTAATAATAAATAAATTTGCGTCTGACTCACAATCAATTACCCAGTCTTTAAATACCACAAAATGTCTAATTTACAGATATTACCACTAACCTTTGTCAAGCAAACAGATGGAGTCTTTTTAATTCTCATCGAATGTTAGCTGAACAGTCAAACAGGTCACCTCCACTCACCTAACAGACGAATGGCAGAGGAGGCCATGTTAACCTGCTTCCCACATGAATCTCCCTTCAATTTTACCAACTCATTTGACAGAATAAACTTGAGACTATAATGCATGAGACAAAAGCTTATCTGTTGATAAGATGAAATATTGAAAATGATTCATGTGTGCTCATTGACTAACTCTGGCAAATTTGCTTTCCATTTGGATTTTTTGTTTGTTTTTAAGATTTATTTATTTATGCATACAAGCTGGGTGTAGGCCAGAGGTGTTGGGGGTGAGAGGATTCACCAGAGACAAAGTGGGGACCAGAACAGGCAGATCGACTGAAATTCACTGCTGAGGGGAGCAGCAGGCAAGACAGGAGAGGTCTGCTGCGCCATGTGGGAATCTCCCTGGCTGGGTATCAAACTCATGCTGCAGTGGCTCTGGATAGCTTCAGAGTGCTGCGACTTAACCCAATTGTACCACCAGGGAGGCCCTCCATTTGTTTTTTTCTTGATGTAGTTGACTCATCCTATTTAGGCTCTAGAATTTAGTAAGCATGAAGATCAGAACAGAATATGAGTGAGTTGACAGGACCCTGGGAAAGAAGGCTGGGGACATCTGAGGAATTCTACTTTATTCACAGTGGGATGACAAGCCTTGGGTGGGTCTTGAGAAGGGGGTGGTATCATTTGGCTTGTTTGTTTGAAGATCACTCTCCTGCTCTGTAGAGAATGTGTTTGGAGACAGCAGTGGCAGTGGGGGAGCTGTTGGGAGGGTCAGGCAAGTGGCCAGCAGAGAAAGACCACTGACTTCACTCAAGATGGCAGCAACGGGAGTGGAGGAGTAGATGTGAAGTCCAAGGCAGAGGAAACAAGAGGTGATGCTATAAGTTTGAGTTTTTTCTTAATGAAAGCAGCAAAAGGATTTAGAATAAGTATAGGATGTATCATTAATTTTGTTCATTTTACTAAGATTTTATTTTAAACTTGAACATGTTTATAATATTTTTATCCTCTAATTTCATTAAATGCCAAATTCTAATAACTAAAAATAGTAAGCTAAATGGAAAAAGCTAATTTGTTCTGGTCTTTTTACAGCACTTCATGTATTGGAAAATTATTATAAAAAGGAATATTAAGTGGAAGACTCTATGATTGTTATGGAACTAACTCTACATCACATGATTTAATTGACTTTACAGAATTCTACAAACATCCAACTTAAATTATACACATCAAGATTTAAATCCATAAAGTGACTATACTGGTAGTTCAAAACATTGGTGTTAGTCCCCTCTCAATGACAAATCTACTCTTAAAGAGAATAAATGTTAACAAATAACGTAAGTGGTTATGACTTTGAGTCCAGAAATGTAAATGGATGTTTAAGATATATTCATTTATTTTCTTTAAGTGCAGTTAAAATCAACTCTGATACCTCACCCCATTCAGCCCTAGGGCAGTAACTTTCAACAGGTTCCTTGGGTTCTAATTTCTTCATTTATGGGATTTCTCGCCTGCCCCTTTCCTGAACATTAAAAGCATTCTCTTCTGTTCTCCCCTGCCCCTCAAGATAATCACTTCAATGAGATCAGATTTTTTGGAGCCCAAAAGGCAGAAATTAAAGGATATTAAAGGTGATGTAAGTTTTTGCTTCTAACAGTAATTCTCCTAAGGGCTGAACTTGAAGACTGTCTTTTAATAAATGCCATATAGCAAAGGTATTAGAATATCACCTCCATGATTAAGGTACAAAAAAGGTGAATTTTATCTTAAGGGCACTCTCAAGCTCTCTTGCAAATTCGCTAATAGAAACTAGCAGTTCTGAGTTACTGTCGAGAGGCGTATGGAGAGCATCCTGGAGAGCAACCTCCAGTCAACAGCCACTGAGGAACTAAGGCTCAGCCCAATAACCCTCTAGGCACAAATCCCGCCAACAACCACTTGAATGAGGTTAGAGCAGATCAGATAACTGAGAGTTCCTGGGAATATAATGCTGACATCAATATTTTTAAGTCCTCGATTCTTCTATGTGGCCAGAAATGAGAAAAAAAATGTATTGCTCTAAAATTTTTTTTTTCTTACGTACAGGCTGGGGTACAGGCCAGAGGCGCGGGGCGGCGAGAGGTTTCACCAGAGACAGAGTGGGGAGCAGAACAGGCAGATCAGAAGTACACTGCTGAGGGGAGCAGCGGGCGAGGCAGGAGAGGTCTACCGCGCCATGTGGGATTCTCCCCGGCTGGGCGTCGAACTCGCATCGCGCTGCCAACAGCTCCACAGTGCCGCGCTCAACCGCTGCGCCACTGGGGAGGCCCGCTCTAAAATTTCTTATCAATAGGAGTGATATTTATTTTTGTGCTTACAACTCTGCTTTACATATAGTTCAATATTTAATTGAACTAACTTGAATCAAATAGCTAAATTCATGAATGGGAAGAATTATAAAACCATATTTTGATTGCATAACTTGGAAGGAATCATGAAAAGAGAGTAATTTCCTTAATTAATGTTCCTTTTATAATCTATAAAAGGCATAGGAACCCTATGCTTTTCTCAGTGGATTATTGGCACACACTGTTTTTCTCAAGAAGCACACATTTGCCCAAGTGTTAGGAAATTAATTGAGCTATTTCCATCTACATTCCACAAGTAGCATGCGCGTCAGAGAACATCATGGAAGGGAAGACTACTAGAGGGCCTTATCAACAAGGCAGTACCTTAGCAAAGCCTTTGTGACCTGAGTAACAGTTGAAGGGAGAGCAGTAAAATGTTCAGAATAACTAGAATAGGAATATGGCCCTGGGGTTGGAGAGGAACAAGCTAGACAGGGAGAAAATAGAGCAATTGTGTTCATTCCCTTGGGCTCTTCATTACAATTCCTAGGTTCTCAGTTTGGATCATCCTGTAGAGTGAATCTGGGTTGAGCTAAAGGATTTCAGAAATTTTAATGTAGTGCCATTTGCAAAGCTGAGATCCATTTGCATGCATTAATTTGAATGGCCAGGGAGTAGGTGGAGAACATTTTACAAAATGACTTGTGCTCAGTGTGTGAGAAAGGAGAAAGGGAGTGAGTTTATCCAGGTGTTCGGGTGTCAGAGTCCAGTAGAGAGAAGTACAAAAGTAAGAGCAAGTGAAATTTGGGTTAATCTTGCTAAAGCCTAGTTATTACCCTCACCCCATCCTTAATACCCTTTGACTTAAGAAGAGATGAGATTCACTTTTTTAAGTCAACCTTAATATAGTCAATTTAGTTTCTGAAAACTAAAAAAATATGTGGATAACAAGTTGGGGTAAATGAAAAATAAGACTAAACATTATCATACAAAAGCAGACTTCATAAAAATAATAATCAAAATGGAACAATAATGTGGCTCTAAGCATCCTAGTAGTTAATGCAAAAAGAGGAACAGTCATATGAAGAGGTGTAGTGTTGACAGGAGAAATATCAACTACCAACTAGCAGAGTAAAAGAAATTCTTCCTTTCAGAAGCCACAAAATTGAATGTTATCAATAAATACCAAGGGAAGCTTTTCTCTCCTGTGAAATAGGGGTGTATATATCTAATCAATTTTTATACTCTGATGGAAGAATTTGCATGTAGAATATGTAACAGAAAATGTGATTTGTCCAAGAAAATTGCCTTAAATCCCTGAAAATAAAATAAGAAAAAAATGAAAAAAATGAACACAATGAATTTGACTCTACCCCTAATGAAATTAACAGACATTACAGGGACCTCATTTTTTTCCAGTTAACTAATTGTCAAAAGCTATTTTGATATGATCTCACTGGAAAAATTAAGAAAACATTAATATTCACTGCACAAAGACTAGCATCCTTTCAAGACGTGCTATTTTCAGTCTGATAAAGATCATTAGGAAATGAATCTGCCTTCATCAGAGTCAAATATGCTTAATAACTGCTTCGCTGAAATCTGCTGATGCTGCAACTCTTTTTGAGAAATGGGATTTATGACACAGCCATGGATAGTGACAAAATTACTGCATTAAAAAATGGCCCTATTTTATGCAATTTTAAAATAACTTGGAATGATATCAGCAAGATGGTGAGATAAGTTTTCAGTGCTCACTCCATCACAGAAACATCAATTTGAACAAATATTCACTCACAAAAATACCTTCACAAGAGCTATGGATTCCAGATGAGAGATTACAGTACCTGGGATGGAATACAGGAATAAGAAGTGCATTAAAGAGGGCAGTAAGGACAATTTAACGTCACCCCATCACCACTCCTCAAGGCCAACTGACCTAGCATAGAGACACCTTTTCCTTGGGAAAGGAGAACGAAGTGAGTACCTGACTTCATAGTGGACCCTAACTCCAGGTATGCCCCAGTGAACCCAGGTGTCAGCCCACCCCCCCCAGAAGAACCAGACCTCTAAGTCAGGTCCTACATTCCTAGGTTCCAAGGAAGCCCCAGTACCAGGCTCAAGGCTCCGAACTGATTCCTGAGCCCCAGATTCCAGTCCTTAGTGTCAGGAAAGTTTCGGTGAACCAGGCTTTCAGAGGCCCCCAGGGATCCTCCCCAGTGTCAGTCCAGCTCTCACAGACTCATGTTCTTGGGGCCTTCGGCACTACGTTAGCCCCCATGGACTCAAGCCTCAGGTACCCCCCACAGACCCAGGAATCATGTGTGCTCCCACAGACTCAAACATGAAGAACACCCCAGTAGTCTTCAGTGTCTAGTCCATCCGTGGACTCGGAATTCACATTAGCACATATAGACCCACACACTGGGCCTGCCCACCTGCTGACCCAGGCCCCCTCGATCCTGCCTGAGGACCCCGGCAGCAACCAACTACAGATGTTGATGGTGTCATCAACGAATGGGCTAAAATTTCAGGAGAGTTAGGGTACTTGCAGTTAGGGGATACAGAATCCTGAAAATCTACCTTTATACTATTGATTAGAGGAAAGATTTTAGATAGGGGACGTGAGATGAAAAGAATGTTTTAGAAACATTTGTATGGTAGCATACACATAAAAGACCCCCTTAAATTCTTTTACATCTCTTAATGTATACTAAAGCACCATGTTCTATAAATTGCAGGGGATAGAAAGAAAACATCAAATCTCTGTTTACGAAATATTTATAATTTACTCAAAAATATGTATTGAGAACCTAGTATGTTCCAGACATAGGGTATATACTAAGCAGGGTAAATAATACCCCTGCTCCCATACACCTTACATTTGTGCAGGATGAAAGGAATATATAAATTACTACTGTTGTTGTGAATTCTGGCCAATAAAAAAAGAGAAAATGCTCTACAGGGAGATGGTCTGATGATGACAAAATTCTACCTTGTTTGAGAAAATAGAAAAGTCATCAAGGAAGAAGCAGCACTAGTGAGATGGGTTTTGAAAGATGAAAACATTGTGACAAGAGGGGGCATTTCAATGAAAAGCAACAGTTTGAGCAAATGCAAGGAAGTAGGAGGTCAAAAGGTAAGGAATAGAAAGTGGTGCCTCTGATGGGGCTATTGAGAGTTTCTTTTTTTTTTTTTTTAAGATTTATTTATTTATGCATACAAGAGCTGAAGTGAAGGCCAGAGGTGGGATGGTGAGGGGTGAGAGGATTCACCAGAGACAGAAGACAGAGTGGGGAGCAGAACAGACAGAATAACTGAAACACACTGCTGAGGGGAGCAGCAGATGAGACAGGAGAGGTCTGCTGCACCGTGTGGGAAGCTCCCTGGCCGGGGATCTAACTCGTGCTGCTGTGGCTGCTTATAGCTTCATAGTGCTGAGACTTAAATTCTTGCACCACCGGGGGAGGCCCCATTGAGAGTTTCTTAAGAACAAAGCCTGGAGTCATATAAAGATCCTTGAACAGCAGCATAGAAGTTGAACTTACCGGGTACAAAATAGGAAGTCTTAAATTAGGAAACAAAGAGAACAAAACTGCCCTTTAGGAATTTCTTCTGATATTTTGTAGAATTATAGGAAGGGAGATGAAGGTTGAATAATTGTTGGAAGATTAATTCTGTCTGTAGCTCAGTAAGAAGGCATGATAATCATTTAACAGAAGTCTCAAATATAGGGCCTCTCTGGTGGCGCAACAGGTTAAGGGCAGCACTGTGAAGCTATCCAGAGCCACTGCAGCATGAGTTCTATACCGGCCAGGGAGCTACCACATGGCACAGCAGACCTCTCCTGCTTCGTACACTGCTCCCTTCAGCAGTGTACTTCCGTCAATCTGCCTGTCCTGCTCCCCACTCTGTCTTTGGTGAATCCTCTCACCACACCCACCTTTGGTCTATACCCCAGCTTGTATGCATAAATAAATAAATCTTCAAAAAAAAAAAGAAGTCTTGAATATAGAGACCAGAAAAAGCCAGAAGTTTGGGGCATGAAGAATCAATTAAAATTGGGCAACATAAAATTTGGGGACAAATACATATTTATTACAAATGTGACTCTGAGATATTTTTTTAAAGATTTATTTATGCATACAAGCTGGGATACAGGCCAGAGGCATGGGGTGGTGAGAGGGCTCACCAGAGACAGAGTGGGGAGCAGAACAGGCAGGCTGATGGAAACACACTGCTGAGGGGAGCAGCGGGCAAGGCCAGGCCATGTGGGAATCTCCCTGGTTGGGGGAACTCACATTGCCGCTGCTGACAGCTCCACAGCTGCGGACAGCTCCATAGCGCAGCGCCTAACCACTGCGCCACCGGGGAGGCACAACTCTGAGATTTTAGAGTCAGGATGACTGGATGGATTAAGATACTATGGCAAAATTGAAAGGTCAACTGAGGTAAGGACAAGGTTAGTTTGGGTTAGACATGTGAGGGGTTCAGAAAGCCCCCACATGACGATGTTCACCAAGTGGTAGAATGGGGCATCTGTAACTCAGTAGGTTGTGGGTAAAATATAGATGGAGAGTCATTTATTTAAATCGGTTGCTGAAGCCTTGAGAATGGATGAGATTATTGAAAGAACACATGTAGAGATGCCAAAGGAACAAAGGCTGATTTTCTTGTACAGAATTCTTTATCACTGTCTAGTTCCAGTCAACTCTTTCCTTCCCACAGCTCAGTGTTTCAGTGTTCAATACTGACCATTTCATTCAACTCATTACCAACAAAGGTGAGATTTAAGTTTTTAAACTCTACATTCAAGCCTGAGTCCCTCTCCAGTCTCCCTTCTATTCCTTTCAGTCTCATACTTCACATTCCAGTAAAACCAAATGTTTGATTCCTACGCTCTTTGTCTTTCTGAGATGATTACTTGTGCCCGTTTCCTTCACCATTGGAAACTCTTACACAGCTGACACTGCTTCTTGGAACCCTTTCTGATCACCACACTGGACTACGTGTCCTTAATCTGACAGTGAAGTGACTGCAACCGCATTTACCAGTGTGGGGCCATAAACCAGTTAGGTGTCTGTCTCCCCTGACCTCAAGATGCCTTCATTTGTCTGAAGAAAATGTGTTCCTTTTTGCCAACATTAATCTCACACGGTACCTTGCAAGGTAGGGCCTTTTCTCAATCTTCCTCACATCCACCATATCTAGCACAGTGCCTGGAATAAAAGAGATGATCACCATTACTTACAGATTTTTTAATTAAACAACTAAAGCAGGTTGGAGAAATAATACCATCTTTCTAGGATTCATTTTTTGGGAAAACCAGTGAATCATAAACCCCAATTAAGAGGGAGAGAATAGAATTCTAGAACCTAGAAGATAAATCTCACATAAAGAACCATGAGAAAAACTACAGTAAGCTGTTAGATTTGGCATTAGCAGCTTTCAGGTTGATAGTTTATTAGCGCAGTTTGGCAAAAGTTAGATCTTAAAGCATTAGTAGACATTCATTAAGCAAGTATTTATCGAGCACTTTGTATGTGAATACGACAATTAACAAAAATTCCTACCCTGAAATCTGAATAAGCTCAAGTTTCTAGTTCTAGCTAGTATACAGAAAACAGAGGATAGACAGCATACTAGGGCCTCCCTGGTGGCACAATGGGTTAAGTCTCAGCACTATGAAGTTATCCGCAGCCACTGAGGCACAAATTCAATCCCAGGCCAGGGAGCTTCCCACATGGCACAGCAGACCTCTTCTGCCTTGCCCGCAGCTCCCCTCAGCAATGTACTTCAGTTGATCTGCCTGTTCTGCTCCCCACTCTGTCTCTGGTGAATCCTCTCACCACCCCACACCTCGGGCCTACATCCCAGTTCTTGTATGCATAAATAAATAAATCTTGGGGAAAAAAAAAGAGCATACTAAATGATACTGCAGGAATAAATTTAGTTTCTTTAATAAAATCCAAAGGACAAAAAAAAAAAAAAAGGGAAAACTTCAAGTGAACAAGACTTAACAGATATAGCAACCAAATGCAATACATGCAGTTTGTTGGATTCTGATTTGAATAAACCAACTATTAAACACATTTGAGATAATAAAGGGATGGGAGTGGGGAACTCCTGCTCTGAGTGAAGTTACATTCTAAAAGGAGGCAGGTTATAAAAAAGAAAGTTAAGTAAATCATAATCACACAGTGTATTAGAAGTGAAATAGGAGTAGGGTATGGCGGTCAGGAATTCCAAGGAAATAAGAAAATAAGTAGTCAACGGCTTTCAAGAGTTTTAGCAATGAAGAGAAATGAGGCCATAACGTGAGAGATTAGAAAACAGAGCATTTGTAACTGAGGGGGAAAATTTAGCAGAGAGATTAAAAATGGGAAGGAAAAACCAAAATCCCTAAAGAGGAAGAAATTATATCAGAAGTATAGTGTGAGGATTAGTTGTGACTAGAATAAAACGAGAGATTCTGAGGTAGAAAGTAATGGTGTTGAGGATACCTAGATTGACAAAAGGCCTCCTTGCACCGGGCCTACCTACCAAGTCTTAAGGTTCACCTTTTTTTGGACATATGGATAAAATAAGAGAATTTCTGAATATAATCTCCAGTTTAATAGCCAAATAGTAGTAAAATACTTACTTTAAGTACAATACTTACTAACAAAAATTCTCATTTCAAAGCACAGTTGCCCCTTTTGTTAACTTCACTTTTCTTTTCCTGAGCCCACAAAAGCAGCAGTTAGGGAACACATGACTTTCTTTCATTCAAATTAATTAAAAGCATCAATTGATATGCTGAGCATCATGGCTGGTCTTATCTTCCATCTGATAAGTGAAGATCTGAGTACCTCTGATAGGATCTGGTTTTGCAAGCAATTTGATATTCTACATATTTATGTACAAATGAGTTTCAGCTTCTAAGTAACACATAAATTAATATTTAATGAAATCATTTGCCTGGAAATATTCTGTGCATTGCTGTTAATCTTCTGAATACATTTGGTGTTGCACCATACACTCCAAAGTCAACTGTCAGGACTACTTTCACATACACATACATATCCTATATCCTCTTTAACAGGTTTATTTCTCTATAATTATCCCTCAGATCATCTTTCTCCAGGCCAAGCAAAATCTCTTTATGAGCACTGTAACTACTTATTTGCATTGCAGGTGATACTTGAGGAAATCACATTAGATTGAAGCCACTTCAATCAGTGTTGCTTTCAGAGAACTAAAAAAAGGCCACCCTATTATTTCAAAACAAGAGACAAAAAATTTAACAATTGCTTAGGTCCTATCTTGGAGATAGGACCTTAAAAGCAAGCATAGAATTTTACAAGCAGCATTTTAAATATAACCATTTTAAAGAACAATATAAATGACTTACTGGAAATTGGTTTCCTAACAGGTGAATGAAATTGATAACTTGAAGCATGAAATTTCTTACACATTACTATCTTTCAAAAACTTTTTTTCAAATATATTTAACTAGCTGATATTGGAAAACTGCTGTCTCAGTGTCAAAGATAAACATGAAAATGACGAAGAGAACTCACAGTAGAAACAATGCAGTTCATATAATTAAAATATGCATGTTTTTCACCTCTAAACTATGATCTAAGCAGGGTCAAATCTAAACACTTCATTTTTTTATAAATTATCCTATATTTTAGGCAATATCCATTATACCTCTCCCCTAATCACACTATACCAACAATTCTGAGCCCCAGCACCACTTTGAAGTCTGTTGTGTGCATTGTAACACATTTAGCAGCATTTTGGGGTTCTTCCCAACATACAATAGTCCTTTTCCCCAGCTGGGACCAAAAAAATGCATTGACATTGTCAAATGTCCACTGGGGGGCATAATCACTCCAATTGAGAGTTACTGAACTAGTAAATGCTGTGGAACACCTCCGGCTAAGTAACTTCCACTTTTCTTGCTCTCTCCTTTTCTAATTATCTGAAAATCTAATTAAAATATTGGTTCCTCCTTGGAGAAAAGTTACTATTACCATTACTCATTTACTTCCCCATTAATATAAAAATAAGAAATTTAAAAGTTGTTATGTACAGCTGTTACTGAGGAATAACATTGTTAAAACATTTATCAAAATAAAGGCAGGGTTTCTCAGACCAAATCTATAAAAAGCATAGAAATTGTGACGGTTTTTCATCAAATAGAGATATTGCTCTAACTATGCTACTAACACTGCATTCCAACATTCTCATTTTGCTCAGGCTTTCCTTTTCCAAACCACAACAGATTTTTGTTATAAAGACAAATTTTAAAGGGCAATATAAGTGACTATAATGTGGAGATCAGTTACCTATAGGATGAATGAAATTGATAACTTGAAGCATGAGATTTCTTATGCTTGAATTATTACTCACGAGGGAGTATAAACATGGTCAATAGCAGATAACCCAGTTTCACCTGACAGTACATCTTTTACTTTTTTGCTATTATCTATAAACTAAAACTAACTTATGTCTCCTAAATCTCTACAAGATGAAGAAATGAGTATTAAATTACTTGAAAAATTTGGACCAAGGTAAAGTATTAAGGATAAATTTTTTCTAAGCATTTGATTTTCTTGTGTGCAATTTATATCCAAACACAATAACCAAAATCAAACAGAATGCAAGACTCTCAACTTACAGTTTGCAGTTTAAAAACAATCTCTTTATTAAACCTGTTACAGGATTCATTTTTTAAATGTAAGTACAAAAAATTCTAGGATTGTCACCAAAAATGTAATTAATGAACAATAGTCTAAGTTCTTTACTTTTGCTCTACTGAGTTCTCTTAATTTTTTCTACGAAGAACGTGTATTTTTTTTTAACCTGAAGCATTTTTGCACTCCCTTATCCCTATTTATGGCCTATCAACTAGAATTCATGTACAATTGCTGACATTAATCTTGCTTTCTTTGTCCTAAACTTTTTCTGTACTAATTTTTGTTAAACACATTTCCTACTAACATATTTACCAAATTTAAAACATGACCTTTGAAAAACCTGACTTCACATGAAAATTGTGCATAAAATGCCATCTTACAGATATTCAAGTTAGAAAGTACTCTGCTACATAAGATGAACCACAGCTCTTACCCTTCTATTTCCTGGTTTGACAAGAATTGTCAAATTTCTTTTAAAGGAACACACATACACATTTTTTGGGCATTCTATATTCAGTAAAAACCAATTAGGATTTTAATTATTGTGGAACTGACAATTTTAGCAATGGCAGTTTTTAATCTCATTTCTATCAAGTGAAAAGCAAATTAACATTGTAAGATACCAAATGTCTAACCTGGTAAAAATGAGGATATATTTCCATCAAGTACATACCACCTAAAAAAATAGTATTGCTATCTAGTCATGAGTTTTTCATTACATTTCTGCAGGCCCTAAATGTTCAGAATAAATGTGGCATTCACATAATACTATAGTCCATGAAAAGAGTATATTCTTTTATTGTTTTTTCATACATGTTTAACTTTCAATAATAAAATTCAATAAATTTGGTTCCTTAATCATAAAAACTTGCTTTACACATTATTTACATGTTTCCAAGTCAACAGTCATACAAAACACCACAAGGATTTGACTCTATGCATGATACCATCACACAGAGGGCAGCTAATCAAGTTAACATATATTCAAAGGTTAAATTATAGATATGCACAGTGTATTTGGCACTGTTCATTACCATTGTAACACCTTTCTCTCAGAAACAGACATTTTAAGTCTTAGACACAATATGCCAGAATTGTTATTCACATCACAATCAGTTTTCAAACTTTGTAACAATAATCAGTTTTAAGAAACAAAACACAACCAGAATTGGGAATGGAATTCAAACCCTTCAACTTCTTGCTATGCTCCAAGTTGTAATCCCTAAAGTAGGTTTAATTTGATCAGTTGTTCACTGTGGGGATTGTCAAGAGGAAACAACTGAAAGACGACAGATTATCCTTCAACACATAGACATTTTTCTCTAAAATTACCAGTCCTTGGGAGTGCAAAGGGAGCCCTGATGATGCATAACTTGTAATGATTTTGGCAGGTGGATGACCAATGCTATTCAAGTTGTACAGACCATAATAGCAGGTAACGCAAAAGAATGATCTGGAATACCTACATATGAATTCAGAATTCTTAACAACTTATTTTAAGGGTCTCTTTTTCGGATTATAACACTCAGGTCATAGGTCATAGATTTAATCTGATGTGTAAATGCTACATTGCTATGAAATGGGAGGAGAAAATAAAAGTACTAAGACTCAACTATTAGGTCTTTAGAGACATTGGCTATATCCCAGTGATTGTACTTCACTAACTTCATTAGCATACTAAATCCCTTCACTTCAACTGGGTTTGTTAAATTTTAATCGTTAAAGCCATACATACTCCAGAATGTTTATAAAAGACACTTACATCATGTTTATAAATTCAGCTTTAAGTGAAGGCAAAAAAGCCTCAATAGTACATGGAACACAGTACAGGGGAACAGAAATCAGAAATTCTCTGATAAAGATTAGAGACATGCTTGAGTTTTACAGAAAACTTTCAGCAATAAACTGAAGAGTTTTTAAAAAAAGAATCACAATATACAAAGGACTATAGGTAGTGTAAAGTAATGTCACTGGACCAAAATTTAGTTTAATCATTTTATTTCAAGTGTATTTTTAAAATCATAAATGGGGTTTTGAAATGTGAAGTTGAACCATTTGCTCTTCAAAGCTTCAGAATCTGACAAGCAATTTTGGAGGCCTTGCTTTCCAAATCCAGTCTTCCTTGCTATTTTTCAAACTGAGACCTAGTATTTAAACTACACTGTTCTACATAAACAATTTTAGATAACTATTGTACATGTGTTAATAAGATTTTTCTCAAAACAGTCCATCAAATACAAATAATGGTTTCTGTCCAAGGATCAGCAGTGACGGAAGAAATATTAAATACCTATCAAAACATCATTTACTCATTTTAAAAATAACAAAGCCAGTGCTGTTCTCTGTCATGAAAGAGAACATATAAAATTAAACTACTTTTGCAGACTTAGGTAGTATTCTATTACCTACACAAGCCTCAATCTTAAAAGAACTTATATGCAAAGTTACCATCAGGATTTACTGAGTAAAAATCCTGGGTACTAACAGGGCCTTAAGTGTACAATTCCAAAGAGGAACAGGTTACTTTTGAGGAAAATAGCTGTATTGGTAATTTCCCTCAAATGTGTATTTGAAAAAGTGAAGAGATGGGTTTTTTTAAACAACTTCGGGTACTATCTAGCTCGCCAAACAAAAAAGAAATCAAAACCTTTTTTCTGGCAATTTTCTACCTTTAGGGGATTTTCCACCTTTTTTTGACTGCCTAATATTTAATTTTTTATAATTTAAACTTTTAAAAATTCTGCATCTGTAATAAGAAGTCTTTTTCAAATGATCTTCACAACCCAGAACAGACACCAGAGCAACTTGCTCAAGTCACACTGTTTGTCTATAATGAAGAGATGAAAATGGATGGATATTTGTAAGCAGGTACTCCCTTCTGTTCCAAAGGTGAGCAAGTTTTTAACATGTGAGCAACACAGAACTCCATTCCTCTAGAGAGTTCTCAAACTCAGGAGGGCATCCATTTAAGAAGTCAATATATTATTCTTAAAAATTAAAGTTTGGTCACCTAGTCACTAAGAAAGGCTGAACAAAATTATTCCCCCCAGCCCCAAAGAGCAACTAAACAGTGCTAATCACCCCACCTCTCCCCACAAAAACAGGGAAGTGGCTGAGGTTGAAGCATTTAAATTTGAAATTTTAGCTCCTAAAACACTGCTGCTATTTGCTCAAAGTCGCAGGTCTATATATTTCATTCTCCAATACTTTCCCCATTTATAAGTTTATTTACACACGCACACACACACATACACACATACACTCACACTCTCCCACTCTTACTCTCAAGTAAGACACTTTTTTGTGTTTGTTGATAAATTATGAGGATTATGAACTAGGTGTGTACAGGGTTTGACAGGTGCTTTGTAAACATCAGAGTCACTTGGGTCCTTTCTCCAAAGCCTGAAATCAACTTATGCAACCAGCGATCACTACTTTCCCAGACGTTGTTCACAGGCTGCATATTGACGAAGGGCAGAGAAAAAATCCTCATAACTGATGTTTAGGTGGGAAGGCAAAGATCTGAAAATAAAGCATAGAGGGAAAAATTAAATGATAAACTATCATTTGCAGAGGGAACCAGAGGGATAATGACCAAAAAAGAGATTAAGCACAGACGGCAAAGTAAATTATAGGCATACAGTATGTCAAACAAGTTCTTAGAAATGAATGTCGAACTATGAAACAATTCAAGTAAAAAATAATAATCTCTCCCTTTTTTCCACAAGAGAAAAGCAATATGTAAGGAGAGATTCAGAATCTACTTAAACTAATACTAGATTAATGCAAAACTGGAAATATATTTATAAAGCATCTCACTGAAATTCACTTGTAAGAACTCCTCTCTTTATGACTAAGCCTGAATTACTCCAGTGGTTTTTGAAAGCTAGGCTTAACACAGCAAAGCGACATGGCATTCTCGAGTGATTGTATTACAAAGCATCAGGTGAGCAAACAATAAGTGAACAATGTTTATCTCCAAAATGTCCAGTTGCTCAAGCAGGTAAGTGCAGTGCAAAAACAGGCAATTTAAAGGCAGAGTGAATATTCAGTGAGATGGTTTCCCTTTAATTATTATAAGCACTTAAAGTAATTTTTAATAGATATTATGTAAAGTCTATAATTTATATAGCCTGATTGTGAGGCTTTGGAAATTCCAAACTCTACCAAAGCTGAACACCTGGTCAGAGTAAAAGGGTCACCTTCAGAATTCCAGTTATCATATGCACCACAAAAACAAGTCCTGAACAAAATGCCATAAACAAATTGCTGCCTGACGTCATGGCTCTCTGTGGCTGTGCTTTACGCACTACCCCCTCACCACTTTACTGAGATATACCTGACATAAAATCTTTATCCTTCCTTTGACTGCCAAGAACTCTGAAACAAGTCAACTACTGTCCTCCAGTTTCCTTATCTCTTAATAATCTTCACTACCAATCTTTTATCTTATTGACTCTACTGCAGTGATATTCTCAAAGGACAAATTTAAGAACACTCCTGTTAAAGCTTGCTTCAAATCTCCTCTTCTACCCACTTTCACAAGCTTTCCTCATTTTATCCCCTCTATCAACAGCTTTATTCCCTGTCCTCAAGAAGCACTTGGCACCCTCCTCAGTGCCTCAAAAACAATCTTGTTATTCCCTAGCTGTTCCACCTTTCCACTTCTCCATATTTATGATTAAGACATTCTTCCTGCTGTCACAGTGCTTACAGCCTGGTGGATGGTATGCAAACAAAGACTAGCTTTAGATAGAGCTATGATATACATATGTACCAACATCCTCGGGAAAACCTGTTATGTGCTAGGTATGTGATTTCCATTATCAGGTATCAGTACTCAACTCTGTATTAAAATGTCCATTTCACAAATCTATAAAAGTTGTAATAGCTTCCCAAAGTCATATTATTGAGCTGCATAGCCAAGATTCAAATCAAGACCTAGCTGTTCTGAAACATACTCTTCCCTCCAAGCCACTCCAATCTCACAAGTTACAGATGATACCTTTCTTGAAGCCCACCGGAAAGGCACCTGAAATGTCCTGGAAACCCCCTGAAGAAAAAGACAACAGAAACAGATGTCCACCATCAGAAAACCCAGAGTTTGGAGATAGGGGTTCTGATTCCACTTTGGTACAAGCCAGAACAAAGTCTCTTCTCCATTTTCCTTGCCTATAAAATGAGGACAGACCAGATGATTTACAGTCCTCCCTGACGCCAACGTGCTACCTGTTCTTTAATGCCTCTTTGTTTTACATCTATCCTCCCACTACCCCCAAACCTGAAACAATCCTTAAAAGATCCCTTCTGATCATGCTCAGCAAAATAAGCCAAAAGGAAAAAGAAAAATATCGAATGCTTTCACTTATAACAGGAATATAGGGGAACCAAATACAAGACATTCAGTGAGAGAGAGGGGGGATAAGGGCTCAAAGGTGGGGGAGAAAAGAGCACAAGGGATTATGGCGATGGTTCACAGCTGAATTGGTGGTGGGAAACCTATGAGGAATACACAGTAATATAAAAGACAAACAATAATGTCAATATAATTAAAGAGGGAAAACGTGAAACACTCCTGTAAACAGAAAAAAAAAGACCCCTTCTTACTGTGTTCTTTGATGTATAGAGAGGTCCTCTAGTCTCGTAAGCTCAACTATTTCTACTTTCTGGTACTGACAATCCCCAAGTATCCATCTTCAGCCTTAACTTCTCATCCAAGCAGCAATTCCACATCTTCATCTGCCCTCTTAAGAGTTCCCATCTAAATAGACTATGGCCTCAAAATCACTTTATGCTTGAATTCAGTATCATCCCTTCAAAATGCTCCCTTCTTTCTGGTTTTTCCTCAATAACACCACACTTCACCAAGTCACTCAGACTTAAAAACTTAGAGGAGTCATTTTACTCCTTCTCTTTTACCGTGATTATAATAGTAAAGTGCCAGACCTGCAATTATACTGGGTAAATATTCCTCATGAGAGATAGAATTGGCAGTATATTCTCCTAAGACCCAAATTTAAAAGTATTTTAAGGTTACTAAGTATCTATTTTAAATCAAGGGTTGGCAAAACCAGCCTATGAGCCCACCACCTGTGATTGTAAGTAAGGTTTTATTGCAACATGGTCATGCACATATGTTTATGGATTGTTGTTGGTTGCTGAGCTATACTAGTAGCAGAGAGTAGTAGTTTGTAAGAGACTGTATGGCCTACAAGATCTAAAATATTTACCATCTGGCCCGTTATACAAAAATTTTGCCAAACTCTGTTCTAAGCAAGCAATTTAATTCTCCTCACTGTATTCTCCCATCAATTAAAGCTAGAGTCTATTCACTTCTCTTTTTAACCGCATTCTTTCCCACACCCAGTCTATCCTAGCACATAGTTACCAAACAAATCTTTCAGAATCACCATACCTACATTACTCTGCAGCCGGCGTAAGCAAACTTCACAAGCTCCTTATGTGCCATTTGAAGCCTTCCTATTGTCAACATCTCCACACTATTTGAATTTACCTTCTCTACTATCTAACACTAACTCTGCTCTGGTAGGGCCATTTCTTTAAAATGTGATGTTCATTCCAACCTCCCAATTTTTTCCCTCTCTATCCACCCCCTATACTTACCAACTTTTCTCTAATTACAAAAATTCTACCTATGTTACATGCTCCTAAATCAAAAGATTTTCTGCAGAATCTACAACTCTGACCTACAGATCGATCTCTCACTCCTAATCTCCTATGACACTTAATGCCATTATCAAGCGCTTGCACAACTACACTCTCTCGTGTCTGCGTCATATATCTTACCACTGACATTACGAAATACCTGAAAGGTACAGTACTCTATCTAGTGCAGTAATAAGCCCAAGAAACACTTGCTGAATCAAAGCCAGTACACCTTTAATTACTTACATAATCTCAGTCAATCTGATGTGCCAAGGAAGAAAGCCTAATGTGCTGTCCACAGGACCAAACTTCAAGACTAAATCAGGATCAGGGAAACCATTTGAACCTTAGAAAGAATACACAAGAGTTTAACATGCATTGCTTACAAATAAAATGACAAAGAGCAAAATCTGTTAAACAAATTGGCTTCTTAAGCTTTAAATGTGTTTTCTCAAATGTTTTGTCTATTTCCATACCTTCACCCACTACCAAACATACTTTAGTATCTATGTAACTTGTAAATGTGAAGTGTTCTCTAAAACCATTTAACTGGACTGATTACCTGTTGAGGGGTCATTAATTCCCACCCTAAATCCTACAGGTAGCCCCCAAATCCCATCCATCTTTAAGACCAAGTGTTTTCAGGCATCTTAAGAAGTGCACTGCTTTTTAGGGGTGCAAATGCTTATTCTGGCTACACAATCAAAGAACTTCAGAGATGAAAAGGAACTTAAAAACTATCTACTCTCCTTCCCCATGCTCCTCATTTTATCACTAAGGACCTAGGACAACTAATTCACAGTTATCCAGGACAAATGATTTCAGTGTTCCCGGAGGCCCAACTTCCCATGAGGGGAAAGGAGACATAGATCTGCCTCAACAAAGGCATGCCATTTTGTTTTAAAAACTGCTTTCCATAGGAGACCTAGCTTGAGAAAAAAAGAGGAAAGGATATTTCACCTGCTTAAAAATAAAGTAAAATAAGTCTGAAGAGTCACAGGTATTACAGAGAAGATGCTACAATCCAATAGTTTTTCGAATATCCTCACAGTTCTGCCACAAGCCTTCTAGTCACACAAGCTCTCCAGGGCTTAGTTCCTTCATTTGCTAAATAAAGACAGTGGTTTAGACAGCACCATCCAGCAATTATAATCATTTTCAAGACAAAGTCTCTTTCAAAGTCCATGTTCATAGAGCTAATGGACTAAGCAGAAGGAACAGATTACTCTGCCTGCTAATAAAACAAACAGTCGTTAGTTAAAAAAAAAAAAAAAAAGACAATAAGGGACTTCCAGCTTACAGTGGTATGAAAAGGGTGCCTAATCCTATCCAAGAAATCATGTATTAAACTACACAAAACCAATCATTTGAGGGAAATGGACACTGACCAAGAGCAGACAACTATTCTTTAAAAACATCTAGCACTTCAAGTAAGGGGTTTTAGCCTTGCTGCCTGGGAATACTCCTAACCCCCAAGCTCCTACTACCAACCAAATGATCTTTAGTACAGTCATACAAGCACAGGACTAGCAACAAAAACTGAGCAAATTTGCTGGTCATAGCCAGAAGACATGAACTCCGTCTGGAACTGGAGGTAGTGGACAGGAGAAAAGGGCAGGTAAACACCTATGATTTTACCAGCTAAAAGTGGCAGACTCAAATGAGAAAGGATGAGGAAAACCCACAGCTTTGTTAGTCTGTGGTTATAAACCCCAGTGAGGGCACACAGCATAAATGGTTAGAAATTTAACAGGGAGATCTGGCAATAAGAATTCAGATAAAATGTCCACATAGCCATAGCTGGTTACAAAATGGCACACAAGCAAGGGACATGAGGAGGTAAGAAAACCAAATGAGAAGGAAAACCCAGAAGACTTGTAAACTGGTGGCAACTTTGAATGCACTCTCCAACATCACCCAGCGATCACTGAAGTCTTACAAATTCTAGAATGTACTAGTACTGCCAGGGTGCAAATCATTGGTTGACACATTCAACTACAAAGACCCAGGATACATAAAGACCCCTTAAAAACTCAGTAATCAGAGTTTCTGATTGACTAAGAACACATTTAAAACAGGCAGAATATTTGAACAGGCACTTATAACAGAAATGAGTGGATGACAAGTTAGCATGTGAAAAATGTTCCACTAGTCATTAGGAAAATATGAATTAAAATCACAACTTCATACCCACAGAATGGCTAAAATTAAAAAAGAAACAACTGACAATACAGTGTCTTGGCAAGGAATATAAAATGGTATGGCCTCTCTGGAAAACAATTTGGCAGTTTCTTAAATGTTCACTCACCACATGATCTAGCATCCCACTATTAGTTCTCTACTCAATGGGAAGAAAAATATGTCCACATAAAGACTTATATGTGATGTGAATGGCAACAAAAGCATTATTCTAACAAGCCAAACAACTCAACTGATGGATAAATAAAATGTGGTTTATTCATAAAATAGAAGACTATTCATAAACAAAAGAAATGAAGAACTAACACATGCAACCTGGGTGAACGAAAAATAAGCTGAGCAGGAAAAGCAAGGCATAAAAGACTGTATTATATGACTCTATCTATGTCAAATAGCTAGAAAAAGCAAAGTATAGTCAGAAAGCAGATGAGTAGTTGCCTTGTATTGCAAATAAGAGTGGGGATTAACTGCAGTCACAAGGGAACACTTACAGATGGTAGTATCCAGAAGGTTTGCTTCTGCCAGATTAATGAATTAATTTAAGGACTATATACACTTTCTTTTATCTTGGGTCTATATCCTCTGAAAGCAATGCCTGAGCTTGACACCTGAGCACTTCTCCATCGGCTACCTTTGGCCCCTCCATCACTTTTAGGGCATTCTCATAAATTACTCTCTGGCTGTGGCTTATAGAACCCAGAAAATGTAAACAACCCAGTAACCTCTGACCAGAAAACCCTTATAATGGTCTATTAAAGTCCATTCATTCAGTCTGAACACAGGGAGGCAATAAGAGAGATGAGAGAGGAGAGGAGGAAGTAGTCAATGAAAGTAAGGAGTTCATAAAGTCAAGAGGTCAGAGAGTGACTGTGCTCTGTGATGGACATGTATCAAAGTGGAAGAAACAAAGAATGGAGAGCTAAATAAATGACTGAGTTAGACAGAAAACTCATGAGTAGTAAGGTACATGGAGAATCTAGTGAATAGATGAAAATTTTGTCTGAAATTGCATGACTATAGAAACTATCAATAAACATGAATTTGGTAGAAGTACTGCTTTTCTTCAAAACAACCTAAGAGAATAGCCAGTAAGCAGAAGTACCACAAAGTTAAGGCAAAATGTTCCTGGAGTTATCTAGAGAATAAGCATATTAAAGACTTTTATAAAGAGTTGAAGGAAAAAAAAAAATATATATATATAAATTTATTTCGTATATCATGAGAAATACAATAAATGTTTCATGTAACATAACAGAAGCAAATTATCAAGACTTGGGGTGTGTGTGTGAGATTCCTCTAGTTAGAGGCAACTGATCAACAGTCCAAGTGGCCCAAGAATTTCAGCTGGCCTCTGAAGGAGCGGTCTTGTGTAACTAAGCCCTTAAACCTTAGCCTCCGAATTGAACTGCTGGATACCTAGGTGGTGTCTGGAGAATTGAGAATTCACCATCAGTAAAGGAAAACACCCCCAAAGAAGGAAGGCTGACAAGAATACCCCTTACTTTCAAAATTATCCATCACTCCCCCCAAAAATCCTGTCCAACCAGTCTGTCCTTTCAGTAAATTCTCATGTAAGTGGCTAGATTGCAAGTCTCACGATCTCAAAATCATTTTCATATGTGGGTCTGTAAATTTTAGAAACATTACAAGTAAAACAAAAGCCAAAACCAAACTTTACACTATAAGAATACCTAGATATTCTCCTCTATACAATATCCTTGTGGGATAAAACTAAAAAGATAATGTACATATATATAAACTTACTAAGTAAACTGTCTAACATATCTACATCCAAATCTGTGGATCTCTTTTGCTGCTGGGCTACTAACTGGCAAAAGTCCTGAGCAGCTCTCACAATATCTGCTTTTCCATCTTCAGGGGACAGCACCTTCACTGCCGATCGGCAATTTAAAACTGGAAAAAAAAAAAACAAAAAAAACAAGATATTTTTAAAAACACTCTGTCCTGGAGAGTTTTTAAAATCAATTTCAAGAAATACTAAATTCAGACCAAAATAAAGGTACAGTTCCTATATTAAACAAGAGTTATTTAAGCCCTTCAAATTCACTATTAAAACATACTTATTCCCCTCAGAAAGGCACACATACACGTGTATGTATTTATTTTCTGCCTTCTAAATGTTCAGAGATGTTGCATCTGTGAATAAATGCTCTACAAAATATGAATTTTAATAATAGGCTAACTTACAATTCCCACTAGTCTAAAATGCCACCTACAATCTTAGTACAGTGAGCAAAAACACAAGACGACAAAAATGAAGATTGTAGGGGAAAAATGTTTCAATGGGATATGCATTGTCTATAGTTCCCCTTATCAAACTGATTCTATGGGAGTTTTTTACAATTGTTAGCTTTCCAGGTAAACTGACGGCAACATCAAATTCTTTTCTATAGACAGGTAAATTACTTCTTGCCAAATAGAGGTTCAATTATCTTCCATCTAACCCCATAAAAAACTAGTTTTATTGCTATTTACATATTCATTTCAATTATACCTGGCCTATATATAAACTGTATTTCTTCTTTGGATACACTTTTGAACCTATTACAAAATCTGCTCTGCTCCTGGTTGTTTATGATTGAATAAAATGTTTAACGTGTTCATTTTTCATTATCTATGAAACATGACTTTATCTTTTTCTGAAAATTATCTTTTAATAAGAAGAAAGAAAAACCTAAATCTGATGATTAAAGATGATGACAATAAAGACTAACAGGTAAAAATGAATAAAGGAGTGGCAGAATTTGCCTTGAAACACAAACACATCTGCATATATGATTTAATTTTATTTTCATGCTTACCTTGATCATCTTTGTCATTACTATTTGCAAACTCTGGTGAGTATTTGGAACAATCTAAGCCCAGAAGTTCCTGCTGCTGTTTTAAAATTTCATCCATCAATCTGGAATTATTTCTTTTGAAAATACCTTAAAAAGAAAAAAAAGCAAGTAAATGCCAAGTAGGTTAATTTATCCTTTTCAATAACTAAAGGAAGCTTGTTGTGAAAACAACACTGGATCCAAAAATGAACAAACTGCAAATGAGGCAGTGATGACTAATCCTAACCTCGAATCCAAAAGAAAAACACAACAAGATTTCGTTAATACAATAGTCTGGTTTCATGCTATTAAGAACAGAGTGTCTATATGACTGATAAAAATTTAGACCAAGAAAAAATTTTACAAGGTCATTTACTTGAAACCCTTACTTAGAGCTTGAGACACTGATACCCAACATTGACAGAGGACTTCCACAAGAACGTAAACTGCAGCACTCATCCTCCTGACTCCCGGTTACTATGCACACTCACTATTATTGCCTCAATTTGATCAGTTTTTCAATGGTAAAAGGAACTAATACAATGTGAAATGTAGAATTGACAAAATAGCGAAAATAAAATTTAGCAAATCCAAACAAAGCAATGAAATACACTATAAAAAACTTTTTAATTCTTGCCAAGCATAGGAAAGTTAAAACTTAACTACTAGAATACCATTGGGAAAGATGACAGAACTGTGGGACATGTATTAATATGAATCTGTTACAGAACGGAGAGAGGGGAACCCCAAAACCCCCAAACCTGCCCATTCTAAATAGGTTCTGCCATCCGTCGCATCAAAACAAAACATGTAAGACCTTAAGTGGAAAAGAAACTTTACTACAATTAGTGTGATAATACAGAAAAGACAAAGAATATAGTTTCTAAACTAAGCACCCAAAGTTACCCATCACCTCGTGGGCAAAAGTCCACCCAAATGGGATTGGCCCAAGGCAAGACCCGAAAGCCTGCCACAATTCTAAAACACCTTTTGGCAGGGACCCATAGAAAAGGGTCAGAAAGAGACAGACAGTTTTGGGGAGGAAAAGGACAGAATCAAAATCAAGATCAACGTAGCTATTGTCACCTCCCCACGGGTCTCTCACCCACATCTGTTTCAAACAGTTCAGGCCCATACAGCTTCTTCACATGTCTCTCTGCTCCTTGTTCTTCTGGCTCTCCATCCTGCCTCCTTCCTTCTCCTTTTTTTTTCTCTGTTTTTTTTTTTAATCTCTCCAGCTCTGCTCCACCCTCCCTTGGGTGGGGCAGGGAACCTGGAACACTCCCCTTTCCTGGGGACCACACTCTTACAAAACTATCGGAGAGCTCTAACAAAACAAGTGACAAGTGGCTATTTTTGGAGAGGCAGCTTTTTAGTGGCCATTGCCTTTTTAACCTTTATCAAATGATCCTAACTCTATATTCTCAGTCAGATCTGACTTTAAAGCAGTTCAAGGATTAACGGGGAGAGAACATAAAAATATACATGAAGTAACAAAGAATCTGCTGCATAGCTGTATACAAGTGCCAGCTTGATAGTACATGTGCAATAGTAGTCCACAGAGATAAAAATGCAGTCTCCTTTGGTAGGGGAAAGCTTTGTTATCCCAGAAAGTTAATGAGAAGAGAATTAAGAGGATATTTAGTTGGGGGGAAATGCATAAGAAAAAGCACTGAACACTCAAAAGACAGAAAAATAGTCCTTGTGCAAAGGATTTGAGAAAAGGGATATGGGGACAGGCCTAATTTTTACTTCATTTGTCTACCAAACAAACAGGTAAGCAATGATTCCCAAGCAATGTGGAAATGTATAAAAATGTATATACTTAGGAAAATTAGCATCAATTTATACATAATTTGATGGAGCAATGCAAAGCTTCACTACAAAGGAAGAATTGAGAATGGAGAGTCTGACTCAAGTAGAGATGAACAAAGACTGTTCCATGGCTTTGATTCTTGGTGACAAAAAAAACATAACTTTTAAATGGGGAAATTCTGCAAAGAAAACTAGCTTTTAGGTATAGTTTTAAACAATTAATGATAGGCTGTAAGTCAGAAATTGGTTAAGAGATTGGAACAGGTCTTTTTAGGATGACATTTTTAGGGTAAGTGATCCATAAGGAATGAGCTATCATTTGGGAGTCACCATGCTTTATGCGAAAGCCGTACAAGTGAGAAATGATAAACATCGTCAAAGGTAAGGAAGCAGAAATGGAGACAAGCAGAGGGCTGAGGATGTGGCTCCGTATGAAAGTCCACAAGCCTGATAATTGTAAGTTTGGAGATATCAAAGCAAACATCATGTAGCACCCAGAGCAAGATCAAGCAAAAAAACATATTTCCAAATACAAACACAAGGGAGGTGATTAAGTTATCAGGAGCTGCGTGAATAACAATGTTTACAGAAGTAATACTTGCATAGCAATACAAATGTGTAGGACATAACCATTATCCTCAAGTCAATCATAAAATCCACATGAAAAATACAAAAGCATGTACGACCAAACAACATACAAATAAGCGTTTATAAAAGTTACACGATTTTCACATCACAATGATCCCACCTTCCTTTGATACCCTGAAAGTCGTGTTTCGGTTCTTACCAATTCACTCATCTTCACTTTTACCTCCAGATAAAAATTGGAAAGCTTTTTAGGAATGCTTGCTCTTTCCAAGACAATGGATGGCATTCTTCAAATTCAAAATGGTTGGGTTGCTACCTTTTCTCATTCTTTAGCCTTTCCTTCTCAATCTTTAGGAAGTGTTACCATAAATGACCATACTGCTTCCTTCTCAAAATTCTATCCTTATCCCAGGTTGTCTGAATGCTCCAACTTACTCCGTGAATGGCTCCCTTCTCGTTTGGCACTGAAACCTTTTCTACCACTAAATGGATAGTATTCCCCAGAATTCCTATCTAAGTCCTTTCTTTCTGTCCATGGGCTCCTCCTCCTCTGATTCTAGTCATTCACAGGACTTTAAAACTACCTGGGGTCAGAAGGGTAAGACGAAAAAGGCAAACTTTAAAGGGGTCACAAAAGTCATAATTAAGATAAATAATAATAATTCAGTATCTTCAATAAATTAATGCAAAAACATCCAAAATGAACAAAAATTTCAATGAAAACAGAATCAGTATTTAGTTCCTAACAATTCCAGTTCATTCAAACATCTAATTCTATCTAGAAGTTCCATAAGCATCTGAAAATGTTTACAGATCCGAAACTTGGTAGCTTATCTTTTAAAGCTAGCCAACACTTCTATTACAAGTTTTTTTTTAAAATGTAGTAGTATTATAAATGTAAAACTTGTATGTACTCAGGCACAAAACCTGGAAGACAACAGGCAATATGAGAACAGTAAACGTGTAAGAGACGGTGAGGACAACAGGTGGTTTTACATCAAAATCGCTGTAAAATTAAAAAATCACTACCTCACCTCTCAGACATAGTGCTATTAATATGCTAAACCAATATACTTTCTACAGCAAGGTTTCCTGTATCCATTTCCTTTTGTTCACTGTCCCTAGTGTTTCAAGCAACAGTCTTCTTTATAATATCACAACCATCTTCTGATGGGTGTTTCCACCCCTGCTAGCTAGCAGGTAACACTACATTGACAAGCAGATTAATCTTCTTTGGGTACACCTTCAATCCTGGCAGATTCCAACTTTAATATATCTTCAATGGCTCCCAAAATGCTTAATGTATCAAGAACAAACTGCTCAGAACAGGATTAACATGCTATGCTTCCACACTTCTGGGTGGAAATACTTTATGAAAAAAAATGTATCTTCCTATTTCTGTAGAACCCTCTACCCTCAGCAAAACAGAACTGCCTTATGATCCCTGCAAAACACACTGACTCCAATCTTTCTTCTTTGCTATGTTACATCCCCAGCCCCCCTGTAAAGTTCTAACTCTTCAAATGAAATGTCATTTACCCTTAAAGAAGCCTTTCCCCAACCTGATGTGTCTCATTTCTCCTCCGACTCACTTTTACCCCTGACACATTGATACCCTTTGTTTGTTCAAACTCCTCCATAAACAAATTTTCTACTTTCTATTACAGAAAGCACTTAACCACCCTACTGAACTAAGACCTCACTTGTGCCTCTTTTCCCCTAAAATCACCTCCCACATTGCTGGAATTCAATGTTTATTTAGTAAATGGAATTATCAGTGCACAAAGTGCCACCTAACAACAAAACCTAAAGGGACATGTCACTGAATGGAATTTTCAAGGTTTCCAGGAACCTCTCACAAAAGCAGATAATTTCTTATTGCACAAAGGCAGAAATTCTATTAAAAAGGAAGACTACTACTGGGAGGCACAGTTACAAAGAGTCTTTTATAAACACAACTTTCATAAAACCATTTAAACAGAACCTTTGTCTTAGCTGATCTGAATGAAGAGATTCAATTTGGAGAAGTGCTAAATGCGCAGATAAAACTGATTATCCCCAAGATGACTCTTCATACCTCATAACTGGACCTCCATCCAGAGATCTGATTATACTCCAGGATAGCACCTATCTCACTTATTCATAAGCATATTATCAGCTTGCAATTTTTTTCAAGATTCAAAGTGCACACACACACACACACACATGCACACAAGTACTTCAAATGACACATAAGATAATTTGAGTGTCTTTGAGACAGGTCAATCTTCAACAATAACATCTCGTGATATTAGACAGGTATTCATACTCATGAAAATTTTTATATATCTTAATTTTGCTTGCCTTCACAGAATCTCGTTAGAATGACATAATAAAAAGTAAAGAAATTTTCACAAAAGTCATTTATGTAAAAGAAGCAGACACATTTATTCAGAAATAACTGATCTAAGGGAAAAACGTGTAAATCAGTTTTTGAGAAAACTGTATGTCACAGAACTATATAGTAAGGCGCTACAAGAATTACTTTATCCCATCCTTTTACAGATGATGAAATATGCCCAGAAAGGTTAAATAAATATCCTTAGTCAAGAGTCTTAATATTCTGGCTTGAAGTTCAGGTCTCCTGAATTTTTAGTTCACAACTAAATACTGAGTTCACAACTATTTCTAATGTTAACAATGTTACATCCACTTTACTATCAAAATTTGAATTTAATAGAGTTCAGTTCAAAAAAACTGATTTTTCTTAAAAACAAATGAACAGCATCTTTTGAAAAAACTAGAATAAGAATTCTTTTTAAAAATACTTTTAGAAAGTTTCACAGGACCAACAGTTACTACCTCAAGAATGAATTGGGAATCAAAAGTAAGTCTCTACAATAATGATTTTTTAAAAAATCTTACATTATGTTTTGTTGTTCTATAACTCTATCTCATGAACTCTCAATTTCCCAGGAAGAAACTACAGGGAAATACATATAAAAGATATATGAAAACCAGTCATTTTTGAAAATACACACATGCACACAAGCAAAAAAATCTACAATTGCCTTGAAAAATATAAAATATTACGGTATACTGACTGCATTGTTGCACCTCAAAGACTACGATGTTTTTGTTATTTCTTAATAAACATTAGCTATGCATTTTGGATGTTATATGTAAACTACCTTTCAATCCCCCAAGAAACATGTTTTAAATTCTAGTACTAAAAATTATGAGATGCTCAGTTTAAACAATAAGAATGTCCTCTACCCCCATTCTAACAAACCAAACATCCTCTAACCAACCCAACATAACACTATTTGCAGTTTTTAATATCGAGTCTTTGTCTATATGCATGTGTGATGCTGGTGGCCTATGTGATAATGCAACTTTATATCCTGCTTTTTTCCACTTTGCTAACATGAATCCTTCCTTGATCTCATGAGTGCTTTAATGATTACATTATTTAACCAAAAGGGTCTAGTGACCTTACTCTGTTCGTAAAATATAAAAACCAGTATTTTTGCAGCTAAAATCATAATTATTACTAGATATTGCTTATTTTCACAGCATTTACATTTTCACCTTATTCAGGAAAAGAAAAACACTAACATAGTTGGTGAACATAATAATTGTGGAAGGAGAGGCATCACATGAGGCCAGAGATACAGGCAAAGGTCATCTCAGGAACGTATCTATGAGCCCTCAGAATGAGTTCTGAAAAGATTTCAGAAACAACGGGAATCAGACTGAAGGTTTTATTCAAAGATGAATGCTGTTACCAAAAAAGATCACTTTGCTGGTGGATGAAGTACAGATTATACAGGACAGGATAGAAATGAAAACCAATTAGGAGGCTACAGCAATAAGATAAAAGGTAACAGGTAAAAAAGTAATTATTCAAACTTGGGTGGCTGCATGGAGAACCAAAACAAGTGGCAAGTTTGGGATATAGTCAAGAAGTAAGCCAAGAAGACCTGTTGACGGATTTACAGGTGGAACATGATGTAAGGAAAGACTCATACATGACATCTAAGTTTTTATCTTCAACAACTGGTTAGAAGGTAGTATATTTTCTGAGATGGGAAATGGAGAGAGAGGTTTGGCTTAGAAGGAAATTCAAGAGTATTATTTTGGCCATGTTAAGCATTTTAAGATGCCTAATAAAAGTGGAGTTATTAGGTAAGGAGTTGAATACAGGAAAATGGAATTATGTGAGAGATTAGGACTAGCAATGTAAATCTGGGTGTCGCATATAAATGATATTAAAAGGCACGGATTGAAGAAATCATCTGGGACAGGGATCAGCAAACTACTGTTATTGAAGACTGTCACACCTATGCTGTTTTTTGACTGCACTGGCAGAGTTAAGTAGTTGTGACATGGGCCATAGCCTACCAAATCTAAAATATTTACTAGCCCTTCAAGAACAACAGAATACTACTGAAGAGGAGTGGATATGCTAAGCAAAGTAAGTCAGAAGCAGAAAGACAATCACCAAATGGTTTCACTAGTAAGGTGGAATACAGAGAAACAAAATGTGGTCAAACCAAACCAAACCAAACCCAAATCCTTGATATGTGATGGCAAAACTGAGGCAACCAGAAAGGGAGAGTGGTGGAGTGGGAGTGGGGGAGGGCCCAATAAAGCATGGAGGACTATTGGGTTATTGGTGGTGGGCAAGGTGTGAAAACAGATTTGAAGTGGTCTCAACCTGTAAACCCTAAAACAAACAAAATGATGTAAATCAACTTTACCTCAAAACTGAAAAAAAAAGAGAACAAGTTTGCTGACCCCCAATCCAGGAGACAGAGTGAACAACAGAAAGACAATGGCATACATACAGCACAAAACTCTAGAACACCCCAAAACTTATAAGTGGAACATACAGGAAGCCAGACATGAGGCTCAGAAGCAATATAGTAAGAAATCCTAAGCAGTGAGATGTCATAGAAGCCAAGAGAGAAAATATTTCAGAGTGGGAAAAAAGTATTCCCAATCCACCTTTTAGATTGCAGCTGATCCTTGAAGAACATGAGTTTCAACTACACAGATCTAGTTGTACATAAATTTTTTTTCATTCACAGGTTCTGCACTCACATGACACACAAATAATGTAACAGGAAATGAAACAGATGGGGGTTGGTTAGTTAATCTGTGGATTAAGACCCAACCCCTGCTATTATATGTGGATTTTCAACTGAGGAAGAGTCAGCACCCCTAACATCTTCATTGCTCAGGGTCAGTGCCCCTAACTTGTGAGTTGTTCAAGGGTCAACTACATATACTACATATATGTACCTTACTGGAGTCCTTTAAAATTTCTACTGTATTACATAAAATGCATCTTAGAAATATTGAAAGGTTTTAATATTTAGTTTACTCTTCAGCTCACATGTATACAATTAGCTGGTAATAAAGTCAACATATAAATATATTATTTCAAATTAAGGGTACCAAATAACCAGGATTTTAATTAGACAAGTATTCATTCAGTCAGCAAATCTTCTCTGTATCTATTAATAATGCTTTTTAAAAATTTTATGTAAAACAAGAGGCCTCCCTGATGGCACAAGGGGTTAAGTCTCAGCACTCTCAAGCTATCACAAGCCACTGTGGTATGACTTCGATCCCTAGGCCAGGGAGCTGACCCACATGCCGCAGCAGACCTCTCCTGTCTCCTCCACTGCTTCCCCCAGCAGTGTATTTCAGTAGATCTGCATGTTTTGCTCCCTAATCTGTCTCTGCTGAATCCTCTCACTCCTCGCACCTCTGGCCTACACCCCAGTTCTTGCATCGCATAAATAAAATAAAACTTAAAAAAATTATGTGAAATAAGTAATCAGTTCTATAAAGTGAGACTTTTAAGATACACATTTTTGTATGTTTTTGAAATATCAAATTAGAATTTTTACTCTGATCATTCTTTCCCTTTTAAAGAAAGATTTTTAAAGAAATATCTAACTGCAAGTGTTTATTAGAAAAAGAGAAGGGAGGGCCTCCTGGGCGGTGCAATGGGTTAAGTACAGCACTATGAAGCTAACCAGATTCACTGCAGCACGAGTCCGATACCTGGCGCGAGGTAGATTTCCACATGGTGCAGCAGACCTTTCCTGCCTTACTCACTGCTCCCCTCAGCAGTGTACTTCAGTCTATCTGCCTGTTCTGCTCCCCACTCTGTCTCTGGTGAATCCTCTCACCACCTCACACCTCTGGCCTACACCCTAGCTTGTATGCATAAATAAATAAATCTTTAAAAAAAAAAGAAGAAAAAGGGAGAAAAGTGAGATAAACACTGAAACAATCTCTCATAGTTACAAAGCATCTCACCAAATACAGAACTAAAGTATTCTGTTTATAAATAAATGCCACCCCTCAAAATGGCCTACCCTTTCTTTTTAAACCAGACACCTAAGTAAGTTACCTAGCGGTTACCCTCATTTAATTACTCTCTGACAACACAATTATAATACTACTAGAGGTAATCTTCAGAGAAGAAAACATATACTTAAGGAGTAATTATTAAAAATAAAAAAATACCATTAAATTTTTACATGACTTAAGCAGTCATAACAAAATAAATCCTGAAAGCTATTAAACAATTTTATTTCAAGAGAGCCCTAGGATACTTCATAGAACAACAATTACAATGCAACCAGTATGTTGTAGCAAGGAAACAGGACTTGTGTCTTGGTGATATAATGGAATATAATGGATATAATAGGAGATATAATGGAATGAAAACTGTATTTTAAATTCCAGCTCTTTAGCATTAGAGATGTATAAAATGAACAAGTCACATAAACTTTCTCTTTCTCTGGTTGCATGTTTTAAATATTAAACATTTTAAAACTGAGAATATCTTCACACATTCTGCTGACCTGACAAAGAAACAGCTCAATACAGAGCAGGAGCTCCACATAGTTCAGTAGTTTAAAAGAGTAAAATGTGTCCTATGACTCACAGAATGAATGTCTGTATTAGAGTTATGAAGAAAATTCTATTTGCCTTTAAATATCTTTTACAAATTCTTTGCTATCACTACTTCCCTGTAGATAAGTACCACTTTATGAGGCCTTTCACATAATCCCAACATAATCAGAAACAGTACTAGTAATTATGGTCACATTCTTCTACAAGTGGAAGTCAATATAACATAATGGTTAAATACAAAAATTCTGAAATAAAATCTGGCTCAAATTCTAGATCTGCTTCTTACTAGATACAGATTCTTGACTTTCTAAGTCTGTTTCCTGACTGTAAAACTGCTAAGGATTTTATGCACTCCTTTGGATAGTATCTGGTACACACTAAGATACCATTATTGCTATTACTATTACAGTTATTACTATTAAGTAAAAGTTTATTTTCATAGATAGTATTATGATTAAACAGAAGAAGAATCAGCAAATGAGATCTTTTCAAAAGAATAAAGCTTTTCAAAGACAGAGCAAAACTTGGGCTAGATCAGTCTAGTGTGGCTATCAAGATGGCAACAGTCAGAAGGATATACAAAGATCAGTAATACGGTAATAGCCTTCTGACAGGAAGCCAGCTCTCTGGCAGAAAGAGAAAGGGGAGTGCTTTATACCAGAGGATGCTAAGGTAAATGTAAAATTCTGTACAGAAGTGAACTGTGAAGACTGAGAAGAATGTTCCTTTACATGAGGGGGCAGAAGCATTCTAATTCGTATTGTTTGGTATAACAAAATGTAATCACATTATATTTAGATTTTCAACACTTCCTGCAACTCCCTCAACATAAGGAGAATACTTAATGAAATCATCCTTTCCAATAGCATCTGTGTCAGTGTGCTAAGTGAGTAAAGTAGGGCAAACTATGTTCATCGCCCTCCATTATTTCAAGGCTTCTGGCTATTCATGTTGGGAAACTGCAATTCAGTTTATTATTCTTATCTACAGGAAATACAGCCCTTCTTTCAATTCAGAGAATACATACTGACTAACCATTGCACGCATAACACCAAGATATCCACTGAAGGAGAAGCAAAAATAAGAGTAAATAGCATCTGGGGGGCCCTCCCTATTGGTGCAGGGGTTAAATAAAATCTCATTGCTATCAAGCTATCACCAACCACTGCAGCATGAATTCAATCCCTGGCCAGGGAGTTAACCCACATGGCTTAGCAGACCTCTTCTGTCTCACCCACTGCTCCCCTCAGCCATGTATTACAGTTAATCCGCCTGTTCTGCTCCCCACTGTCTCTAGTGAATTCTCTCACACGCCGCATGTCTGGCCTCCAGTTCTTGTAAGCATAAATAAATCAATCTGCGGAGCTTAAAATCTAGTAAGAAAATTCAGGAGCATGATTACTTTATAAAATAGAGAACAGAAGTATATTTAGAGATGTGCCAAGTTCTGAAGAGATTTAAAGATAGATCAAGATTAGGAATTGAATATTCAACAGAGACTACATAAGAGATGACAGGATGAATTTACAAGGATCAATTAATGATAGCCTTCTGACAAGCAGAGAGCTTGTGCCAGGAAAAGACGAGGCCATTCCAGGAGGAGAGAACAGTGAGTAATCTAAATGTGGATGCAGCAAAAGGTATACTGTGTGGGTCTGCTAATTCTAAGCGGCCTGATTAACCACCACTTAGTTATCTGCAAGCTCTGCTTTCCTTCCCAAGGTCAAGTACTGCCCGGTCAATCGGCGTTAGGAGCCCAAACCTACAAGGTGCCTTTCATCTTCTAAGCAGATCACTTTGGGGAAAGGAATGCATCACAAGGTATGACTAGGAACACCTGGGGGCTGAGGACCGATGCATGACAAAGGACCCCTGAAGCTGATCTATGGAACGCCTTGTTGATAGGATTGAATCCTTGGCCGGGGAATTTAAGGCTTGACCTCAAAGAGTCATCAGCCAGAGAAGATGATCTTGGAGAGCAGATCCACACGCCCTGATGCTACAAATAATAGATTACACCTTTTATTTACTTTTGCTCTTCTCCTTTTTTCCTCTTTATGCTTATACTGATGTAATCCCAATGCCCATTTATAATGTATAAAAGACCCACCAAAACTGAATAAACAAGAGACTTGCACTAGGGCGAGTGACTGTTCCTGCCTCATCATAGGCTGATGCCTCCCCTCTTTTGGGAACCCCAATCTGGCTGGAGCTGGCCTCCGGCAGTACATAAAACAATGAGAAATGTGCTAGGCAGACCTTGTAAAATTTTGGGTGAGAAATCTTTAGATTTCGTAAGATAACATATTACAGATTTACAATGATGGAATTAACACTAGAAAGAGTAACACAAGATTTCTGTTGTCCTGTTGCTAACTTGTCATACAGAAGGCAATGCCTTATTCTAGAGCACTTCAGTTTGCAGTAATACGAAGATTTCACTCAGATTATCCTCACTCGTGAAAAGGAATAGGAGGGTTGAATATCTGATCTAAGACAAGTAGCACAGCACCCCCTGACTTGTGTCAGGGTCATACTCCAGTGTGCATGGCTTTTCTCTCCTTAAAATCTCTGCTACTCATTTAGTATTAACACACTAACTTAGTTTTTAGTAGATCCCTAACTTGATATATCTTAACTCCAAAGAGATACCATTTCCTATACTTCTTTGTATCCCAGTGCTTTATACTATAGTAGGTACTCAATAAATGTGCCATTTATAAGTATATCAATAGAACTTTTTTTAAAAAAAATAAATGTCTATATAGAAACAGGCTTAATTAAATTTTCTTGGGAAAACTTAAAAATCTACATTCCTTGAAATGGAACAGTTTTTGCTCACATATCCACATGGCTTGCTGCCTCACTTCTTTCAGGTCTGTGTTCAAAAGTGAATGACATTTTCCACGGCCACCCTATTTTAAATGCACCCCCTCTGCCACCAATGACTTTTCACATTCCTATTTCCCTCCCCTACTTAATTTTCCCCATTACACTTATCATCTAATATACCACATATTTTATTTATTTCTAATATTTTATATTTCTACTAAAATTTTAATATGCAGAGATTTTTGTCTATTTTATTCACTGCTGGCACCCCCCCATGCCAGGAACAGTGCCTGATACTTAATAAATGTCCACTGTCACCTGTTAAATGAATCAATCAATCAAAACCAAGAAAGGGTAAATCAAGTTTCTTATTTCAGGGGCCTCCCTGGTAGCGCAGTGGTTGAGCGCTGCGCTGTGGAGCTGTCGGCAGCGCACGATGAGTTCGACGCCCAGCCAGGGAGAATAGCACATGGTGCGGCAGACCTCTCCTGCCTCGCCCGCTGCTCCCCTCAGCAGTGTATTTCTGATCTGCCTGTTCTGCTCCCCACTCTGTCTCTGGTGAACCCTCTCGCTGCCGCAGGGCTCTGGACTGTACCCCAGCTTATATGTATAAATAAATCAATCTTTAAAAAAAAAGTTTCTTATTTCAAGCAATCATCCCTTAAAAATTAATACTTCTTGGGCGTCCGTGGTGGCGGAACGGGTTAAGCACAGCACTATGAAGCTATCCAGAGCCACTGTAGCACAAGTTCAATACCTGATATCAGGCCAGGGAGATTCCCACATGGCACAGCGGACATCTCCTGCCTCACCTGCTGCTCCCCTTTGCAGTGTACTTCAGTCAGTCCTGCTCCCCACTCTGTTTCTGGCGAATCCTCTCACCGCCCCACACCTCTGGCCTACACTCCAGCTTGTATGCATAAATAAATAAATCTTTAAAAAAAATTAACACTTCTTATAAAGTAGGACATAGTGTCCTAAATCCATTCACTGAAAATTATCAGTGAATATTTGGATAACTTTTGGTTATCAGTCAATATTTGGTTAGCTTGACTTCTTCCTTTTCATTAACAATCTCTCTTTTTTCCCCCAGTGAACATGACACAGGATACTCATGAATCACATGAGCAATTCAGTAACAGGAATTGCCGGAACAAGGAAGTGTGGCAATACTATAATCTGTTAGCAGGCAGAGTCACTAAGTTAAATTACTCACGCACACATTTTCACTCCTTACCAGAAGATAAAGGTACTTGCTTTAAAAAGCAATTCACTTGTAAGTCAATTCACCATGTCACTTAAGGACTTTAACTAATTTCCAGTTCTGCTCACTTAATTTCCCACCCCCCATTTCTGCTTCATTGGTTTAAGCAAAGATTATGTGGCCTCCTAACAAGTCTTGTGATTTCTATCTACTGGTCTGCTGAGTTATTTGGCAAGTTCCATAAAATGTTGGCCACTGAGTATATTAAACTTTACCCCACAGGGTAAATCATCATCTGATAGGACAGGCTAATGAGTCACAATATTCCTTACAGGGTGCAAGGAAGGTGATAGGTTAAAGGTCACTCTAATACCCTTTACAAGTTACCGTCCAACCTCCACCCACCTTTCCTGGCAAAACCCAGCACTCCAATCTACCTATCTAACAAAGATTTAAAGATGAAAAATCAAGTTGTAGTTTTTTTGGGGCATACCAATAATTGAAGTTATAGAACAAAGGATAAAATGTAAGTTTTCTTATCTTCATCAATACTCCTAAATCACTCTTATCACATCTTTATCTCTAGGGAAACTGCAATACTTTCAGGATATGACTGAAACCCAAATCTGACATTTTAGAGTCTTCTCAACCTTATCTACTCATTCTTCAATCTTGGGCTTAAATCCCATCTTCACTGCAGGAAGTCCTCAAGTTGTTCCATGGAGAATTTCTCACCCTTTTTTCATAGTGGTTACTTACTCCCAACACTTATTATTAAAGATATCATTTACGTGCCTGTCTATTCGCCACAAGCCTGAGAGTCCATGAAATTAAACGTAACATTCCAATGGGCACAGTAATTTAGGTTTGTAGCCACCCCATTAGGTACTGAATTTTATTCCTTCAATTAAAACTAGGGGAGGACAATTATTGCGCCAAGTACTGTATTGGTCACTGAGGATCAAGGATGGCACACCATCCCAGATCTCCACAGACAGAAGATGGCCATATTCCTTTCTTTCTATCTGTCTCTCACATGCTTTTCATAAGCCCAGTTCATATGTTACCTGGCCTCAACCACACAGTTATTCAGAAATCCTCTACACCTGACTGTGAGTTAAGAGGAGAACTTCTGCCCTGAACTTCACTCTCTGAAGAAACACTGTAAAAGCACAGACTGGTTAAAATTTCAAGTCCCCTATTACTACCTTTACGACTTTGGCAAATCAAGTGAATGCTATTCGTTCTCAGGTCTCTATTTGTAAAACACGGTATACAAACACCATCTTCCGTGCTGTGGCATTATAAAGAACAAGATACTTTTCAGATGTACAGCAAGTGATTGACTCGAATTCTGGGTCTTCGTAGGTGTTCGATAAAGCTTATTCCTTCCTCGAAGCGATAGCACAGTAATTTGCAATTACGGGCAGCGGGACAGGACGCCTCACGGAGCCAGGGCGGCTGCGGTGAGAGGCGCGCCAGCGGGACACCTGCCGGATGTGAGGCTGCCCCACCCGCGCCGAGTCTCACCTTGGTGGTCGTAGACACTAATGTAAGAGATGCCCACGGCCATACACCACACCACGAGGCTCGCAATGTCCGAGAAGCTGGGTTCCTGCTCCTCCTCGGTGATCACCAGGCCCATGTGCACAGGCAGCTTCTCCAGGGAACGGCCGTCCGCGCGCCAGCGCAGCCGGGGGTGGGCGGCGGCCGGGCCGGGTTTCCCCCGCGGGTGCCGGTGGTGACGGCGGTTCCTGCCGATAGCCGGGGGCTTGCGGAGCGTGAAGCCGAGCGGCGCTAGGACCGCGGCGGTGGCTGCGCGGCAGCAGCGCCGCCAGATCCAGTTCCAGGTGCCGAACCGAACGCGGAGCCAGGAGGTGAGCGTGCGGTGCAGGCAGAGCAGAGCGTGCAGCACCCGCCACACCAACTCGTACAGCCCCGTCATACTCTCGTGGCGCCCAGGCGCCCTCCTCTTTTTCCCTCCCACACCCGCGGCACGACGGCTTCTTATCCGGCCCTGCGGCCGGCGCGGGCCATCGCTCCGCGTTCTCCCGCCCCCCGCGCCCGAACCCCTTTCTTCTGCCAACACCTCACCTCGCCCCCGCCGCCATCTTTCTCCTACCTCGGCAGCCCCGCCCCGCTAGTACATGGAGAGTTCTGATTGGCCGACGTGGAACTCTGACGCGACTTCTGGGTCCGAGGATGTGGCCTAGCCGGACGCGGAGAGGGACAAACTAGGTGGCCTGAAGACAGAGCGCGCCCTCTAGTCGTGTGGAGGGTGTGGCATCGGACGAGGAAGGCGGACCCCTGGGTGTCCCAGGGCCCCAGGGGTCTTAGGGGGTCTAAGTGGATTGGAAATTACAAATGCTAGAAAGAACCTAGGAGTAGGAAGTAGAAGTAGCAGTAGGAAGTAGCTCTCAGCAAGTGTTGATGCTGGGGATCAACCAAGGTCACCAAAAGGAAGTGTCTACAGAGGCGGGAGTGTGCCCACCTAGGTTCTGCTGCTGTGCTTTGGGCAAACCTTCTAGGTGAGGCTAATTCTTACTTGCGTGGGAACAGGGATCTTCAGTATGTTCCTGAAACACAATCTGACCACTCCATCCCCTCTAATTGTAATCCTAACTGCCTTTCTCCCCATTGCTTAGTATATAAAAAGAAAGATTGGCATGGCAGTCTGTCCCTTCATTTTTCTTTTTTAAAGATTTATTTTTTATTTATATATACAAGCTGGGGTACAGGCTAGAGGCGCGGGGCGGCGAGAGGGTTCACCAGAGACAGAGCGGGTAGCAGAACAGGCAGAGCAGAAATACACTGCTGAGGGGAGCAGCGGGCAAGGCAGGAGAGGTCTGCCACGCCATGTGGGACTCTCCCCTGCTGGGCGTCGAACTCGGGCGCCAGCTGCCGACAGCTCCACAGCGCAGCGCTTAACCGCTGCGCCACCGGGGAGGCCCCCCTGGGAGGCCCCCCTTCATTTTTCATTCAGCAAGTGATTACTGACTACCAGCACGGCTGACCCCAGTTACCACCGCTATTTGATGTAAACTGCCCATCCCGTCACACAGCCAATCTGCGTTATAAAGGGGTCCTCCAGGTCAGTTGTGTATTTCCCTGCTGCCAGTCTACCATTTTTGACCCTTTTGCTCACGCTCTTCCCTTCTCCTGAATTCCTATGTCCCAAGTAGCCATTGCCCAACCTTCCCTCCCCCTATTTCTCAAGACATCCTACATGCCATGTCCTCATTCATTCCCTCCTTGGCTCATGGCTCCCTGTAAAGTTCATGACGCTCTAGCTCTTGCAACTTTCATATCTGTGAGGGTGCATGCATATAATATCATTACATAATTATTATACAGGTATTATGTTACATTTCTTTCTACAATAAAACAACTGCATTTTTATAATATCTACCTAATCTTGTTTTCTCCAGACCTCCTTTCCCAGTGGGAAACATCTGTTAACATCTTGGTTACATGCCTTATTGTTTCAATCATTGTCACTTTTTCAACTAATCTAAGATCTGTTTCTAAGGCCCACTTCACTTCATTTTAAAACTAGAACCTCATGTCCATCTCACAGTTTTCCTCCCTTTGACTGCTCATCTTAAGGAAATAAGGACTGAACACCTGGCACAGCCTTCATACAATTCTATCCCTCACAGCATCCTGTGCAGCTGCTCTTATGCTGAGAGGAGGGAGAGGGGAAAGGCTGGACCAGTAAAGTCTGCTGTCTTCTTCTTCACTGGTAACTGCTATTGTCTGTGTGGCTCCAGGATGCTCTGCTAAGGAAGCTCCCACACACCAGGGTCCCTTTAAAATTTGGCTACATATTCTGCAGATCACATCCCTCCCCCAGTTGACACACTCCTACATTTCTCTGATATACTCCTTCTTTTTCTTAGTGTTTTCCATCAATCTCATCTCCCCATGCCAATTCTTACCTGCACAGGCACATGCAGGCTGCAGTTTTGTACTTCTTTGAACTTCAAACTTAAAGGGTTTCTGGCCCCATCTCTACCTGAAGGTGGGGTCCTGCCCCACTTCCCCAACATGCAGATCCTGGCATCTCTCCTCAATTATTTGAATTTTTTTCTAGCAAAACCAGAGATAGGTTAATAATTCTCAAGTGAAGGCTGTTCAGCATCCTGAAAGGCAGTGGGAAGGGGGGCCCACTTTTCTTCTTTGACTCTGTCAGTTGTCTAGGGGTGGAGGTGTATGGTGGTTGCTCCCAAGTTCTGGTATTTCTCTGCACTTAGAAGGAGGTAGAGTCAGTGCCTCTTGTTTTCAGTCACAATTCTGGGACACCAGGAAAACCTCACTGGATGGCCGGTTACATATATACATTTAATCCAAAGTATATAGACTTCTCTCTTTCCTAAAGAATTTCTTATTTTGTCATTTTCAAAGAATGGAGTGAATGTGTCACTTTTAGGGACCTTAAGGTTTCATATAAATATAAAAGATGAACTTCTTCAGCATATTTAAGCTCTCACCCTTCAAATTCTACCAGAGATTGAAAAATGCAAAAAGAATTCATCTTAGAAAGATGTAAAGTCCCAGATATTATGGGGACAGCATTTGATTTCATTTTTCAAAAATTATTTTGTTACCTTAATCCTTATCACTAAATATGATCTGTTTAAACCAAATGGAAGTATCTCAGTCTGACAGAAAAGAAAACTGTTAAAGAGATTAAGGATAATAAGTAAGAGCCTGGGCTCTCAAACAGATCCCTTCATCCAGCTCCTCACTAGCTCCCATATATCCTCACCAGTAGTGTGGAGGTGGCACTTAGTGATGATGTTAATCCCACCCTGATTTCACTGTACAGATTAGCTAGGTCGTGGTGTGTGTGTGTGTGTGTGTGTGTGTTTTCATGCAAGTGACGTACTTAGCACAACATCTGGTCAATAGTGAGAGCTCAGGAATTTAATTTACTGCAGAAAAAAGGCAAAATTTCGGTATTTTGTTTGGAAAGGACAGTATTGTACACACTTTTAATTATTGATAAACATAACCGAAGGTTGAGTTAGTACAAATAGCCCTTAAAAAGGATTACTTTTCCATAAAAATGTAAAAACCTTTTAAGTAAAAATACTGAGGTGTGGTCTAAATTCAACTGCTGGGCCTCCCTGGTGGCACTACAGGTTAAGCACAGCACTATGAAGCTATCCAGAGTTACTGTAGCAAGAGTTCGATCCCTGGCCAGGGAGCTTCCCTCATGGCACAGCAGACCTCTCTTTGTCTTGGCTGCTGCTCCCCTCAGCAGTGTACTTCAGTTGATCTGCCTGTTCTGCTCCCCACTCTGTCTCTGGTGAATCCTGTCACCACCCCACACCTCTGGCCTACCCCCCAGCTGGTATGCATAAAAAATAAATTTTAAAAAATAATAAAGTAGGGCCTCCCTGGTGGCACAGCAGTTGAGCGCTGTGCTGTGGAGCTATTGGCAGCAGCAACACGGGTTCAACGCCCAGCCAGGGAGATTCCCATATGGTGCGACAGACCTCTCCTGCCTCGCCCGCTGCTCCCCTCAGCAATGTATTTCTGTACATCTGCCTGTTCTGCTCCCCACTCTGTCTCTGGTGAACCCTCTCGCTGCCCCACGCCTCTGGCCTGTACCCCAGTTTGTATGCATAAATAAATCTTTAAAAAATAATAATAAAGTAAAATAAATTCAACTGCTGAAATTTGAAACATAAAAAATGACACTGTTAAGAAAAAATATTGACTCAAACACTAAACTTTGATTTTCATCAAGTCACGTTCTAAGAATAGAACTAAATACAAGAATTTTAAATGAAAATTACTTAAAATATAGTTTTGTCAAATAAGCAAGTCTAGAAAATGATATCCTGAAGCTTTATCAAACATTTGTGATGGAATCTTTAAAGCTTAAACCTTCAAACAAAAACTGAAAAAGAAAAGGTGTAGTTAAGGGGCCAATTTCTAAATCAGAGAATCAGCTTTTATTTTGTTAAATTTCTCTATTGATTTCCTGTTTTCAATTTCATTGCTTTCTGCTGTAATTCATATTATTTTTTTCCTCAACATATGTTGGATCTAATTTGCTCTTCTTTCCTAGTTTCCTTTATTTTATCTTTCTTCCTTTTTAGTGCATGCATTCAATACAATAAATGTTCCCCTAAATACTGCTTTCACTGCATCTTGCAAACTTTGAAAAGCTACATCTTCATTTTCATTTAGTTCAAAATATTTTTATTTCTCTTGAGACATCTTGACCCACGTGTTACTTAGAAGTGTCTTATTAAATCTTCACATATTTTGGGATGTTCCAGTTACCTCTCCATTATTCATTTCTGAGAACAGAAATCAGTTGTATGAGAGTAGATTTTACATGATTTTTATTCTTTTAAAATTTTAAGTGTGTTTTATGGGCCAGAATGTGGCATATCTTAGTGAATGTTCCTGTGAGCTTGAGAAGAATGTGCATCCTGCTGTTGTTGATTGAAGAACTCTATACATAACAATTATATCTAGTTGATTGGTGGTATTGTTGAATTTAATTGTGTCCTCACTGATTTTCTGCCTGCTGAATCTGGCCATTTCTGATCAAGAGGTGTTGAAGTCTCCAGCTATGATATCAGATTCATCTATTTTTCTTTGTAATTATATTAAATTTTGACTTACATAGTTTGACACTCTCTTGTTAGCATACACATTAAGGATTATTACGTCTTCTTGGAGAATTGATCCCTTATCATTATGTAATGTCCTCTTTACCCCTGATAGCTTTTTTTTTCCAGACAGAGCATATTTCAAAGCATGAAAAAAAAGTTATCAGGGGTAAAGAGGACATTACATAATGATAAGGGGTCATATTATATGTATAAATGCACATATGTACATGTTATATAAATACATAGATACACACTAAAACATCTTAATGAATCTATATATGTGTATAACATGTACTTTACATATAATAGATTGACTAAACTATGTAAAACTTAAAATGTTCTGCAAGACAAAAGACATAAACTAAGCTAAAAGGAAAATGACTTTGGAGAAAATATTAGTAATATATCTGACAAACTAGAGGTAGTAACCCTACTAGTAAATGAAATCCTACAAATTGATTTTTAGCAAACACAAAGAACTACATTTTTTTTAATGGGAAGAGTATATGAACAGGTCATTAACAGAAGAGGAAATGCAAAATTAACAAACTTGCTTAACATCACTGGCAGTTAGAAAAGTGAAAATCAAAACAGATACTTTTTCCTCATCTGTCAGACTGGAAAAACAAAGATTGAATATAAATGCTGACGACTATGTAGAAACAAAGGGACCTACAAACATTGCTGATGAGTTGCTACAACATTTGATGGAAATGCCATTGTAGAATGATCTGGCAGGTGCAATTATAAGTAAAAATAGACATAACCATTAACGTAATATCCCATTTTGATATTTTATTACATTTCCAAAGAATAATTTTCATGAGTTGTTTTTCATGTAATGTTAACATTTATTCATGTATGTTAACATTTATTGTCTATTATTTTCAGTGACATTTGTTATTTTTTTAAAAATGGTTGATACATCCTAAAGCAGAAATGAGTACTACAAACCTGATTAAAAATGATCCAACACTGGGGAGGGAGTGTTTGGGGGTACATATGTGTCATGGAAAGAAAATTATGTGGGACAAAATACTACAATATTTTCCTGAGACCAAGATAAATTGTGATAAGAACACTCCAAAGGCAGTTTTGAAAGTTGAGTAATGGCTATGAAATCAATGCTCTGTATTGGGTTCCTAAAAATAGTATTTTGTGCATGCTTACAAAGATTATTGGAACAGTATCTTGCCTTGGAGAGAAAAAAGATAGGGAAATCCATCATACCAGCTCTTCCCTGTCAAAAAAACAGATATAATCTAGAAAAAAAGGTAATCCTAGTGTTCAGAGATAGTGCTAATAATGTTTCTGAATCAAACTGTTAAGATAATCCATTGTTAATACTAAGGTGACAACAGTTCATGCAGTTTTTTTCTCAGAAAACTGTGCTTCTGGGCACTTCTGCCATTCCCCCAGGTTTCAGACTGATAAGGTTACAATTTTTAATATTCACTACACCACTGTATGATGGAAAAAATGAGTTTCTGATTGACTTATAAAGATAATAGTGACTTTATTTGTATATACTTTAAGCAGATTTAGCTATGAGCAAAATACTGAATTAACTAAATGATGAGTGATATATCTAAGCCATGACCCCTGGGAAAGTACAACTTTAAAGAAAAAATAATTGTTCAGTTTTTTCAGGGGTGGTAAAATCTATATAATCTAAACTTATGAAAAAGTTTAATGTCAACAGACACCTCCCCAACACACACACACACACACACACACACACACACACACACACACACACACACACACACCGGTGGTTGTTTTATGATGAGGAGGCCAAAATTTTTAGCCACAGCCTCAAATTCAGAGCATTATTTAATCAGGGGACAGACTGAACTAGAATTGGAAGAGGGCTTCCTTCAGAGGAAAGAGAATTTCCTGAATACTGGCCTTGAGGATGTCTTTCCTATCTAAAACCAAGACATCCATGAACCTCCCTCTGTGAGGAAACTCATAGGTGCACACAGAGGAGAGATTTTGAGAAGACTTGTGAGCCCCTTTGCAAAGTCATTAGCAGAATGCTTGCACATCAGAAAAGACAACTTCTGAGCTTCCTGCTCTTTCACATATTATACAGCAGAAAGTTAAAAGTCTGTGAGGAAAAACTCTTATAAATTTGATAATTTCTCTTTATAAAACTGTACTCAGAGCAGCCCCTTAAGAATGAGATTATCAGCGCTGATAAAAGCAGTTATGTTCTCTTGTGACCATGTGTGTATGGACCAAAAGCGCCTTCCTTTCAGAGCATTCATTTCACTTATGCCTTCTGGAGATCCAAGCCTCTGAAATTCTTACCCTTTTCCCAAAGCTGAATGGAAGTCTAATTTTTCATCCAAGAACAAGAAAACTGTTATGGGAGACATTTAAAGGCTTCAACCAGGATTTGTACTACCAAATCAGTGGCCAACAGGTATGACCAGACAGTGGCTTAGTTCAAGCACTTGACAGGTCTAAGCAGGCATGATTTAAAATGTTGGGGGCACCTAGGGAGGAAGAGTTTTCAGTGTGCACACAGGCTGTGAACTTCCTAACCCGTGCCGTTTACCCACACTACCGTGGGATTAGCACGTAGGGTATAGAGTAATGTCTTCATCTGGAGAGAGACAAATTTGCAAGTATGGGGGTGGTTAGGAAAATGTTTTTCTTTCATATAGGTATCATTCAAAAGAATTAACTTTAAGAGGTAGTACTATAGTCCCCATTTTACTGATGAGACAACAGGCACTGAAAGGTAATGTAGGAAAAACTAGTTTCAGAAACTTTATCTCCTTTTCCTTATCTGGCTTTAAGTAATCCTTTTATTTTTCAGTCGTTAAATGTATGCTTGTTTCCAAGATGGCTGCCCCTTCTCCAGTTCTAATCACGTTCAACCTGCATGTATGCCCCATTATCCTGAAGCATTATCTCACATTCTGTATTTCATTCTTCCTTTCAAATTTCATCTGCTCTGTATCTCAATCCTGGTATCGAGGTGTTTTCCATGATTAATAACTATTTAATTTTTAAAAATCTATTTATAAATCTATATATACACTATATATGAAGTATAAATATGTTAATTAGGCTTTAACATTTTTAAATCTTTTTATACTTTGTTCTGCCCTCTCCTGCTTTTATCTTTTCCATCAATAAAATTAACCAAAAGCCAGAAATTGAGATATATACAATAGATTGGTAGGCAGATGATAGATACACACACACACACACACACACACACACATAAACACACACATTTTCATGGACTGAATTGTGTTCCCCAAGATGCATATATTGAAGACATAACCGCCCAATCTAACTGTATTTAGAGATAAAATCTTTAGGAAGGTAATTAATGTCATATTGTTACAGGGCAGTCCCTATATAAATGGGGCTGTGGGTTCTCACCCGCGTGCTTAAAGGGACTTAAAAGACTCAACTGCAGACACACACAATAAAATAAATAAAAGAGTTTATTTACAAAAAGGGAAGGGAAAAAAGATAAAGAATAAATTGGTGAATGCGTCCTACCAGTTCCACTGAGCTGAAATCTTAATGGCACACTCAAAAACCTGGTAATCCACAACCACGAGCAATCGCCCCCCTCCAAGCTCACAGGTCTGGTTTTTAAATCGCAAAACCATTTCTAAACTCCACTCTCAGTCCTCAGCATCCTTCCTTCGGTGATGATGGCATTCTGGGATTCGTAGTCTTCGGTGTCTTGGATCTCTCTGGCTTGAGGTGGGGGTGGGGTCCTGGGATACTCCCCTTTCCTGAGGACCACCCTCTTACAATATGAGGTCATAGGATTGGGCCCTAACCCCATAGTACTGGTGTCCTTATAAGACGAGCCACCAAGCATCTCTAGCTCTTTCCATGTGTGTGAACACAAAGAGTCAGCATGAGGACATAAGGGGGAGGTGGTCACGTTCAAACCAGGAAGAGAGGTCTTTTCATATCTAATGTTTACTCCTTAACTGTGAGAATGAATTTGTGGTATTTTGTTATGATTGTGGAGGCAGATAAACGACACTTTATTGAACATGTCCCTATTCTAGACATTATGAATGGAATGTTGTACTAATTGGATTTTCTAGAGCCGTGCATGCTATAATAGAAAGAAGTATAGCTGAAGTAAAAATAAAAAATCCAGGTGCAATCAAGTTCTAGTTCTTGCACTTTTTATATGTGTGACAGTCGCTTCACCCCTATGAACTTGAGCTCCCTCATCTGTAAAAGTTTCTTTCTCATCCTCACAGCTTGGAAATTCTAATGGTTAATATTCAGGCAATGTCAGTAGATACAAATTATTAAATATTGTGAATCATTAGTCTTTGAACTGTAGGTATAATGCATTGTAAGTGTTGAAGTCCACATATGGTGACAAGGAAAATCATGTAAGAATTCTCTTATTTCTCTATTTCTGTGCTTTATGTACTTGAGATCCTTGTCAGTGTGTCACTTCCTTAAGGAGTGTCAATTTTGTAAATTTTGGGAGAAAATATGGACATAAAGCAGTAATGTAAAATTTGCATAATATTTTGTTAAAACATGACATACTGGAGTGTTCTAGCTTCTGGTGGGCATTTCTGCCCATTGACTCAATATCTACTGTTTACTCTCTGCTCCTGGGGGTATTTTGAAAAATTTATAAAATGCTACAACAGATAAATCTTACTAATCAGACAGGGACTAATTTAGGTAGGGTTTCATATTTATTTGCAAGTAGCTAGTGCTCACAAGATTGACTGGGAGGATAAAATTATTCTGCTGCCACACGTCTAGCCCTAGACAGACCACTTTCAAAAGCAAGCAGCTGTCAAAAAGAGGGAAGTGTGGGAACTGTGGTCAATTCAGGGAAAACTGAATATAACTCAAAGTATAACTCTTTCCAGAAAGCTGTTGTAGGTACATCTGTGTTATTTAAGGGGCCATTTCCCTTTTAGGTTTCCATTTGGTCTTGGTAAGACTGTCAAGGAAGACCCACTGTTCTTTAGTCAGAGGTAAACATGTGACTCAAGCTAGGCCATGAGACTCTCCCTCTAAGGATATGACTCTTGAGAGGAGGGAAGCTAACATTGATCCTAACAGGATTGCTCCATTCTGCCAAGAGGAACATTGAAGAAGCTGAGGATTTCTCCATGGTGCTTTCTGCCTGGAGCAGTTCTGATTCCAGTCCTTTCTACATTCTTCAGCTTTTCCTTTGATCCTGTGAGCAGTTCCCAATCTTTGTAATACATTCTTCCTTGCTTGACTCACAATCAGTTTTTTATTTCTTGCAGTCAAAAACCAGTAGTTCTAGGCCCATAGCATTTCATAAGCAAAAATCATCACTTTTTATTTGATATAATGAACTACTCGATTTGCAGGAAATTAGCCAGATGGCAAGTTTATTGGACATTGTTATTTGTCTAGGCTTCAGTATAAGACACATACTAATTCCTTTTAAAATGGAAGGAATCTACATCTTCTTACCATTAATCCTTTCTACTTTCCTCTCCCCATTTCAACTTATCTTAACCCTCATTTCATTATTTAAAAAAGAAAAAGAAAAACTCCCAAAACAGAATCTTATCTATCAAAATATATCGTGAATTTATGTTAAAGAGATTGAACATTAACTTTTTCCCATAGCACAGAAGACTTTTAGGGCAGTAAAACTATTCTGCATAATACCGTAATGTTAGGTGCATGCCATACATTTGCCTCAGCCCATAGAACGTACAACACCAAGAGTGAACCCTAATGTAGCCTATGGATTTAATTGTCACTACATGTGTCAGTGTGGGTTCATTGTAGAAAATGTACCACTCTGGTGGATAGTATTGAAAATGGGAGAGGCTATGCATTAGTGGGGGGTGGGAGGTATATGAGAAAACTCTGTGCTTTCATCTCAGTTGTGCTGTGAACCTAAAACTGCTCTAAAAATTAAGTCTATTTTACAAAAAGAAAGAAAAACTATTTCTAAACAGCAAAGTTTACAATTAGTCTATTTCATAATCATAGTAATCATCATCCATGTTGACTCTGATGCTGGAGGGCTCCTCTGGTTTTGATTTCTTTTTGGTCTCTTTGCTTTTCTCGGTCAGAAGTAAGTGATGCTCACAATGCTTCATGATCTTCTTGGAAGACATCCAGCTCTCTCCCTGTCGTTCAGCTGGGGCTGCACATTGTCCTCCCCTCACGTCTGTGCCCTTGGCCTTCAGGACCTCCCTTGCTCTTAGGAGACTGCAAGTACAATTCCATGGGTTTCCATCCAGATACAGGTGCCTGAGGCGAGGCAGCCCCTCCAAGGCTTTGAGGTCTAAGGCAGAGATCTTGTTGTTCCTAAGGTTTAGAACCTGAAGCTGCTTTAGATCCTTGAGCTCCCTCTCAGCAATGTCTTGAATGGCATTGCCTTTTAGGTCCAGCCTGGCTAAGGTTCCCGGGAGCCTGCAGAAGCACAGTAGCAAGAGGAGAGAGGAGCCCATGACCACCCATAACTGCCAAGGCAACTGAGCAACACTCACCTTATCCAGACGTTTCTGTTCTGTCTGAACAGACTTTGTTTTGAAAAATTAATTATAAGTGCAAATCTCAGTTTTATCTATAGGTCTTAAATCCTTACTTATAGATATTATTTTTCTAATCCTTTGATTTTTCTGGTTTCTAGTCAGAAAATTCTAAATTTTTCTTGTCCAATAGGACCCTGTAAGTACATTCACAAGAAAAACACTACATTCTTGATTATATACATATAATGTGCTAGTTTCTGAGGGACAAATAGAAATACACACACACACACACACACACACATTGAAAATAACTGAGGAAAGGGAGGATAGAATAAACCAAAGAGGGGCCTCCCCGGTGGCGCAGCGGTTAAGCGCTGCGCTGTGGAGCTGTAGGCAGCTGCGACGCGAGTTCGACGCCCAGCGACCTCTCCTGCCTCGCCCGCTGCTCCCTTCAGCAGTGTATTTCTGATCTGCCTGACTGCTCCCCACTCTGTCTCTGGTGAACCCTCTCGCCGCCCCACGCCTCTGGCCTGTACCCCAGCTTGTATGTATAAATAAAAAAATAATCTTTAAAAAAAAAAAGAATAAACCAAAGAGCCAAGTCTACTCATTAGGAACCAAGCTTTCACTTTGCCTGTTCTACTGAGTAATATGTGAGTTTAAGTTTATTATTTAGCGTCTTAAGACTTCTGATTTTCTACCCGACAGATAGAAGTGCTCAGTACACAGAAGTCACATAATGATAGCTAATGAAAATGTCAAGTTTTCTTTTAGACAAATATGCAGTTCAGGATTGGGTATCCAAAATTGTAGCTGCTCTTAGGAGTACCATTTTTTTAAAAAAATATGATTTATATAAAAAGGTAACTCTGATTTTAAAAGAAAACATATTTCTAGAAATGCTGTATTTTCTGTGGGTAGTTGTTGCTTGCAGGGTAAACAGAAATCCTCTCCATTTTGCCAGTAGATGGCACTTTAGAGTCAAGATAAAATGCTAACTGCCTGTGTTAGGTGGTGGGAAGCTATTCTAGATTTGAATTATCCAGAGCAGATAAAGAAGAGAAGATGTAACTAATATTTGTTCAATTCTCTGCAGACTGGTGAAAAACTCCAAGCAATAAAAAGTAAGACCCAGCTCTTGGCATTCTAATTATGCTAGCATATTGTTGACAGTCAATTTCAGTGGCAGGTGACCACGTGGTTGCTAAAATTTCCTGGCTCTGCAGTTAATCCTGATTCTACCACTTATTGTGCAGGTAACTTTGAACAAATTTCCTAACCCCTCTTAGTGTCCCGATTTGTAAACTAATAGGCAAAACAGTGTACCAATATATCTGCTTTCACAGGATTGCTGTAAGAAGCTAACCTACATAACACGTATGAAGTTCAGGCTGGTCTCAGTAAACACTAGGTAGATATTAAGTATTCAAACAAAACTAAACCCTTAGAAATCTGACTGTAGAGTGAAGGCTACCAGAGCAGGAGGAGAAATGGGGAACAGAATGTAGACGGGGCCCAATGGCCTGTGGAGGAAGACCATAGGGAAAGCCCACTCCCACCTCACTTTACCACCCCATTGCGGTGCTCACTTATACCCACCCTGGCTATATATTAAACTCATCTGCATAGCTTTTTGAAAAATAGCAGTACCAAAGCCCCAGCCTGGGGTGTCTGATTTAATTGGTTTGTAGTGAGGTCTGGGCATGAGTATGCTTTTTAAAAGGTCTCTAGATAATTCTAACGTGAAGTCAGATTTGAAAATTGTGGCTGGCTCAGGCTTGCAATTCCATTATACACTCCACTGGGTAAAAGCACTGTGCTTTCTGTAGTCACCTATTAAAACACTAATACCCTGGCAGAAGTAAATAATTAAGCTATTTTTTTAATCATTAAACTTAGCAGGATTACTTAACCAAATGCTTTCTAAAAGTCACCTGAGAGAAAACTCCACCAAGTTCACAGTTTTGCCCATAGTTGTCATGGCCTCCTGAGAATCCTCATGTGATGTAGTCTTTCCCTGCATTTTGTATGAGTTTGTATTTTATCCATTTTTTTTTCCTTGTAGGAGTTTGCAGCCATAGAAAATAAGGCTTAACCCACTGTAGAGAAATTATTTAAATAACAAATAGTAGGAGTCTTGAAACACTGCAGACATGTTCTTGCCTTCCGGCCTTTGAACAGGCTGTTTTGTGGAGAGCATTCTCCCCCTACAACTAAATCCTTCACCTCCATTCAGTCTTTAGTCATAGCCAACTCTTGCAGGAGACCAACCAGGCATACCCTATTTAAAATTGTAGCCAGCTACCCCCACCTCCTATAAGGTCCTGAGTCTGGTAATCCTGTCCTTTTTTGTTGTGGTTAACTATGCACTAAACAGCACCTAAGTATTATGGAATTTCCTTATATATTGTGTTAACCGTCACTCTTTCTCTAGAATATAAACTATGCAGAATAAGAAGTTTTTCTCTTTAATTACTCTGATGTAACCCCAGTGCTTGATAAAGTACCTGGCACATGGTAAGTGCTCAAAATATATTTGTTAAATTAAATCAATTATATGCACATGCTTATATGTTAATAGAAACTGCTTACTTTTGGGCCTCCCTGGTGGCACAATGGGTTAAGTGCAGCACTATGAAGCTATCCAGAGCCACGACAGCACAAGTTCGAAACCCGGCCAGGGAGATTCCCGCATGATGCAGCAGACCTCTCCTGCTGCACCCCACTGCTCCCTTCAGCAGTGTATTCCAGTCATTCTGCCTGTTCTGGTCCCTACTCTGTCTCTGGTGAATCCTCTCACCACCCCACACCTCTGGCCTATACCCCAGTTTGTAGGTATAAATAAATAAATCTTAAAAAAAAAAAAGAAATGTATTACTTTCTTTTTTTTTTAAGATTTATTTATTTATACATACAAGCTGGGGTTACAGGCCAGAGGTGTGGGGCAGCGAGAGGGTTCACCAGAGACAGAGCGGGGAGCAGAACAGGCAGATCAGAAATACACTGCTGAGGGGAGCAGCGGGCAAGGCAGGAGAGGTCTCCTGCACCATGTGGGATTCTCCCTGGCTGGACGTCGAACTCGCGTCACCGCTGCAACAGCTCCACAGCGCAGCGCTCAACCGCTGCGCCACCAGGGAGGCCCAGAAATGGACTACTTTCAAGCCACCTTTAATATATACATTAATATACTGACTTCAGTTGGAAAAAAAAACGCTTTTTGGGTATAGTTATCATACTGTATAATAAAAAAATCTTTTATTCAACTAGGAAAAAAATGAACATGTGTACATATTAAAGATAACTTCCCTCTCTTATTGATAAGAAAAAATTATTGTAACTAATAAGGAAAATAAGGAGGATTCTCCAGAAACCAGGAGAAGTTGGTATATTCATTACAAGAAATTTAGTGAGGGCCTCCCTGGTGGTGCAGGGGTTAAAAGTCTCTGAGCTATAGGCTCTCCAGCCACTGCAGCACCAGTTCCATCCCCATCCAGGGAGCTAACCCACAGGGCGTGGAGGACCTCTCCTATCTCACATGCTGCTCCCCTCAGCAGTGTATTTCAGTTGATCTGCCTGTTCTGCTCCCCACTCTGTCTCTGGTGGGTCCTTTCACACCCCACACCTCTGGTCTACACCCCAGTTCTTGTAATCATAAATAAATAAAAATAAATCTTAAAAAAAAAAGAAATTTAATGATATTAGGGCCAGAAAACTTTTTTTCCCATAAAGTGTTTAAAGGAAAAATAATTCTCTGAGAGCTACGTAAAATAAACAACACATTTTCTTTTTAAAGAGAAAAATAGTGTTTTATTCTTCACTGGTTTTTAAATTCTAATTTAAAATGTAGATCATGGAGTAATATTTAAATAAATGGGATTAGGACATGAGTGGGAAAGCTACAAGGGGTTGAGTATAAAGGGAAGAATACTTGAGAGAAATTACGTGTTGAAGTATAAATGAGTGAGTGTGTGTGTGTATATGAGAGATAGAGAGAGAGAGAGAAAAACAGAAGACTGACATGCATGGACTGATGTACTCATAAACAGACACAAAGACACACAGAGAAATAAGAAGAACCAGCTAAGTTCTTAAAAGGTCATAGCATTTAGAAAAATAAGAGGTTCCCAAATATGTAATTCAAAATAAATGTAATATTATAAGGTTGTTTCCATAACTATGATTTCAACGCTTTTAAAAATATAAATATCTTACATTTCACCCTCATTTCCCCTCATGTCTGCTTTTTCAGTGGCTAAGCACATGCCTAGTCTGCCTGTTGGTTAGTCCGGGTCATAGATTTAGAAACCAAAACATATTAGCCCCATACTATTTTTGTTAGCATACTTCCAAAAGCTGTCCTGCATATTTTCAAATCTAAATCTCACTTGTGCTATCCTGTCCCACAGACAAGATAAATTAACTTATAGCAGGATTCAGTTTGAGGGCTGGAGATTTCAAATCCCTATTTAAACCTTCTGTCCCTAAACCCTTGCATAATATTAATCTGTCCATTTATGTTTACTCTACCTAGTTTTCTTTCTTTTTAAAGATTTATTTATTTTTTAAAGATTGATTTATTTTAAGATTTATTTACACCCAAGAACTGGGGTGTAGGCCAGTGAGAGGATTCAGCAGAGATAGAGTGGGAAGCAGAACAGGCAGAGCCACTGAAATGCACTACTGAGAGCAGTGGGCAAGACAGGAGAGGTCTGCTGCATCATGTGGGAAGCTCCCTGGCTGGTATCGAACTTGTGTGCAGTGGCTACAGATAGCTTCATAGTGCTGAGACTTAACCCACTGCGCCACCAGGGAGTCCCCTCTGTCTAGTTTTCTTGAGTTGCTATATTCCACTTGTCCCAAGCTTGGGACAATTTTATAAAATCTACAATAAATGATACTGCTCACTCACCTCAGAGGAATGGACAGCAACAGATTCTGCTCCAGGGCCAGGTTGGAGAGCTGAGAACACCTCTGCAGGGCTCCGGCTTCAAACACACTGACGATATTGTTGTCCAGAAACAAGTGTTTCAAGTCTCGGAGGTCCTGGAAGTCTTGCACTGTAACTCTCTGAATCAGATTATTGCTGATATCGAGTTTTTGTAGCCTTGTTGGCAGTTTGAGGGGCAACATTTGAAGCTGGTTTTGGGATAACTCAAGAGTAGTTAAATTGGCAAGGAGTTGTGCCCCATCAATGGAAGAAAGTGCGTTTTTTGACAGGTAAAGATGGGAAAGATTCTCCAAGTGTTTCATGTCTCTAAATCTTACCACTTTGAGCTGGTTTCTCTCCATCTTTAAAGAGAGCAAGGACTTGGGCAGATTATTAGGGATTTTAGTCAGAAAGTTACCACTGAAACTGAGAAATTGCAAAGACTGAAGAGAAGCAAAGAAGCTAGCTGGTATAAGATGTAGTTTATTATTTTCCATGCTCATACGTGTCAGATGGGGAAGGGTCAGTGGTCCAGCTATAGACTCAATATTATTGTCATCCAGTGTCAAGCTTTGCAAACTGATAAGGGAGGAGAGTGTGCTGGGAGCAAGGGAAGAGATCAGGTTATTTTTAAGTTCAAGAATTTTTAATTCCTTCAGCCCTTCAAAATCAGATTCATGTAGGCTGTTTATTGAATTATCATTTAGTTTTAATACCTCAAGACTAGCAGGAAGAGTACTGGGGACGTGTCTTAACTTATTTTTCCAGAGTTCCAAGGTCTTCAAGGTACTCAGAGTTTTGAAGGTGTCATTTTCTACAGACTCTATTCCACTGGCTAGCAGAATAAAATCTTCTAGAGCCAACATTCTGGTGAAGTTAGAGAGCTACAAATAAGGAGGAGAAAAGCAGTAAATTGAGATTGTTGTGGGAAAAAGTCCATCGATATTACCATTCAAATCAATAATACTTACTTCCCTTCAAGATCTACTTAAATTTTTCTCTCAGAAAAGAGCAGAAGCTCAGGTTGTGACTATCTTTATTCCTGAATACTGAGTGTAAGATATCAAAAATACTTTAAGCACTTTCACACACTATCAGTAGACATACAATATTGGCCTACTTTGGCTGGATGTTCTCTGACTCAGCAAGTTCACAATGAGGCAGAAGTACTTACAAATTGCATAATGATTTTTGCAATGGATGCTCATTGTTGCCTCATCTCATAATAGACAAACATTGAAGCCATCTGGAAATCTGTCACGAAACTAGAAACAGTAACTAACTCTCAGGTGCAAGATTACAAAGGATTTTCACTATTTACATTTTGCTGTGTTTAGACTTTTTTTTAAACTTATAAATTACATTTTAAATTTTTGTTAAAAACCTTAAAACAATGTTCTAGACATTGTTGGTATAGGATGGGCTTATCAGAGAAATACTGTCAATTATTTTATATTTTGGAAAACTAGTCTTTCTGTGCCTCAATTTTCACTTGACCAAAGAAGTGGATCTGGGGAGTAATGAACAGCATACATGTGTGCTCTATCTCTACAGAGGAAGGTGTATATTCATCCATAGATCCCACATCCGATGCTATGCCTGATGCTATTCCTTTCCTAGATTTTAGGGGATTACCCCATCTCATTATTGTCTCCTTCCTTTGCAAGTTCAGCAACCCATCTCTCCACCTGCTCAGGCCTTCTAGCTTGACAGCTACCTCTATACAAGATGATAAAATTTTCGATATTTGGTCCTTGGAGTAAGATCATGTTTGGGTCAAAAGAGAAATTGTTCCAGGTTTTCTTTATCTTGATAAATTTTCACAAAAATTTCAACCTGTTTTAGAATTCATTAAGCTGGAGTTTTCAATGCAAAATTTTGTATGTCTTACTACCTACAGTTTCTAAATGTTTGATTTTATTATACAGTAATTAAACCATTAACATTTTATAATACCACTGCATGATTAACATTTTCAATGTGGGTTAATTTTACATCACATATTTTTTATAGGTACTTATATTTGGGGAGGACTTGTGATATGAATTATAGTATATTTTAAAGTGTCTCCTAATAGGATATTCTATTAGAAGAATTTAATGTTAAAATTTTCATAAACAAGTTTTTAATAATAGTTTTGTCAGTTGCCTTGGATTACATGTTACAGTTTACATTTGATATTTTCTTAATAATTAGTCAATTGTATTGACTAGTCCTAAACCCAATAATAATAGCATTTTTTTTCTTGAACTTTTTTAGTATCTACAAGGGTCAAGTGTTTTTTTATATGTTATTATTAATTCTAATGGTAACCCTGCAAAATTTTTTATTATTAAGCTGAAAGCTGAGAATTTAAACAAAGTCTATTGGACTCCAAAACGTTTTCTTCCTCAGTTTACCATTTTCTATTGTTTTGGGTATATAATACTCTTTCAAAAAGACTCAAGATTTGAACATAAATTATGCTTTTAGAGAAGCAGTGATTTTAAAGTTTATCTAGTCCAAATCTCTCATTTTAGGGATAAAGAATTTCAGGTAAAAAAAAAAAAAAAAGCCCCTGTTCACAACTCAGCGTTCTTTAAGCTTCTTTCTATTCTGAAAAGTCCTTTTCTAGGCTTTTCTTCATGTGAAGTCTGAAATGATTCTACAGTTAGATCTTCACTTCTTGAACTATTGATCTCCCAAAGGAACTTGGTGTCACTAATATTTCTGCTTCTGAGTGATGACAAACCCTAAGATTGCTATTTATGCAACAAGTGTTGGAGATGATAGTAGACCTAAATGGGCCACTTATTTTGGGACTAGACAAAGTATGGTGTCAGGCCTTAAATGTGTCTTCATTTCTACTTGTAAAGTATATGAAATGTTGTAAATAATACATACAGTTTATATTCTTAACTGAATCCAGTGGGAGCATTGTCCTTTTTTTTTAAAGATTTATTTTTATTTATTTATGCATACAAGAACTAGGGTATAGACCAGAGGTAGGGGAGTGGGTGAGAGGATTCACCAGAGACAGAATGGGGAGCAGATCAGGCAAATCTACTGAAATTCACTGCTGAGGGGAGCAGTGAGCGAGACAGGAGAGGTCTGCTGTGCCATGTGGGTTAGCTCCTGGCTGGAGATGGAACTCATGCTACAGTGGCTGGTGATAGTTTGAGAGTGCTGAGACTTAACCCCTTGTGTCACCAGGGAGGCCTCTGGAGCATTGTCTTATTAAGCATGAGAATCATTTTCTTTTTGTCATAGTCATTACAGATTACTTTCGATTATTATTAATTAAAACAGCTAAAATCTTCTAAGTGTTAACTGTGTTTCAATTTTATAAAGCCATATGTGTAAGCATTTTTATTCCCTCTTCAGAGGGAAACTGAGGTTCAAGAAAATGAAGTAACCACTCTAACTGTATCTTGCTAGCATTTAGAAAAACTGAGCTTCCAACCCAGGTTTATCTTGTCCAAATACATAGATTTTTAACCTTACTGCAATAAATGCTTTTAGCTGAAGAATATAGACATCTGGTGCCACCAACAGTGAGGAAGACACCCATTGATTTTCAGCTACTCAGTTGAGTTTGCAGGGCTGACTAAGGGGGAAAAATTCTGTCAGGGCTGCTCTCACTTTCCATGACCTAAGCAGAGGTGGAAAGGCATGCATTGCCCTCAAGCTAAACTTCTGGGCTGCTGGCAGTCTTATCACTGCTGCTTATAAAGCTTTAAATGTTGCTAAAATCATGGAAACTCTAATATAAGAAGATGTATGCATGCCTATGTACATAGATACCAGCACTGTCCACAACTGCCAAGTTATGGAACCAAACTAAGTACCTTTCAACAATGAATGGATAACAAAGTTGTGGAATATATACTCAATGGACCACTACACAGATGTAAAACGAGATGAAGTAATAACTTTTGGGACAAAATGGATGGATCTCGAGGTGATTATGTTAAGTGCAATAAGTCAGAAAGTGGAAGATAGATACTGGCTAGATTTATTCATCTGTGAAAACTAAATAATGACAACAACAACAAAAACAAAAAGAAATCAACCACAGGCAAAGTACAACAGGAATCTATCTTGCAATTAGTGAAATAATTTATTGGTTACCAGAGGGAGGGGGGTTGGGGGGAAGGCAGAGAGGATGGGGCTGGGAGTTTGAGGGGGTATTGTTGAGGATGGTTTGGTAGAGGGTGAATAGAACATGTATACATGTGGAAGAGCAAAAATGTAACCCCAAAATAAAAATTAAATTTTAAAAATTGACATACTACAACATCTTCCTATCTGTCTATGAAGAGGTCTGGTGAATAGCTGAATAAATCTGAAACATGGGGAAAAAACTGAGATACTCAGTTATGGGAAACATCATCACTTAGACAAAGTAAAGTCACCTAAAGAGAGTGTGTGTAGTTAAAAAATAAAAAAAAGGAATGGCTAAGGATTGAGACTCCCAGAGAAGCCAAGAAAATAAGGGACAGTGGAGGAAAACAAGCCTACACAAAAGATCTACCAGAGAGGAATAATTAGGGCATAAAAATATGGTGTTATAAAAGGCATGGATGTGTAATTTCAAGAAAATATGAATGAGTAAATATCTTAGAACAATGGAGTGGATAGATTCAGATAATTGTGAATTAAAGAATAGATAGAAGGTAAGAAGGAGAGATAGTAAGTACAGTCTCCTCTTTCATAGAGGTTGTGGAGAAAAAAAAGAAAAGAAAGAAGAAAAGGAAAAGAAAGGAGATAGGAGCAAGAAGAGACACAGAATTAAAATAATTTTATTTTTATTGTAATGAAAGGAGCAATGTTTATAAACTATCATAGAGCACTAGAAAAGAGAGAGTAGTTTAAGACCTATGACAGGGGAGAGTGAAGGAGCAAGAACTGCAGAACAGTGAGAAGAAAAGACTTAAAAGCATGGGAGGCAGGATGCTTTGAATGGAAAGAGGGGGCATCTCTTCCTCTCTCAGGAGGAAAGAGTTTGCAGAATTAGATGAGACAAGTTAGTACATATTGAGGAGGAATTGAGACAGATTAAGAGTAATGGCCTCAGTTTTATGACCACGTGTCAATAAAATGAAAGTCCAGCCATTTGTTAAGAGTGAGGAAGGCATGGATTAGGAAGGCAATCCAAAACTGTACTTGAAAATTTGGAAGGTGATGGGTAGGTAGGGAGAAACTAACCCAGACCTGAAAGATAGGTGGGTGACACTGAAGATCCAGTAAGGTTGGAGATCTCTAGTTTGCAGTGGTTCCACAAATTTTGGTGGTACTAAACCACACACATATATACACGTGCACATATAGAGAGGATGTGTGATCCTTTGTAGTAGGACCTAGCTCTCAAGGTAGAAGAGAAATGAAGGAAAATGATCATCCTAAGGTAAGAGCAAGGCTTTGCTGGATAGGTGTTGAGATAATAAATTGTGGGATGCAAAATGGAAAGGGGTAGGAAAACAAGATAGATAAGAAATGAACAGATTAGGGACCTTCCTGGTGGTGCAAGGGGTAAAGTCCCAGCACTGTGAAGCTCTAGGCTGCCACTACAGCAGAAATTCCATCCTGGCCAGGGAGCTAACCCACATGGCACAGCAGACCTCTCCTGTCTCACCTGCTGCTCCCCTCAGCAGCGTATTTCAGTGGACCCACCTGTTCTGCTCTCCACTCTGTCTCTGATGAATCCTCCCACCCCACCCCCTCTGGTCTATATCCCAGTTCTTGTATGCAAAAATAAATGAATCTTTACAAAAAAAGAGAAATGAACAGATTATCTATCAGGAAGAACGTGGGTAGAATTTTATATGTATGTGTGTATGCAAGCATATGTGTGCACATGTGTATTTTTATTTATTACAAATTATCCTATATATAGTATATAAACATTTTTCTTTAAGTATAGGTTCCTAATTCTGTACTTCAAACCAAACAGGCAGAATATACATTGTATTCATCAAATGCAAGTAAAATACAGTCATTTAAAACTTAGGGTTTTCAAAAGAGAAATCTTTTTCCTCAGGGCTTTTTATTTTCTTTATAAAATAATCCTGTTTCCATCCATCTTCCTGCTGGGACCTGTCCTTTGGAAAGACAATTAACTGGGTAAAAATCAGGGAAGCAATGAGCCTACACCAAGATAAATAGGCTCATTCAGTAATTGAATCTGATGAGAGGCATAATTTCATCTTATTGGGATCATGACTAGGCTTAGTTGGACACTCTGGCATGGCAAGTCCTCAGAATAAATATTTAAGCACCTTGCCCTTTAACCAGGTGTCTCACTTAAATGCTGAGACCCAATGGGGTCAGACTTGCTTTCTGGCACTACTGGCTTAGAAGAGGAAGGTAAATAGATGAAGTCCAGGCAATTGTGTTTGTTGAACCTTGAGATAAACAACAGGTCACATATTTTAAATTCTGTGCATATGAAACACCCACATTAAAATTTCTTAACCAAATCAGAGGAGTAAGGTGGCTCTATTGAAGGGAAAGTACATTTACCCGTTGTCTCTTTGCACCTGGATGGCTGAACGGGTTTTCCTTATTTTAGGTTTGGGTCAATGGGGGAGAAGCAGTAACCTGGAAAGGGAAAATCAGAGCACCAAAGAACTGTCTATATAGAAAGGTCCCGGGCTTGCCTATCTGACCCATCCTTCTTATTTCACAAAAAGGAAGCCCAGGAATTTTTAAAAATCGTATTAAGCTTTCAGCAAAAGCACAAACAATTGCTGCATGTTTCCATCCTGCTGCTTTTCCTCCCTGAGTGGCCGGACCTCTCCATCCGAGCAGGCGTGGTTTGGCGGCAGGGAACCTAGGGCAGCTCAATTTCGGAATAGGATCTCCCCCAACCCACCAGCCAAGACTTTTTTTTAACTGCTTGCCTGAGACGGTCATTTCTCTAATTAGTGAGAAAATGAGAAGACAACCCTAGTTTCTTGATACCTCTCAAAATACCAAAAGCCAAGTGAAGTTCCTCATGTTATAAATTAAAAAAAGAGTCAGACAAATGTGTAGCATTCTTTTCCATGCTTTCTGACTAGATCGGCATAAAGATAAAAGTCAGGATTCAAAGCATGTAGAATGAGAACTGCAGTAACAAACAGGAACTTCTTCCGCGTAGGGGTCCGCAAAGACACCGGCTCCTGGCTGGTAGGCAGGCTTTATCCGAATCATTCCATCATTCCCGGTTCGTATTGATCATTTTTATTAAAAGCTCCAAGTTTCGGCTGTCTACTACGGTTAGACAAAACGACTCCCCTCGCCCTCCCACAAGGGCTTATTCTTATTCCTGGTGACATAAAAACGCATATGCTCTCAAACTCTTTTTAAGAAGGAGCCATTTCTTTACTTCTTCTTTAAAAAACGTAATTAAATCTTTTGGAATAAAAACTGAAATAAAATTTTTTTTCATTAAATAATATGAGGCATTTACCCTTGTCAATAAAGCAATAAAGCAAGCAGGTTACTGGTGCTATTCCCAAACCTGATTACCATCATTTTTAAGTTTTGATGATATAGCTCAAGTTTAACAACCTCACTCTTGCCTCTCTCGTGCTTCACAAAATAAAATTGAGTGTAGAATCAGTAGTTACCTGGAGGTGTTGAATTTTGCTGTGGCTGATGTAGAGACTCTTGGTGGTGGCAGGAATCCCTGATGGCACCTCCGTTAGCCTGTAGCATTGCACCCACTGTGCTGAATCACAGCTGCATCTTCTGGGACAGTCAGAATTGAAACCCTTGCTAAGAGAGAGCAAAACAAGAAAGGTATAATGCAGATACATCTTCCAAAACAGTGCCTCTGAGCTAGCAGGCAAGGGTCTAGGTGCTATCTCACTCTTTATACTATGAAATCTGATAATAGAATCTTATGAATGTGTACTCTGTCAATGTAAGAAGACAGGAAAGAAAAATTCTTAATTTGCCTAGGTTAAAATGTTAGCAACCATTACAAAGAAGAAAGGGCTTAAACATTGATAAGCTGCCTTAATATCTCTAGGTGAGCAAAACCCTATGTTATTTATGGCTTAGAAGGCTGATCAGCAAACACCTCTATTATCTGTAGTTTCCTTGTTTTGTTAAATGTGACACTAGGGAATGAGTGGGAAAAGACAAAGAGTTGTTTTATAGTGGGCTGTAAAACCTTTGAATTTTCTTTGACCCTATATTAAAACAATTTATTTTTGGTAGGACCACATGCAGGTGTTTTCTTCTCACATTAACTAGTAAGGGGAAATTGGCAGGTCTTCTACTTATTGTTGTTTGAGTAACATTTTATTGCTAGATGAACAATGGGGTGCAATGGAGGGATATTTAGAGTAGAGCTAACGTGTTTAATTCACGAATCACTTGATCCACACAAATATTTTAGAAATATTTTTGTCATTCAAAAATATTCTTAGTTCATATGAGAATAAGACATCAAAGTGGGTCTGTTATATTCATCTATTTGTAATAATGGAGAAAAAAAAAAACCCTCTAGTTTCTTCAGAAGAATTTGTCTGTTGTGAAGCCTAATAGAGAGGAAAAACTTCACTTGTCCTGGGTGCTCCTTTGTTGTGACCTTTGTCTTGCTATGTTCAACCCTGCTGAGAAACTTCAAAGCATTTTAAGCAAAAGATTATATACAGAACTTCTCTCCCCCAAAGCCAAATACCTAAGTTTTCTCAAGCTGTTCTGATCAGAAGATAGCTCTAAAGAAACCTTTCACATATTGAAAGCTCTCTTATCTCCTCTTCAACCTTACCTCTCTTTGCTACAATTTTCATTTTGAAACCACTTTTCCTTTATCTATTGTAATTACCAATTCATTTCCAGAGTAAGGGTTTTTGTGCTTTTCCCAAAAGACTTTTCTACTTCTCTTTTTTCATTGTTTCCTCTGTTTTCCCTTACTATCAAAGACAAGGAATGATGATTCTTTTCTGTCAACATACAGATGTTCAACTAACTTTTTAATTTCTCATATCTAGTAATAGAATACTTTTAATTTTTAGAATTTTCAAATATCAAATATAATGAACAATAAAAGAACATTTTGAAAAAATTGCAGAGGAAAAAAAGTCAGCTTTAGCCCTTGTCTCCAAATCATATTTCCAGTTTCTTTTCTCTGCCTAGGCTTTTAAAAAGCAAAGAGAAATTCTCATCGAACACTCCCCCCACTCTCCATGCCTCATGATACTAAGAAGCAAATTCACATTTAGTTACAATAAGGCTAAGTGTGAAACATATTGTTCTTTTCTCTAAAAGGGACTTAACAACACCTTTTCTGATAATTATTACAGCAGATCCTTGAATAAAGTCATTTTGTTCAACATTGTTTCATTGTAACATGATTAGGGAAAAAAAGCGATGGCCAGGACCTCTGTCAGTGTGTAGTTTGCATGTTCTCCCCATGACTCCGTGGGTTTTCTCTAGGTACAGTGGCTTCCTCCCACATCCCAAAAATGTGCATGTTATGTTCACAAGTGTGTCTAAATCGTCCCAGTCTGAGTATAAGTGTGGGTGTGGATGCCTCCTGAATGGAAAGGTGTGCTGTCCAGTACAGGTTCCCGTTTAACTCCCTGAGCTGCTTGGGTCTTCATTTAGAAGTTTGACAATATTTTTTTTTTTTTTCAGAGAAAGAAAAAAGTTTATTAGAGAGAAAAGGAACAGAAATAAAGTGGGACTCCCAGGCTGGTGGAACCAGGCCAGGGAAGGGCAAGGAAGCCCTTGACAATACTTTTGTAACCAGAAATATGCCATAGGAACTTAATTCTCAATTACATTAATTAGCCTTGTTAAAATTGATTTCACTATACATTGTTTTGCTTAAAGTCCCAAGAACCTGTCTAAACATTAAATGAGGACTTACTATATTTGACTTCTTTGGGTGAGGAGAAATCTAGTAAAGGAATATGGGTGCCTTTCTCAAGTATGAAAACTCCAGCACTCATTGGGTAACAGTTCAAAAAATAACCCAGAATCTAGGTTTAGTCTTTCAGCACAAGAAAAGTTGAAATCTCAAGGAATATGCTTTACATTGAATTTGGTTTGAATTATGTATGTTTTGTTCAAATACTGGAGCCTCTCTCCTCCCTGACTTGCTTTCTTAACTCTACCCACCCCGTCTGCTTCCTGCCTCTCTTCCTCCTTTCCTCACTTCCTCTCTTCTTTTCTTCATTTCTATAACCCAGTGGTTCTCCACTCAGTCAAGTTGGAGACAGTTTTTAGGACAATAAAATGTTGCATTTCCACTGGCATCTAGAGGGTAATGGCCAACGATACTACTCGACACTCCTCAAGGCACAAGACAGATCCACAACACAAGAGTTATCCAGCCCAATATGTCAGGAGTGTCACTGTTAGAATACCCTGCATTAAACACAAATATGTGCCTTTATATCATGGATGTTGGCCTTCCTTGGTTCATTAAAAGCAAAGGGCAAGTTACCATTACAGTGAGGAAACTGAATTCCAGAGAAGAAATGGATGATAAGACTGAGAAGCCAATAGCCAAACAGAAAACTTTAATTTATGAACATCTCCTTCTGGGGTAAAAGAAATTTTAAAGAATAAAAAAATGTGAATATGATTCTTTTTATTCATTTGCTTCTTCTGAAGAATATATGTTTAAAAGAACATACATTTAAAGTGTAATTTAAATTCCACCACTTAATCTCTTTAAACTTTCACTTTTATCTTCTATAGAATACAGATAAAATGGGGGAAAATAATTTCCATATCATAGAAAGAAATAGATAAAATGAACTATTCTATGCCAAATCCATGGGCAAAAGAGGGACTTCAATAAGTGATAGTCCTACTAGTTTGGGTTATTAGTTGCAAGCAGTAAAAACAAATTCTGACTAATTTAAGCAAAAAATGAACTACTGAGTGAAAACTGGGGCGCACATAGAATTATAGAAAATCCTAGAGAATGAGATTTGAAAATGGCAAGAATAAAGGAAGGCTCTATAGCCAGAGTCACACGCCAAATAACACTTCAGTCCAACATCTTCACAGAACATGGATCCTGAACCACAATTTGTATACTATTGCTTGCACTGCTGCTACTAAAAAAAGATGCTGCTACCTTCACTCCCATCTTCTCTTTATCATTAAGTCAGTCTCTGGCTCACTATCATGATGTTAAAAATTTCAGGTGGATGATCTGGGTTAGTTCAGCCTACGTCTATGTCTGAACTCTAGTTGTGACATGCTGGGAAAGTGATTACGACATTTTCAGCTCACTATTGGAGGACACCCATATACAAGTCATATAAATGAGGGAATTCCAGAGGAAAGAGATTCAAATATGGGCAGTCCCCAAATTGTAGTGACAAATGTCCACTATAGAAGTCTTTTCACCCTCACTCCCTCTGCTCACTGTGGCCACAAATGTAGAATGAGTTTTGAGTGAGTTATAATGAATTAGGAACGACATAAATTCTGTGCATTGCTTTGGGTGTGATTGTTTCACTATACTTTTCTGACCTCTTCATTTAGAAGACTAAAAATTGTAATTAGATAACTTGAAGTATTTGTATACTTTGTAATATAAATGCCAAAAAAGGGGTAATTAAGGTTTGGAATGCAATTGTTTGGAACCTTCTAGACGCAATCTATATGAAACACCAGTGACACAGGCTAATGAGGGGGAGTCTATGTTTGATCTATAAAGTCTGACAATCAGAGAAATAAACAATGACTTGACAGTGGATGAAAAAGGAAGAATCAATATTTACTAAACTGATACCACTGATAAATTGTGGTTGTAGATAAAGCTGGATCAAACCTGGAGCTGTGGGAAAGGGTAAGTGAAGAATGTAGATCAGGTAACCCTAAAAGGAGTTATAGTCAGTCTGAGAGTGTAAGCAAAATATAGTAACAAGGATTATAAGAATTGCTTTTGTTATGTTTTGTTTTTAAGTTTGGGTACATTGTACAAAATAGAGTATCTTATAAATGTTTAGTAAGGGATAGGTAAAATAATTTTAAAGTCTAAATTAGACTGATTTTTAAATCAAATCAACCAAATCATGTTAAATTAACTTTTCTCTTTAGACTGGGAAAAATATTCCTTGCATTTTAAAAACTAATGTGCATTTTATAGATATTCCTAACTCCTGAGAAAAAATAAAGATATGTTTAGCTATGCTGGTTAGGAGGTCTTAAAAATGACTTGAAAAGTAACTGTTTATTCAGCAATCAAAAAAGATAAACACATGCAATTCGCAGCAAAATGGATGGAGCTAGAAGGGATCATGCTCAGCGAAATAAACCAGAAAGAAAGAGAAAAATATCAAATGGTTTCACTTATAGCAGGAATACAAGGGAACCAAATAGGAGAGAGACATGGGGAGGGGGCGGGGAGGATAAGGGCTCAAAAAGGGAGAGATAAGAGCACAAGGGACTATGGTGATGGTTCACAGGTGAATCAGCGGTGGGTAACCTATGGGGAATACACTATAATATAAAAGATATAAATAATAAACAAATAAAAATTAAAAAAATAGAAAAGTAACTCTTTAGAATTTCCTAGGTTGACTACTGTAATATCTTAATTATTGAACTGACCCCAAGGATATTTACAGCATTAGGCCCTGTGTTAGATTCCTGGCATATAAAGTGAAGCAAGATACAGTTATTGCTGCCAAGGAGTCTAAAAAGCTAAAAAAAAAAAAAAAAAAGAAAAAAAGGTAAGTGCCATAGCAGGTATTTACAGAAAACTAAGCAGGCATGGAATTCACTTGAACACAGGAGTGCATGTAGCTCCAAAATTTTCGTGGTGTAAGAATGAGAACAGTTGGGCCTCCCTGATGGCGCAGCGGTTGAGCACTGTGCTGTGGAGCCGTCGGCAGCGTGCGACGCGAGTTCGACGCCCAGCCTGGGAGAATCTCAAATGGTGCGGCAGACCTCTCCTGCCTCATCCGCTGCTCCCCTCAGCAGTGTATTTCTGATCTGCCTGTTCTGCTCCCCACTCTGTCTCTGGTGAACCCTCTCGCTGCCCCACGCCTCTGGCCTGTACCCCAGCTTGTATGTATAAATAAATCTTTAAAAAAAAAAAAGAATGAGAACAGTTATTTCATATCTATATATAAAATAAATTATTAGGAGAATGAGGCTAATAAATCATTTGGAATATCCAAATTTACTTCTTTAATATGTTTACCTCAAATACTCAAATTGTTGGTAAGTGTGAATGATAAATAATACTTAAGAATATGATAGTCTATGATTTTCCCCACATTGGTGTGAATTTTTCTTGGCTTTATTCATCATACCACTAATGGAGATTAAAAGAAACAGGTGAAGCTTAGTACTGGAACTGGAACAAAGTACAGTTCAAGATATGGTAGTTTCCTTCTCCAGTCCAAGGTGGATCCTCAATGTACATTTCATTCACCACTGTGCTTTTTGCAATAATGATGCTTTAATAAATGTTTGCACTATACAGTAACCACACAACAATCACCTATACCTACCAAATAAATTTTTAAATTTTTCTACTTTTCCCTAGTTTCCTTATTATTTAGAGTGATAAATATTTTGAGTAGTAAAAATTTACCTTACTTAAATCTGTAGGTGTAAGATCCTAAAACAAGGCTGTCATGTATAAGTTACATTAGAAGTTTTTAATCCCATAAGCTTCATCCATGAAGTAGTTGTTGCAAGTTTCTTCCAATGAAATTTCAAATAGAGGGGCCTCCCTGGTGGCACAGCGGTTGAGCGCTGAGCTGTGGAGCTGTCGGGAGCAGCCATGTGAGTTCGACGCCCAGCCGGGGAGAATCCCACATGGTGCGGCAGACCTCTCCTGCCTCGCCCGCTGCTCTCCTCAGCAGTGTATTTCTGATCTGCCTGTTCTGCTCCCCACTCTGTCTCTGGTGAAGCCTCTCGCCACTCCACACCTCTGGCCTGTACCCCAGCTTGTATGTATAAATAAATAAATCTAAAAAAAAAAGAAATTTCAAATAGAAATATAATGATTTTATTATTTCTAAGAAAGTAAATTCCACGAGTACTGAGATTACTTACAATTCCAAACTCCAGGGCAGGTCAACATTAAGGCAGTGACTGTAGGTAGAGCACACTGACAACAGATGGCAGCACTTGAACATCCATCTCTGCTTTCAAAGTTCACGTAAGGAGGAGACTTGCAGGAGTGCAAAACCCCAGTCAAAGTCAGGAAAAAGATGCTGTCTACAAAGAAGGCACCTCATGAGCATTTGAAGTAGAACATAGATGAACATATTAGAATATATGGCAAGCACATAAGGATATGGCAGCTGCTGCATACTGTGGTAATTAGAAGGAATAATAGGAGATAGAAATATTCTGAGACAGAGGGTATGACTTGGAGTCATAAGGGTTGTAAATAGAAATAGAGTTGGTTTCTATATGCCCGAAAACAGGTGGGTATTCACCAAGGATCAGACCATTGGAAACAAAAACACTAAAAATGCATTTCAATCATATCCATACAAAATAGAAAGAAGTTGAGTGAGACAGAATTTTTTTTAAGAAATGAAACTTACTTTCAAGAGTAGTTCATATAAACTGAAAAAAGTATGAATAATAGAACATGAGTATTACAAAGATTTTGGGGGTAATATTTCTTATATGTTAATAAATTGGCATTTACTTGGGAAGAAATTATTTTAAAAAAAAATGCCTTTGGACTGTTTTTCAATGTATTTATTATATTGGCAACTTATACAAAAAGAAACAGATTCCCTGATCCTTCTCTACTGAAACTTTGGAGAGAAAGACACTAGACTGAAGTCTTACCTCTGTAAATTTTTAGCTTACCTTACCAGTGCTTTTTAGCTCTCCAAGACTCATCTACAGAAAGGTGCTAATAGCTACCTCACAGGATTTTGTGGGGGGTCACAGAAGTAAACAACACACTGGTTAAAATACAGTGTGTATACAACAATTGAAAGCTATTACTATCCTGATTATATCTAAGTGCCCATCTGCCAATTTTACTTCATTTTATTGTGCTAATGTTGCTTTACAACACTGTATGTGATTCACAGGCATAGGATCACACCTTTCAGATATGGGTCACCACACCACAGCCACTACCAGGGCACCCTCAACCCTTCACCACAGTCTTTCAACTTCCCTCCCAGTATTGTAGCCTCAATTCCACAGACAGATTTCTAGGATTTGCTAATAGTTTAGTTTTATCTAAACTTTTTTTCTGTATTTCTCCTTCTCACTTATCTCACTTAGTATTATCCCCTCCAGTCCATTCATATCGTTGCAAATGGCAAGACCTCACCTTTTATACACACACACACACACACACTTGAATAGTATTCCATTGTATAAATGTATACACCACATTTTTCTGATTCACTCCTCTGTCCTTGGGTCTGGTCCTTAAAATGTTTCCCCAGCTTGGTTGCTATAAATAGGACTGCACTTGAGCTTAGGAGTACATATATCTCTTTGCATTAGTGTTTTTGCATTCTTTGGGTACTTATGAGATTTTCAGATCATATTGTAGAACTATTTTTAATATTTTGAGAAACCTCCATGTTGTTTTCCATAGGGACTGGATCAGTCCCAATAGTAGTGTACAAGGATTCTTTTCACTTCACATCCTTGCTATTACTTGTCTCTGGTCTTTTTGATAAGGGCCATTTTCACTGGTGTGTTTTGTTTTGTTTTCCCCCAGCTCCCAATTTTAAATTATTTACTTCAAATTCCTGAAAATGCATTGCTAACTATATTATGTGTAGAGAAAGTGATTGGGAATATGATAAGTGGTAATGATGTTCTTGCAAATATTGCGGATGAAAATGAAGTCAATTTGGAAAATGAAGAAAGATGCAAATTTTAGTTTTATATTGTTTATTGTGTATGAAAACCTGTATGAAAGCACCTATTTAAGCTAAAGAGGCAAGGATCTCATAGTTAGTTTTGATAAGCTAAGTTTGTTAAAGTCAGTTATTAAAAGTTATTGAAGTTATTGAAACTGATGCAGTCTGCCCTGCAGTACCCAAAGAGCAAACTAAAGTTGTGATTTCATTCTTCATTGGCATTGTGTTGGTGAGGGGCACACAAAACAAGTTTTGGTGGCAATTAATTAGAAGAGTCTGTTCCATTAACTGAATATGTAAGAGTCTGTGCTATCCAGTAAAGTAAGCCTCCAGGCAATGCAGGAGAGACTCTTCCAATCAGCCTACTCTAATCAGACCGGTTTCTCCTTCCCTTTCTACAGACTGGGCTACTCTTGAAACGTGGCTGAGAATGAGTGTGCAGAATGTTAAAGAGGAGTTGCTACACACTTCCAAAGGTATGGCAAAATTAAAGTTGTAGTTACAATGGTTAGGTTAGATTAATTAGTCTATGAACTCTGCTCCAGTGCACATACTCATTTTATGTCACTAAACCCTCAAAAGGGCTCTGCAACCAATATAGTTAGGAATATTTGGATCTTTTGTTTTTCTAAGATGTCATGTGTGAAAACACAACAAATTTTTGAAATAACTCTGCAAACATTTTTACTTTCAAAATGTATGACCTTTGGTGTAATAAGGAATACCAATTGCCAAGCACCAAAACTAAGCATTTTACCTTATTATTGAGCAAAATAAAACTTGAAAGCTGGCTTTGAGATTAAATAAATAACAACACTAAGTTGGCACAGCTAATGTGTCAGGGTGTAACACTTGAACGCAGACCTACCAGATTCTTAATCATAAGATAAGAGGGCTCGTGTCAACACAACAAAACCTAGTCAGTGGCTGTACTTCAATGTGCAATTCTAGTCAGTTTCCACCCAGAATTTAGGGCCTGATTGACTAAGAAGAGCCAGCGTGGCCACTCACCCCACCCACCTCATCCTCAACAGGAACTAGAATGGAAAGGGTAAAACGTGGCTATTGCGCATGCCCAAACAGCCCTTCCTTGCTCTCCCTTCTCGGCCCCTGGATATGACAGCAGCAACTTTTCCACTGTGAAGTCAAATGGGAGGAAGGCGTTCTCTCTGCAACGTGGACACTCTTTTTTCCTTTAGCCTTTTCCCACTAGCAAGCTGACACCTTGCACCCTGTTTCTCGGAGATTCAAGTTGGAGTTTGCCAGTTGTCAATATGGCCGCTGACAGGACGGCCCCAAGCAGAGGCCTTTCATAGGTCGGGGTCCCCTAGCCCCGCCCATTTCAGCCCTCCCGGCTGCGTTCGCCCAGGTCTTCCGTACGCAGGCGCAGCGGGGGCGGGCCGGGAGATGGGACAGCCCGAGTCTTCCGTGTGCCACCGCTGTCGCCTTAGCCTCGCTGCTCCTGCCACTCGGTGCCTGCATTGCCGGCGTTATCCGCGCGAGCTGTAGGGAGAGGACTGAAGGGACGTGCGTGCGCGCGCGCGTGCTAGCGCGTGGGGAGCCCCCAGCAGTCCCAGCAGTTCCTCTCGCGCCGGGTGGGCGGCGGGGTTCAGCAGCAGTCCGAGAGGCCCTAGACGGCGCCATGTCGGCGGGCGGTCAGTGCCCCGCAGGAGCCGGAGGGGGCCCAGGGGGTGCCTCCTGTGCTGTGGGAGTCTCCCCTGGGGGAGTATCCATGTTCCGGTGGCTGGAGGTGCTGGAGAAGGAGTTCGACAAGGCCTTCGTAGATGTGGATCTGCTCCTGGGCGAGATTGACCCGGATCAGGCGGACATCACTTATGAGGGGCGACAAAAGATGACCAGCTTGAGCTCCTGCTTTGCACAGCTTTGCCACAAAGCTCAGACTGTGTCACAAATCAACCATAAGCTAGAGGTGAGCTGTGTATGTTGAAGGGGGTGGCTTTCAACCCCAGGCAGCCCCGATGTCATGAGATACCTTTTAACGCATCAGTGAAAACAGCCTAGAAAACTGCTCTTTGGGGGGCGCCTGGGCTTCAGATGTGACTGGGGAATACTTGTGCATGTGTGAGAAGGAAAGGAGTGAGGGGAGGCTGGAGTAGAAAACGAGTGTAAATTGGCAAACAGGGCTCCCGGGTCCTGTCATACATCTTCCTTGTGTCTTTATGAGGAGGAAACAGAAATTAGTTACACCAGCCTACATGTGCATATTACAGTAACAAACCCAAGACTTAAACGCAAAAATTCTGTCATAAGAATAATTTAATCTACCTATTAACATTTTGTAGTTAACTCCATAAGCTAGGTTCATGTATGCCAGACAGATACAATCATTATTTTAAATTATTAAACATCAGTGTCTAGTGTTGCACACGTACTATTCCCTGCATGCATGAACTATTTAGAGGAATTTGATCAATGCTCTTAGGAAAATTTAGTGGGATAAACACATAGTATCAGTGTCTTTCTCGGTTAACACTTGCTCTTTATATTACAAGCAAATACCTCCAGGGCTCCCAACTATTATTCAGATAACTTCTAATATTAGCTTGTTGGTACTTTACTGTGTTTCCCCAAGTCAGGATTTATTTTTGAGAATTGTGTAAAGAATGTCATTTGCTTTAACTCTCTAATCTTGGGTGCAGGTGTGAATGGAGTAGTGGCTCTCCAAAAAACAAGTCTACATTGTGCAGAAAATTAAATTATTGCATTATTATAGTATTTAAAAAAGACAGATTAACATTATTATGCAAAGAGCATTTTCTAACTAGATAAATAAGAAAATGAAGTTTTCACTTAAAAGTAGATAAAAATAGTACAGTCATATGCAAAGCTCTTTAAATGTTAGCTTTCCTAAGAAATCATCATTGCTCATCAGTTGTAGTAATTGAAAGTATGCATTGAATACATATCAGAATGAATGGCAAATATTTATCCTTTCCTTGCTTAGTGATTACTGTCTTTCTGTTTCCTGTCAGTTAGCCATGAAAAAGGTGGCTAGTCTAATTTTCATAAATTTGCGTATCAGAGATGAGTGCCTTCACTGAAAGGATTGTTAATTTCTTGCTCTTTTTTGAAAAGGTTGGAATGGAATGCTGATATGAAGGTAATTATATCTTATTCTAGGTGTATGAAAACAGCTCTTGATTTTTTAAATTAGTGGTAATTTCTAGAAGGTAGTTGTTTTTTTTTTTTTTTTTTTTAGGAAGTGAAATTGCATTTGATGGTTTTTGAAAAAAGTACTCTAGTTTTTAAGAACTGAGTAAGGGTAGCTTTTTCCAAATGAGACTTCATATCATTTACAACTGGAAGTATCTACTGAGGATAAACAGCTTTTAAAAAATGAGATAATATTTAAATTCATTTTTAAGTCACTTAAACAATAATTTTGATGTGAGATATAAATTTTAATTTTGGAGAAAGGATCATTCTGCGAGTAGGAGGTGCTCAATTGTTTACCGCCTTTAAATATTTTAGATGAATATTAAGAGCTATAACAAATTATACATGTCCCTTTATCCTCCCAGAAGTTATAATTACCTCTTCTGACTCCATGTCCTGACTTGGGAGGTGTTATTTCTCAAAATAAGAATTGTTAGCATAGTACATCACAAACATGCTTGAAGTCCTTGATTAAAGATGATAGGAAATGGGGAGGAAAGAAACTGTCTTTAGTTTTTTTGTTTGTGTGTTTTTTTAGTTATGGTTGACTTATATGTCTGTGGGGTTAATCCTTCCATGTTTGGCAGTTTCTACAGTTTTCATGGAATCTGTTACTGAGGAGAGAGGGTCATTATCAGTGCTTTTCAAAATAGATCTTCTGTGGAGTTTAAAAAGCTGTTCCACCTACAGTTACCTTTCTTCTGAGATTTTGAAATCTAACAAAAGAATCCCATTCTTTGTTGCCCTATTTTAGGATTTACTAAGATTGCATAAGTACTGTTGTTTTAAGGATATGGGCATTTAGACATATTTGAGGCCATTTATGGTCTGATGTAACAAAGGTGTATGAAGTTCAGTGGTTTTAGAGATCAATACCCTAAAACCGTATTACCATAAAAATATTTTTTATTATCAAGACATAGATACTTCCATTATGGGTAATCTATAATATATTCAAATATATCCTTCCAGATTGCCCCTTCTACCTAATCATTGTGTTTTTAGATGACACCATGTTTACTAAAAACGTAGTAGTTAGGAAGACTATTTTACTGCAAAAAATGTCATAGCTTACATCATAAAAATTAAATATAAATGACATCCATGTGGCTGCTTCTGTATATGTTAAATTTAGAAAGAGGGAAATCTAGAAGGGAAAAAGGAAGGCAGAGAACATAAGAATATGTGGAGGTAGTGCTGTTTCAAATTACTCCTATCTCTCTTATACTTTCCACTTGCTTGAGAGTTCCTGCTATGGTGAATCACTTAGTGACTGCTATGCTGTAGTTACAGGTACTATTTGGGATAGTTACATTACTTATAGTAATAGTAGGAGGAGGAGGAAGTGTGTTGGAGTAGAACAAAAATTAAGACTACTTTAGAAAAACTCACCTCTTATCTGAAATACAATTATCTGCCAGTTCACCCTTCTTTAAAAGAATAGCAGAACATTACACCTTTTATAACCTATTTTCCCTCAGCAATTTACTCCACAAAATCCCTGAATCAGTATCTCTTTTTAAAGTGATTTATTTGCAACACTAAGTGGAGAAGCTTTTTAACTTTGGTCTAGAGCCATGTTCATAATGAACTGGTAGTTTACTCTCCTTGTATTGCTTTAAAACGATTCTGTTCTTAAATCAGCAGAGTCCATTTTGCATCATTGAACTGGAAGTTTAATATTGATCCAGTACATATTTATTGAGCACAAATTACGTGCCCTTGGGATATGATGGTAAGGAAACAGACATAATCATTGCTGTTATGGAGTTTGGATTCTATTGGGGTAATTTGTTAGGGGAATTATCACAATAATGTAAAATTACAACTTTGGTGAGTGTTGTGAAAGGCAGATAGAGTTTTGAAGGTCTCTTTGAGGGAATCAAGTTAATGCTTCCTTGAGAAAGTGACCATTGAGTTTAGATATAAGAATGAGACGTGGGGATGAGAAGGAATTAGTTAGGCTAAGAGAAATAGGAATATCATTCAACATACCTAGAGAATAGGAAGGGGAAAGCACTTGTAATGAGCAAGTGAATAATCCATGTGAGAGGAAGTTGTTTTGTGTTATGAGAGCAGAGGACAAAAGAAATGAAATGTAAAATAAGTTTGAGTAGGTAGGTAGGGACTATAGCTACATGATTTCAGAGTATAAAATAAATAGATATGGGGATGCTATCTTAACAATGGCAAGTCTTTTAAACTGATAGTAACCTCAGATAGACTGACTCACTCTGGCTAAACAGAGTTTGTATGCTTGTATTCACGTGTGTATGTACGTGTGTGTATGTGTGTATATATGTATGTAGAGAATTTGGGAGAATGACAAGAAAGAATGCAGTAAATCATGTAGGGGATTCTTACCATGATCCATGTGAAATGATGATAATGTAGACTAGGATAATGGAGATGGAAGAAATTGTTTAGAACAAGAGAAACCTGAAACAAAATTCAACAAAATCTAGCTGTGGATTGTAGTGGAGGAAAAGGGAATTCAGGATGACTCCAAGATGTCATTCTTGTGCAGCTGACTGGATAGATTGATGGATGTAAGACATTAGCAATAACTATATTGCTGACCTTGTTCATTTATTACTCTGAGACAGGTGCTGTCTTAAATCTTCTCCATATACAGAAGGCTCACATTTATGATGGTGAGGAAGCAGTGACATTCAGTAGGAACTGGGCTTTTAGCAGTATGAGGTGTGGTGCTGTCTTGTGATGCTGGGCGTTGGCGCAAGATGCAGTTCCCAGTCACCCACTGGATCAAGCAAGCAAAAGTAAATATAGTGGTCTGTGTTGCCAGCGTTTTTTGAATGCATTATTAGATACATTTTTTTACTTAATAATATTTTCAACTTAAATGATAAATTTATTGGAATGGAACCCATTTTAAGTTGAGGAAGATCTGTATTGATTTATCTGATTCTCACAACAGTTCTGTGAGGCAGGTTTGGCGTTGTTATTCCCCTTTTACAGGGATTAGGTCAGGGGCCCAAGACTGCAGAGCTAGAGCAGCTGATCCCTCTAGATGCACAGGACTGACATCTTGGAGTCATTCTGAATTCCCTCATCTCTCCATTGCAGTCCACAGCGAGATTTTGTTGATTTTTGTTTCAGGTTTCTCTTGTTCTGAACAATTTCTTTCATCGCCATTATCCTACTCAACATTTAGATCTGGTGGGGGAATGAGGAGGTAGAGAGAAACATAGCCAGAAAAATTAATGTGACTGGTTGGGTAGCTGAAAAGGGAGTGTCAGGTTTAAGGAATTTTTTTTCTTTTTTCAAATCAAAAACTAAACTTGAACATGTTTATAAGCCAATGAAAAGCATCTAGTTGATGGGAAAGCTGAAAATTCTAGAGGAAGAGAGGGATAAGGATTCTGAATGAAGATGAAATCCAAAATAGATGTGCAGAGAAAGACTTTATATTGAAAAGGACAGCTTTTTTTAATTAGAGGGGAAGGAGAGATAAGAGCAGAATGTGAGGAATTGAGGGAATTTTTGTGTGGTGGCTGCTTCTCTGTAAAGGACAAACTCAGGACAACCACTGAAAGTAGGTGAGAGTAAGAGCTTGAGTTGAGTGGAAAAGATCTGAAATAGTTATGGAAGAATGGGAGAGCCACTTGGCCAAAGAAATAGAAGGACTGCCGTGTATTGTCGGGCACTTACTTGGAACTAGTTATCATAAATTCATGGCACGGCCAGTCTGCCCTGCTTTGGTACTGTCCCCAGCAGTGCATACTTGTTTGGTAATAGGCACAGTCATGAGAGTTCATTCAGTGCTGAAATGAGTTTGTTATATAGACAAGTAATATTGAAATGAAATTGGTAATGAGGTAAAGGAAAGGCGATAAATAGAAGATTAATGAAATAGAAACAGTTTGGTAATTATGTAAATGCAGAGGATAAAGGAGAGGAAGGGTTATGGGTGACATCATGTTTGTTTGGGAAATGTATGTATTGATAACTGTAGTGGGTAAAATAGTGTCCTCTCAAAATTCTTGTCTTCTCCCTCACTACCTCAGAGTGTGACTTTATTTGGAAGTACCCTAATTAACGTAAGGTGGAGGTAAGATCATAGTGGACTAGAGTGGACCCTATTCCGATGAGGTACCCTAATAAGAAACACTCAGATGACACAAAGAGATGCACAGAAGGCTGTATGAAAATTAAGCAGAGGTTGGGCCAATCTGGAAATAAGCAAGATATACAACCATCAAAAACCAGAGGCATGGGGCAATTTCTTCCTCAGGATCACCGGAAGGAACCAATCCTGCTAACACCTTTATCTCAGATTCCTGGAATCCTGAACTGTGTGAGAGAATATGTTTGCATTTTTAAGTCACTAAGTTTGTGAGAACTTATGACAGCTCTAGAAGACTTATACCATTTACTGAAGGAAACCAGAAGAAGCAGGTTTGGTAGGAAAGGTGAGTTTAGAAGATTAAACAGAGTTCATGTCCTTATCCTTTCTTGCATATTCCTAAGATAACTTTCCAGTTCTTCTTACTCCCTCCAAACCATCCTTTTTTCCTTCCCCCCAAAACAATTCTAAAATGATTCATTTTTTTGGTTTTCATCTAAAAAGGTAGCTTTGATTCTGTCACTCTTTTCATACCTGCTTATTACGTAGTTAAATAAAATCAAACTGTAGTGTGGTGATTAGTGCCCAGTCTGTCTATCCGTATCTTCACCCCTTCTTAGTTGCTTTTGCCTCAGTAAAACTGGTCTACTTGCAGAATAGAACGGTCTATTTGCCTTGCCCTTTTAGGGCATCTCTATATTGACATATGCTTCTTAGTATAATGCCTCTCTATATCTATAGTATCAAACACATCTACTTGTCTTTCAACATACCAGTTACATCACTGTCCTTGTGAAGGCGTTCCCTCTCTTCTCTGTGTGCTGTATATACACTGAGGTTGTCATAATACCTTCAACTCACTTGAACTGTTAGATTTATTATTAGTATTATTAGTAATTGTCACATTTCTTTATTTCTAGAAGGTAAGCTCTTTAAGGGCCAGGACTGTATCTTAGGTGAAATACTTTGTGAAGACTGTAGGTGGTAATAACATCGTTATCTCTTTGTGAACCCATTTTGATTTCAGGAGTTGTTTTTATTTTTTTTTCCCCAAAATGCTTAGTATTTTTAATTTGTACTTTTTAAGGATTATCTTTTTCTTCCTCACTGTCATCCTTTGTATCTCCTTGACCCTTTCTCCTCTGTACCTTTTAACCTCAAACCTTACTTCACATATTAATGTCTGCTAGTTTTTATAAGTGTGTTGCTTTGTCAAATCTTAAGCTATGTAAATGCTCAGTATTTGTCATACAGACTTGATTTACTGCACATAATTCCCTTGAACTCCTTCCATTTTGCTGTAAATGGCGGCATTTTGTCTTTCCTTATGGCTGAATTGTTTTCCAAAATGTGGATATACCACACCTTCTTAATCTAATCCTCTCTCAGTGGATACTAAGTTGTTTCTATGTCCTTACTATTGTAACTAGTGTCTGTTATAAACATTGTAGAGCATCTAGTTTTTTGTATTGATGGTTTTATGTTCTTTGGATAGATGCCCAAGAGGGGGATTGCTGGGTCATCCAATGTTTACATTTTAGTTTCTAAGGTTCAGATCACTTTCTATAATAGCTGTACCAGTTTACCTCTGCACCGTCTGCACCAACAGTATAATAGTGTTCCTTTTTTTTTTGTCTACACATCCTCTACAGCACTTTTGGGGGATCTTTTTAATGTGTGCCATTCTCACAGGTGTGAGATGATGTCTCATTGTGGTTTTAACCTGGATCTCTTTTATTCGGAGCAATGAGGAATGTTTTTCCATGTAGCTGTTGGCTTTCTGGATGTCTGTTTTTTGTGCGTTGTCTGTTCATATCTGCTGCACACTGATAGTTGGGTCATTTTTCTGTTGTTGAATTCTATACTTTTAAAATATAATTTGGAACCAACCCCTTGTCAGTTATGTATTGTATACATATTTTCTCCCATTTGGCAGGATGTCCTTTTCATTTACTTATTTTCTTTAATTGTGTAAAAACTTTGAGATAATCCCAATTGTTTAATTTTGTTTCTATTTTCCTTGCGATAGGGTTTGAGGTCTGAAGATGTCTTTATGATTAATGTTATGAAATATATCACCAATATTTTCTTTTATATGTTTTATTGTTGCAGGTTATAGATCTAGATTTTTAATCCATTTGCAGTTTATTTTTGTGCATGGAGTTAAAGTGATCCAACTTCTTTTTTTTCACAGTATTTTTTTTTCACAGTGACCTTCCAGTATTCCCAGCACCATTTAATAAAGAGGCTCTCCTCTGTTGTATGGTTGTGCTGTTTTATCATAAGTTAAGCATTAATGTTTCCATGGATTTTGGACTTTCCATTCTGTCTCACTGATCCATGTATGTATTTATGCCAAAATTATATTGTATTTAGTACTGTTCCTTCATAGCATAAAGTCAGGTAATTTTTTGTTCAATTTCTTTAAAGGCTGTTACTGGTATTTTAGTGGGGATTATATTAAATTTATATGTTGCTTTAGGTAGGATAGTAATCTTGAGTATATTGATTCTCCTCATCCATGAGCATGGGATGTCTTTCTATCTCCTTATGTCACTAATTCCTTTAATAGCATCCTGTAGTTCTCATTGCATAGGTTCTTCATCTCCTTGATTAATTCCAAAGTATTTGATTCCTTTGGAAGTGATTGTGATTACTTTTTTTTTAAAAGATTTATTTATTTATGCATACAAGCTGGGGTGTAGGCCAGAGGTGTGGGGCGGTGAGAGACAGAGTGGGGAGCAGAACAGGCAGATCCACTGAAGTACACTGCTGAGGGGAGCAGCAGGCAAGACAGGAGAGGTCTGCTGCACCATGTGGGAATCTCCCTGGCCAGGTATTGAACTCGTGCTGCAGTGGCTCTGGATAGCTTCATAGTGCTGTGCTTAACCTGCTGCACCACCAGGAAAGCCCTGGAATTACTTTCTTGGTTTTGTTTTTTATCATATTACAGAGATATAAATTGTGAGTTAATACTTCACAATAGTTCATTTTGTGAAAATTAAAAACTGTGACTGAAAATGGCTTTATACATTATATAAGAATATGTAGTGTGGATTTAGTATACTTGTGACCTTTGTAAGGTAGGTTGAGTCTCTTCATCCTACCTCCAGTTTCATCATAGAACTGAGTTCTTAACATTAAAAGTGGAAATAGGAAGTATTTTATATTGTTTGCAACTTCATTTTGAGTTTTACAGTGAAGTGCTTTCAAAAATAATGATAGCTTTATCTACTTGTCTTCATTTCAAATCCCCCAACCTTAATTCATTCATGTTGTCTCTCATACAGAGTTCCCTTTGTAAAAGCATAAGTTTGTGTCTTTCTACTTGAAATTGTTTAATTGCACTTTGATAAATTTTAAACTCCTTATTATGACTGACAAGCTCTATATAATCTGAACTCTGGTTGTCTTTCCAGTAACATATAGCACTACTCTTTCCTATTGTTCTATAATCCAGCCACATGGAATACCTTTCAGAAAGGTCTTCAAACCTTTTGGTCTCAGGACTCCTTTATACTTTACTAATGGTGAGATTCTTGAAGACTTTTTTTTGTCATTTTTTTTTAATTGAGGCAACATTGGTTTATAATGCTGTATATGACTTAGAAGTGTAGTATCACCTCCTTCAGGTGTGTTACCACACCACACCCAGCACCAAGGCACTCAGAGTTCTCACTGTAGTCCATTGTGCCCTCTTCTCACTCTACACTTCCCTCCCACTATGGCAGCCTCAATTCTACAGTCAGATTTCTAGGGTTTGTTATGGGTTTCTTTTTATCTGATCTTTGGTTTTGTTTCTGTATTCCACATATATGTGATACCATCTGGTACTGATCTTTAACATTACTTATTTTGCTTAATATAATCTTCTCCAATCCCATCCATGTTATTGCAAATGGCAGGAATTTTTTTTTGAATAGCTGAGTAGTGTTCCATTGTATATGTAAACCACATCTTCCTAATTCACTCCTCTGTCTTTGGGCACTTAGGTTGTTTTCTTAACTTAGCTATTATAAATTGTGTTGCAGTGCACATAGGAGTGCATGCATCCCTTCAGATTGGTGTTTTGTATTCTGTGGGTAGAGAGCTAGGAGTGGAATTGTTGGATTGTATGATAGATCTATTTTTAATATTTTGAGAAATATCCATACTGTTTTCCATAGGGGTTGGACCAGTCTACATTCCCACCAGCAGTGTAGGAGGATTCCTTTTTCTCCATATGCTCACCTACATGTGTTGATTCTGGTCTTTTTGATATGGCCCATTCTCACAGGTGTGCAGGACTTTTTTTTTTTTTTTTTTTTTTTACTGTGGATTGTATCTACTCACATATTCTATGTATCAGAAATTAAAGCTGAGAAAACTTCATATACTTTTATATCAATTGTAAGTAGTAACAATAAGTCCATTACAATTAATATAAATGTCATTTTAAATGAAAAAATAACTCCAAGCAAGTTAGTTAGAAGAGTGGCATTGTTGTACATTTTTTTCAAAGTTTAAAGTATAATAGAAGACAGCCGGAGTTTCACATCTGCTTCTGCATTCAGCCAGTTGTGTTAAGTTGTTTTGATTATAAGAAATAAATTTAACCTGACAGGTTTATAGTAGGATAAGGGAAAAATATTTTAATAGCCCTTTCAGATAATTGTGGACTTTCTTCTTCTTTGATAGTAAAAGATAGTTTCTTAAAGGTTAGTTACAATGTGGAATCTGAAAATCAATGAAAATTTCTTTGGAAACGTTGGTCTGTGTAATCTTTGGATGTAAATCATGATTTTGATATAATCCATTGGTCATTTTGAAAATACTGGTTTGCTGAATTATGCAAATCTTACAAATGTTGGCATTTCTCAATATACAACATTAAATAAGCATATTTGTTAATATTGCTAGTCTTATCAGAAAACCTTTTAAGTATTGGGAAGCTGTCTGGTATATGGTGATGGATTTGAGTTTTCCAAAATAATAATTTTCACTTGAAAGCACAAAATTTTATCATTGGTAACAAAAGCTGTGAGATTTTCTCCCTGAAATAACAAGCTGTTTATTCTGAAGAACATGTATACCAAGCATATTAATCCAAATAGCCATAATTTATCCTTCTTTCAGATAATAATGTTCTACAAAATTTCAGCATTGCAATTTACACAATTGTAGCAATTGTATAAGTGCTTTCCTTTGAGACAGCATAGCTTATATGCAGCAGAAATACTTTGCACATACTTTCTATTTCATCACACGATATAAAAACCACATGTATTCAGGGGTGAGATTTTAATGCTTGGGCTTTAAGTGAGTTTTAACTGCTTCATCAGGACATACTGAAATAAACTTTTTTAAAACTGCAAGTGCATAGTTGTGAAGAAGTTGGTGTCACTGCATCAACTTATAGTAGTTTGCTCATCATTACTTTTGCACCTTCAGTATAAATGTGAACATAGTGAAAAAAGACAAATGATGTTTAATTCCTATGAAAATAGTTTTGACCTGGTGGATCCCCTAAAAGGCCCCACAGACCTTTGAGAACTGCTGCACTGATAACACTTCCCAAAAGGATAGCCTTGCAATTCCATCACACTACTTCTCTTCTTTTAGTTCCTTTCATATTGATTAATATGTAGTTTACTGGTTTGTACAGTAGCCTTTATGTATTTCAGTTTCCTTTTTTACAAAATGTGTGTCTTCAGAGGACTATTGTAAGGATTAAGACAATTAAAATATGAATATGTTCAGGGCCTCCCAGGTGGCACAGCGGTTGAGTCTCAGCATTTGAAGCTGTCCACAACCAGCAAGTCACTGCAGCGGTTAGATCCCCAGCTGGGGAGATCCCCTGTGGTGCAGTGGTCCTCTCTTGTCTTGCCAGCTGCTCCCCTCAGCAGTGTGTTTCAGTCAATCTGCCTGTTGTGCTCCCCACTCTGTCTCTGGTGAACTCTCTCACCACCCCACACCTCTGGCCTGCACCCCAGCTCTTGTATGCATGGGTGGATGAATCTTTAAGGAAAAAAAACCCGAATGTGTTCAAAACAGTGACTGGCACAGAGTGAGTGTTATATATGTCTTTTTGCTTTTTGTAAAGCTGCCTCCTGCACCAGGTCACTTTTAAGTTTGCAGAGCAGGATCCACATTTGTTTTGTCTACCGGAGCTCAGCCCTATGCTTGCCACATAGTTCTGTTTAATAAATACTTAAGTAATTATGGTATGGGGAACTAAAAATAAAAATGTTTGCTTGTCTTAAATTGTAGAACAGTTTGGGGAGAAATAATGGCATATGAAGTTTGGTGGTTATGCTTGACAGAGGAAATTGGAGTGAGTAGGTGGAGTTTTCTCATAGAACCATAATAAACCAAATGCAGAGTGTTTCAGGAGCTGGATTGTAATAAAGAGAAATATTTCCTATCTTAAGGGAGAATAGAGGTTTTCATATTTGACCTACGGATAACTTTCTGTGCACTCACAGTGTTTGTTTTAGAATAGGACTCATTAACTTTCTGTAATCTTCAATAGTGGGAGCAACGCTAACCACTTCAGGCACAGGGAGAAAAGGAAAATAAGAGCAAGATTCCTTTTAAGGACCTCCTTGGTGGCGCAATGGGTTAAGCACAGTACTGTGAAGCTATCTAGAGCCACTGCAGCACGAGTTCGATACCTGCGCAGGGAGATTCCCACATGGTGCGGCAGACCTCTCCTGCCTTGCCCACTGCTCCCCTCAGCAGTGTACTTCAGTGGATCTGCCTGTTCTGCTCCCTACTCTGTATCTGATGAACCCTCTCACCGCCCCATACCTCTGGCCTATACTCCAGCTTGTATGCATAAATAAATAAATCTTAAAAAAAAAGATTCCTTTTAAAAGCAGTGGTTGAATTACGTGATCTCTAAAACTTTGTTCATCTATTTGGAAGGGATAAAAGAAAAGAAAGAATGGATCAGACAATTCTCATTAGGTATACTATTCCCTTAACTTGTGCCACAGTTGCTTTGTGTAAGAATTTCTATAATGCATTCTTTCACAAGTTTAGTTCCAGGAAAAAGGAGAGTCTCTCTAGATCAAATAGCATAGCTTTTTCTAAATGAGACATGTGAGAATTATATAATGTGTAAGGGTTCTGTTACTAACAGAAAGTTCTATTAAATTTAATACTTAAACTGTAATAAGTTGGTCTGTTTTTATATTGATATCTTGCCATCTCTATATGATTTGTATTTTTTACATTTGTTTTACTGGCCTTAAGAGCTTTAAAGCCTTTTTGGAAAGTAGGTAGGTAGGTATGGACAATTCATTTGAGATATTGGCATTAAATGACTTATAACTGCCAGATTTAAATTCCAATCTGTATTTCTTTATCACATTTCAAACAAACTATAGACAGTTCAAAACAATTATTTTTAATGAAGTAATTACCTTTTTTTGTACACAAACTTTAAAGTGTGGAAGTATTTATGTGGTAGATGTGAGGAAGTGTTTATATCTTAACTCTACTTCTGTGCTTTGGTTCATTACAGTTAACCTGCTCTTTGGAGTCAAGTATTTTTACTATTCATAAAAAATGTGGAGAATGTGGGCTTTTTTGTACATGCATGTCTGTGCCTGCATGTGTCCGTTTATGTTCACATCTATGCATGAATATGAGTTTGGTTTCATTTGCATGTTTGAGTATTGGGAATTTTATTGAAAAATAATTGCCTTGATGGAAAAGTTTGGATATTTTGAAAGAGTAAGAGATGAGAAATAGGATAGTAATGACTACATTAAATACAAGTAAACAATGATGATAATCCTATGATTTTATTTAGACAAACTGCCTCTCTGTCATTTTCATTCCTGAGAATACTTCATTGCTGCTTTGCACAGTGTGCCCTAAGTTGTCTTTTATCTCCTGACTCCACAGTCTATTTGATGGTAATTCAGGGACCATACTTTGAGAATCACTGCTTTAGAAAATCTCACCAGGCATTGACTTAAATGGCCCAGAGACCCTCCAAGAATGAGAGACTTAAAAAAAAAATCCTTAATGAGTTCTAGGGGAAGAATGTCTTGATAGTCAGTTTTGTTTTTTTTCTGTAAATGAATCTTCGAGCTCAAATGTAGGAAAGTGAACATTAATATCTCAGATAAAGTCTATATATGTAATATAGTGTGTTTTTAAAAAACTTTTTAAAACACTTTTTAGATATCACTTGAAAATTTAAGTAAAATAAAAAGATTGAAATCAGCTCTTTTCTTTCTCACTTTTATAATTTACTTGTTATGTTGTGACCATGGTAAGAAAATCTCAGGCTTTTTTATGGTCATGCTAGTTTTGGGTCTAATATTTCGTAAATTGAGCAAATTGCTTAACTATTCAAAAAAAAGTCGGGAATGTGATAAGAAGAGATAATGTATGGAATGTGTATGCCTGACATATGGTAGGTAGATGGTGGTTGTGTGGTAGCTGTGAATATTGTAAGTTAAACAGGTATTGTTGCTATAGAAACACATTTTCTTTTATAGCTACCTGCATGATAACACTTCCACTACATTACCCTAGCAGTAAGAATTGGGCTCAAAGTACTGCTTTGTCATTAACCAGTTGTATAGTCCTTGAAATGGGAGCAGCCTTGATGGATTTTGTTTTCATGTCTATATATTAATATTGTAATCATAATCTGAAAATTCTGTGATATGAAGAAGGTTACCATTGAATAAAATATGGAAGTTTCTAATCTTGATATAGTTTATCAATGATTAACTTTTCCTAGCAGCTAAAATATCACAGATAAGAAAAGAGTTACTTAATTATTGTTAAATGTAGAGTAAATGTAAAACACTTGTTCGAAAAAAAATAAAATCAGACTTTGAATTTTGATGTCTAGATTCTCTTTTTAAAGAAATCTTTATTTTCTTAAAAGTTGAATAACATTTGAGTGCTTATTTCACTTAATGAAGAGTCCATGTTGATGTACTGTCCTGTTTCCCTTGTCCTTTTAGAGTACGTTAATTCTGATGTGAATATTGGTCTGCTACATTAATCAAGGAATATCACTTATACTTCTTTATCTCCTTAACTTCAGAAGTTTTACTCAGTTATTAATAAATCATGTGATTTTTTAATTTAGAAGATAAATCATGGGAGGGGGACATCAGATGATATATGTATGTTGATGAAACACAGTATAGTTATGTTGTGCTTTACCAAAAACATTTAAGTGAATTTAGTTAAACCTTTATATCTAACTTCAGTTTATAGGAAATATAAGGAATAGAGGAATATACTAGACAATATCACAAAGCAGTAATACAAATACAGAATGAAAGTCAATGCAATGAAAAAAAGAATTAGGGATTGTTATAAACTTAATGACTTGTTTTAAACTGTTTCTGAGTATGTTGACTTTAGCATAAGCTATAAATTACTCAAGAAGTGTGCATTCTATTCAAATATTTATTTTTCTTTTGTGATTATTTTTGTTTCAAAGACCAAGACTAACCAAAGACTTCAGAAGGACTTTCTGGACCAGGTTTAGTTGTACTTTAGCAATGCAGTTTTCAGAGTACTCTGATTATTGTCTTGTAATGTGATTTTTTAAAAAATATTTATTTATGCATACAAAATCTGGGGTGCAGGCCAAAGGTAGGGGTGGTGGTGAGAGGATTCACCAGAGATAGAGTGGGCAGCAGAACAGGCAGGTTGACTGAAATATGAAATGCATTGCTGAGGGGAGCAGCAGGAGAGACAGGAGAGGTCTGCTGTGCCATGTGGGTCAGCTCCCTGGCCAGGGATAGAACTCTTGCTGCAGTGGGTGCCAGTAGCTTCATAGTGCTGAGACTTAACCCCTTGCGCCACCAGGGAGGCCCTAGTAATGTGATTTTAAATGTTTATTTTTGGTGGGCAACTTGTTAAAATGGCAAAAACCTATGTAAGACATTTTTATTACACATTTAAGGTTTTTTCTCTCAATTTTTTTCAGTTAAGAGTATTTGCGATAGGTGTGTAAAAACTGTTACATCTTTTCTAGAGAACAATAGAAATGAAGTTTTGCTTTATTTAATCTGTCATATATACCTGTATTTAAAGAACATAACCAACTACTAGTATTATTTCTTATAGCATTTAAATCTTAATGAAGTGTGTTACTGCTTCAGATTCATTATAAAAGGTCTAGACCTTTACTGCCCAGTATAGCAGCTTTTAGTCTGATACGATATGAGTACTTGAAATGTGGCAGATCCAAATTGAGATGTACTGTAAGTGTAATATGTATCAGATTTTAAAAAGTATGAAAAAATTAATATCCTAATAACTTTTATATTATGTATTTGAATGCTAATACTGTAGATATATTCAGCTAAGTATAATATAAAATTTTATTTTTAGAAGTTTTTAAAATGTGGCTACTAGAAAATTTTAATGTTGTGCATATATTTTTATTAGGCAGTGCTGAACTAGAATATCACAGCTTTCCTATTATAATGAAAACATGCATGCTAAGGATTTCTGGTTCAGGAATGTTCAGAATAAATGGATAGTTTTAAATTAAAAAATAATCTCTTGTAAAAACAAACAGGAATCACAAAAGAAAACCAATGATAACCTTCTCAGCAAAACTTGATAAAGTTTCCTTACAAACCCCAGAATACGGGTAGGTTGGAATAGCAGAACCCACACAGATCTCATGCTCCTGAATGGCAGAAGAAGAGTCTAGGAACACTGAAATCACCAAAAGAAGATGACATTTGGGTGGGAAATCGTCACAGACTACTTTGGGTGGGAAACTTGAGCAAGCAAACCTGATAAAATTGGCAAACTTGTCTCCAGGTTGAAGCTTCAGGAAGATTAGAAAGCACTTTTTGAATCTCAGAAATTTCTAAGAAAAACTGCTTTGGAGTAAGAGTATACATGTAAAGAAATGCCAGAAGTAGAATCCAAGTTGAACAGAGCAGAAATGTGAAGTTTGAAGGGAAGAGAAAGTTATAATCAGGGCAGGGAAGGACACTTTCAAAACAATGGTTATGGCTACATAAGGAGGCCATGGTTTTACATAGTTCACTTTAAGGCTAGAGGATGTCTGCCAGCTATGAAGTTAGGAAGCCCTTATATTGGAAGCCTTCGCTTACAAGTACATGAAAATACACTTTATTTTTTTTTCTCCCCACCCCCAAAATACACTTTATTTAAACATGAGTTAATAGAGAATAATGAGTCCCAATAAGATGGGCTATAATCAAAAATAATGAAAACTAATAGAGTAATATAACACTATACAGTCAGGTGATATCAGAAATATATGGCCACAAAGTAGATGGAACTGAAAACTTATAAAATAAAGGGAATTAATATTCAACTATCAACAAAGCAGTATAATTCAGAAATAGGAAAGCTCAGAAGTATAATAATTTAAAAAACAAATACTTGTAGAGCACTGGAAAAATTTAGGGAAAAAGTCATTATAAATGAAAACTAGGGCCTCCCTGGTGGTGCAACGGGTTAAGCGCAGCACTATGAAGCTATTCAGAGCCACTGCAGCATGAGTTCGATACCTGGGCAGGGAGATTCCCACATGGCACAACAGACCTCTCCTGCCTTGCCTGCTGCTCCCTTCAGCAGTGTATTTCAGTCAACTTGCCTGTTCTGCTCCCCACTCTGTCTCTGGTGAATCTTCTCACTATCCCCACACCTCTGGCCTACACCCCAGCTTATATGCATAAATAAATAAATCTTTAAAAAAAAATGAAAACTAAATTAGAAGGAACATAAATAGATAATTTAGTAAGTATAGCAAGAAAAAGAATTTACAAGAAGAATAGATTTGGAAAAAAATTACAAATATGGAAGTATAATTAATGTTAGTATAACTAGATTCCCTGAAGAAACTGGAAACAAAGCAGGTATTTAAAATTATTATCAATAAATCCTTATTTGTTGTAAATTGGTTTAGTGACTTTGGAAGTTTTACAGTTTCCTTAGAAAAGTTAAACAAAATTATTGTAAGACCCAGGAATTCTACTCCTAGATATATCCCCAGAAGAACTGAAAACACCCCCAAATACACATACACGCATGTTCACAGCCCCACTGTGCATTAACACCAAAAGGTGAAACAGCTGAAATCTCCACCAGTGGGTGGTAGATAAATACATTGTGGCATATACTCATAAGTGGTGATGTATACATGGTATAATGTTGTTTGGCCATAAAAAGGAATGAAGTGCTAGTATATGCGATAATATGGATGAACCTTGAAAATACTACACTAAATGAAAGAAACCAGAGACACAAGGTCACAGATTTTATGCTTTCATTTATATGAAATATCTGGAATAGGTAAGTCCATAGAGACATACAGATTGGTCGTTCCCAGAAGCTAAGCACAGGGAGAATGGGTTGTGACTACTTTCATAGGTCTGAGGCTTTCTTTTAAGGTAATGCAAATATTTTGGAACTAGATGCAGGTGGTGGTTTGCACATTCTGAATATTATAAATGTCACTGAATTGTTTACAATGATTAATATTAATTAATATTCAATGGCATTTAATAATATTCAAAATGTGCAAACCACCACCTGCATCTAGTTCCAAAATATTTTCATTGCCTCATATTATGGGAATTTTGCCTTAATGAAAAGATAAATTACTAATCAATTGACTCACTCATAAAAAATCTTACCAACAAAATTTTCTGAAATAATGCAAGATGGAATCTGCATATTCAAAGAGTATGCATGGACCTAGAATGATTAACACCAAAATATATTTTAGTAAAATATTGGGATTTAAAAATAAAGACCAAGTCATTTATAAGAGAAAAAAGGTAGGGACTGGACATCTCTATAGCAGTCAGTATTTTGTATCAGAAAGCAGTGGTGCAACAGAAACAAAATACTCAAGGAAAGAAAATAGGAGCCAATGATTTTATATTCAGCCAAACTGACTTCAGGTATAAGACTACAAATAAATAGTTGTGAACATGCCAGAAATCAAGAAATATTGTTAGGAGACCTTTCTGAGAAATCGAATACATTAGCAAATGAGTAATTGCTCTATACATAAGATTAATAGCCTATAGAAAATAGTCAAAACCGAAGAAATTACCACTGTTTCATAAATGAGAAAACTTGAGACAGTGATTTATCTGGAATCACAGTTATTATTAAAATTCATTTCAACTTAAAGATAATTATTGAGCATCTTTTATGTACTAGGCAGTAATTGAAGCTGTTGGACTCTAGAGACACATTCCAATCCTCTGGCGCCTCTACTCCTTGGGACTGGACCAATTACAAATAGATCTTTAATTTGCCACATTTTTCTTTAGTTGGTTGGCATGCATACTTATCATCATAGCTGATATAAAAGTTTCTCAAAATATAAATTCAAAGTATTTTCCACACTTTTTTTGTTACTTTGCTGGCATAGTTCTGGGCACCTAGATGCTTAGTAAAATTACATTGAATTGAATAGAAAGTTAAGACCTTGCCTTGAACTTTAATATTCTGGCTACTTGGTCACACCAAACACACATGGGGACACATCCTGTGCATAATTGTAAAGCAGTGTATCTGCTCTGAAAAATGAGAAGCTTCAAATTGAATGAATAAGTAATTTTTTTTAAGATTTATTTATTTATGCATACAAGCTGGGGTACAAGCCAGAGGCGTGGGGCGGCGAGAGGGTTCACCAGAGTCAGAGTGGGGATCAGAACAGGCAGATTGACAGAAATATACTGCTGAGGGGAGCAGTGGGTGAGGCAGGAGTGGTCTGCCATGCCAGGTGGGAATATCGCTGGCCAGTCTTCGAACTCGCGGCATCGCTGCCGACAGCTCCACAGCGCAGCACTTAAGCACTGCGCCACCAGGGAGGCACTGAATAAATAGTTTTGATGAGTTTTTCTATGGTCTAACAGTTAACTATAGTTTATAATTAACTCTGCTCTTTAGCCCCACTGTAGCCTCAGTAGTGCATGCTTTAGCACCTAAAATAACTTTATAGGCTAGTGGTTACACTGGTTTGGTTCATTATTCACTGGTGTGAAGACAGAGCGTTACTTATTGGTCTCTCTCCTAATATACAAGTATTGTTAGTGAATCACTGTAACGAATATTTTTACAGTTTGATGAACAATCCCCTATCTGTGTGTTTTCATAAACATATATAAAGATGAAACAGTGAAGAAAGGTTTCCTAAAGTAAGCATGGTAGTAACAGTCTGTTATTGGAAGTTAAATGTTTATGGTAGAGTTTTTTTGCTACTCAGACATTTTACTTTTATGTCAGTTTAGATGGATATCCTCTATTTCAATCAAATAATGGTCTTCTAGTGTTTATTCATTTCGAAGATAGTCTTTCTAGTCTTTCTTGAATGATAAATACTAATTAAAGAATATTAAGCATACTTAATGTTTTTTATTACTGTTGTTTTATAAGGCACAGTTGGTGGATCTAAAATCTGAACTGACAGAGACCCAAGCAGAGAAAGTTGTCCTGGAGAAAGAAGTACACGATCAGCTTTTACAGTTACATTCTATTCAGCTTCAGCTTCATGCGAAAACCGGCCAGAATGTTGACTCTGGTACCATTAAGGCAAAATTGGTAAGTAGTTTGGAGAGTAACATATACTGACATTTATTTTAGAAGATACAGAGGCCAATTTTTAATGAGATCTGTTAATTTTAAAAGGTAATTCTTGCATTATGGGAAATTTAGGAAATACAGGAAATGTAAAGATGATCTTTGTGATCATCCATGATCTCATTAACAAGAGGTGATAGGTGAGAGAGAACATTAATCACCAGATGATACTTGGGAATTTTTCCTATGTAAAAATATCTGTATAAATATATTTAAGAGATATTTATGATTAGAACATAATAAACCACCTTTTGGTGTACTGTATCAATTAGAATTTGTTCAGCTACATGTAACAAAATTCCAAGTAACATGGGTTATTCTTGACCAGTATAAACAATTATCTCTCACCTCCAGAAGACAGACGGTCCAGAAGTTCCATGGATAACAGGGGTCCAAGTTCCTTTTGTTGTTGTGCTCTGCCATGCTTATGGTTACTTTCCTCAGACTTCTTCATGTCTCTATTCCAGGCAGGAAGAAGTGAGGCATTAGGCAAGGGTAAAAATTTGTTTCCTAGATGCACTAGTCTACTTTAAGGAACTTTAATTGAAAGCCTTAAGAATTTTTACTAGTGAATTTAGAGATCTACCATGCAGTCCTAGCATCCATCAGTCTTAGTTGGTCACAGAACTACCACTTCCAGTAAAACTGGAGTTTTGTTAATAAGGAAAAGGGGGGAAAAGCAATTGGGTGCCAACCAGTGGCATATTTTTTCCTTTGGCTCTTAATCTGTACATTTTCCCAGTACTGAACATTTTGTAATGTTTATGTAATATTTAATTATAAATTTTCCATAATTATTTCCCCTTAATCTATGTAGGTTGTTTACATAGAAAAAAATTAAATTTTATTTCAGTTTAACCTCATGTACAGAGTATGTACTATATGCCATTTTGTTAACTATGGGGAGCACCACAATAAGTAATACAGATATTGTGAGGGAGGCGGGAGATGAAGTGGTATTGATGATGAGAGTAATGACATTTTAAAATTTTACTTGTTTTCAGTTAATTCCATTTGATTTGTTAATTTGTTTCTAATACTGGTGTGTTAAAATTTAATTAAATGAATAGTTACATTCCCCTCAATTCTAAAATTCATTGTGTCTCAGTATTGTTCTATTTAACAGAAATGAGTCCAATTCATAACTACTGCTTGAATATTTGATATTAACATTGAGATATGTTGTACATTTACCTGAAGTTTTAACGCTGTATTTCAAACAGGGTAATATAGTGGAAAGACACTAAACCAGTATTTGACTAGACTGACTAATTTTTATCAAACAAAAATTTTTTAATCTAGTACTATAACATTAATATTGCCTATGGATTTTCAAATATAATTGTAATGAACTTTATGCAAATGGTACTGAACATATGGGAATTCTCCTTATAATGATTATATCACTAGATAAATTCATCTTTGATTTTTTTTTTCTAACTATAAAACTTTGTTCTTATATCTTAAGTCTGTCCCCTCTGTGGAAGAATTGGTAAGTATGCTGTTTCTGTTTTGATTTCCTGTGTCATGCGCAAGTGTTCTTATTTTATTTGCATTTCACATGTTCTCACTTTGTGTTTGAAAGTGATAATAATGATGGCAGGTTTTTAATATGCCAACACCTGAAAAGTTAAGTGGGTGGCCCATTGCCCTTTTTTTTTTTTTTTGCTACATGTTAAAGATTTTCCTTTGAGTTGTGATTTATAGCCATTATTTGCAAAGCCCATCAACCTTTGACAGCTTCTGAATGTTGTAACTTCCTCAAACCTCTACTTCAAAGGGGCAATTGGCTTTTCCACTTGAGTGCTTTGAAGAAATATTAGACAAGCCTAATTTTTTTTCTATTTTTCTGTTTGAATTTATTTCTAGAGAAAGAATATGCATGTTGGTTTCTTATTCATCCAGTGCTGTGATAAAACTTTTCAACAGTTCTGAGAATAATTGTGTGGCCCTTAAAACTACTGAAATTTGAAATCCTTTATCAGAACTTAATTTTAGAAAATAACAGTACTACGTAAAATCTTAATATTTCCCCCACCTCCGCAAATCAGGTTTTAGCACATGGTTTTACTTCTTGAAAAAAATATATACTATTTAAATATACAAGTACCAAATGAACTTCTTAGTTGTTACCTATTAAAAACAGATTAACTAAAAGAAGCAAAGGAAAACTTTCTTTAAAAGTGATTAACTTCACTTTTCTTAGCCCTAGTCTTACTTGCATCTTTGAATTTCATGCCTGAGGGTTTGTCAGATTTATTAAAGGTATAAACAATTAAAGTGATGGCATAATATACTTTTCAGATGTTCACAGATATTGTACAAATTACTCATTAAAATAATTGTCGTAGATAATCTTCAACATAAAGTGTATTTAGTCCATAAACTTTAAAAAAAAAATTTTTTTATTTATGCTTACAAGAGCTGGGGTGTAGGCCAGAGGTGTGTGTGTTGAGGGCAGGGGTGAGAGAGTTCACCAGAAACAGAGTGGGAAGCAGAACAGGCAGATTGACTGAAATACACTGCTGAGAGGAGCAGCCGAAGAGACAGGAGAGGTCTGCTGTGCCATGTGAATCAGCTCCCTGGCCAGGGATCAAACTGGTGTTGCAGTGGCTGCCCATAGCTTCATAGTGCTGAGACTTAACCCCTTGCACCACTAGGGAGGCCCTAAACTAAAGAATTCTTATTTTTTCAGGAACTTTCCTCTGAAATATCAGCATTAACTTCAATAAATGTCATAATAAAACTTTTTATGTTCTCCAAACTGGTTTCTTTTGGAACTCACACCTGCCTTTTTAGGAAATAGGTTCTGAAATTTTAATAATTCCAAAGTTGTTATAAAAGGATTCTGGGTCATTAGTTCTTCATGTTCTTTAAAAATAATCCTAGAAACTATGTTTTAGTTATTTTATTTTACAGAGTTGAAAAAGCCTACTAATTAATCTTCTTTTTATTACATACATATTTTTTATTCAAAGAAGTGATAAATATAGCTAACATTTGGTATAGTCATTCATTTTGACTTGTATGTTATTTTTTGTTTTAAAGATTATGGTACTCATTGCCTTGTACTTGAATGCATCTTATCATGATGTTTACATATATCATGTGTTGATATACTATTATCAAGCAGTGTAGACCAGAGCAGACATATTCCATAAATCACTAGAAATTTGCTTAAATTGTTTCTTGACATCTTAATATCCAGAATAAAAAAGGAAATCATTATAATAAATAGTACCCATATAATAGAAACAATATCATTTACCACCTTTCTCAAGAGAAACAATTTTTCCTGGTGCTAAGGTAGATCTCAAGTCTCATAAAGGAAATATAGTTGTTTAAGGAACAGTGTCTTACACATGTTGTCAACAAATATGACTATTTCACATAATTTATAGGAAAAGCAGTTTTATTTAGGAAAAATGCAAGTGTATATAGTTTTCCAAAAATAATAACACTGTCAGAGGCCATATTTAACTCTCAGAGGGTTGTGTTTAGCAAAACAGCTTGTGTGTGTGTGTGTGTGTGTGTGTGTGTGTGTGTGAGTGAGAGAGAGAGAGAGAGAGAGAGAGAGAGGGAGGGAGGGAGGGAGGGAGGGAGGGAGAATTTGACTGCCTTTGGCAGGATTTTGTGTTTTCTGTTTTCTACTTTGTCTTATACTCACCAATCTGTTCTGTTCTTGGATCTTAAAGGCATTGCATGCAACCTTACATCTAGCGGAACAGATATATTTATTTTTAAAGTGAACAGAACATTATTTCTCACATGTGGACTTATGCTAAAAACTTGATGTCAAGGATTTTGACCTTATATTCTTTGACTAACACCTATAAATTTACATATGTGGACTCTACCAATTGGAGCATAGTCTGGTATCCTTTTATGAGAGATGAAAATGGATGGCCATGCTACCTCACAGTAGGCAAGTTAAGCCAGTATTTTCCTGAGGAAACAGTTTTTCATTCACTGTAATTTATCTTGTTATAAGAAATTTACAATGCTTAAATTAGAATAGGTATTCTAATTTTTAAGAAACATTTAATGTCATGGAGAAATGTTGATAACAACTGCATTAAAATATTTACACATTAAAGATTTCTGTAAGCATAAGCATATCTGTAAAGTAGATGATCCCTGAATTTTGAGATCTGGCTTATCTGTCAGTGACCCATTGAAACTACTTATATTAGCATGTGATAACATGAGCTTAAAGACACTACTTCTTTTAGAAGTATCAAAGTCCTAGCAAGGCATGTAATTATCTTATCTAGAAATTGCTCTACTATCTTCTGGTACTAGTTAAGAAGAACTGGATCCAAATCTTTGTCTTCCAATTTATATAAAGGAAGTGATAATGTTTATCAGCTGCTTTCATTGTTGGTATCATAGATTGTGTGCTTTTGTGTATTTAAGAACATAGTATGTTGCTAAAGAACCTTAAAAGTATTTTCATTACATTATGTATTTTAAAAAATTGCAATAGGAGAGAGAGCTTGAAGCAAATAAAAAAGAAAAAATGAAAGAAGCTCAACTTGAAGCTGAAGTGAAGTTACTGAGAAAAGAGAATGAAGCCCTTCGTAGACACATAGCTGTTCTCCAAGCTGAAGTTTATGGGGCAAGACTGGCTGCCAAGTATTTGGATAAGGAACTAGCAGGAAGGTGTGTAAAAAAAAAAAGGGGCGGGGCGGTAACCTGTAGTCTTTGGTGACAAATTGGATATTTAGTGAGGTTTGATGCTAATCTTTTGTGGGAAGTGAAACAGTCTTTACCTTAAGCAGTTTTATAATTGGGTATAGCATGCTGTTGTTAACTTAGTATTTATAGCATTATATATTACAGATTCATTTAGTCATACTAAGTCACTATTCTGCTTGATACACACATACATTCTGTGAAATGCTAGCAACTAACCTTTAAAACTGAACTTTTTAGCCATTTCCTGCCTTGACACCATAACAAATGATTTTCACATATATAGCATGGCTTCCATAAAGAACTTTTTCTGTGATTGCTGAAATTCAGTTGTCTCTCAGAAGCATGTTGGAATGAAAGTGATTTTATCATAATAATAGAGTTCTGCTTGCATTAATTTTTTTTGCAATGAGCTACAAACTTTGGTGAATAATAAGAAATCATTTTCCATTCATTATTTTTAATGTCACATTAAGAACTAATGTGGACCATGTAAAATTTTATATTAAGGCACACATTTTCTAACAACTTCTACCACAAGTAAAATAATCATTTTGTAAAAAGAAATTATCAGTAGAAGAAATGTTTTGGTACAGTTAACCTCATCTAAAGACAAGCATTCAGTATTTGAGTTCGATGACCTATCTTGATTGCAGCAAGACATGAAACACTTGTTAATTGACACTGATGTCCTGAATTGTTTTTAGGTATATTTGAATTAAGTATATGACTAAAGTTCTCATTCATTCATTTTTTTTTTAAACTGGTTTTTCTATGAAAACACCTGTCCTTTTCAGAGTTTTTATATCTTTATAAATCTGAGAGACAGGAGGTTTCTGAGTGTTAGTTTTATTGCTAACAGATTTATGTAGAACTACTTATTTTTAGTAATTCTTCTGATTCTCTATTATACAAAATGAAAAATTAACTAAATTAACCCTGCTTCCAATTTAAGAGTCCAGCAAATACAGTTACTAGGACGCGATATGAAGGGACCTGCTCATGATAAGCTTTGGAACCAGCTGGAAGCTGAAATACATTTACATCGTCACAAAACTGTTATTAGAGCCTGCAGAGGACGTAATGACCTGAAACGACCAATGCAGGCGCCACCAGGCCATGTATGTTTTTTGCTGCTATTTCTCAGTCTCTCTTTTTCTATAATCAAAAGGTCATTTTATTCATTTTAATAGTTTGTAAAACCTTTAATAAGTGAAATGTTTTAAATAAGTTTGTTTAAAACAGATACATATTTAAAGTTTCAACAACCTGGAGCTTTTAACAGATTGACTTGCCCTGAAAGTGGTATCTCTGAATACAGTGAACTATTAGCAAATGTACATTCATATTATATTGGGCCATATTTTAAAATTTTCTGCGTCACGATTAGCTTTTTTTTTTTTTTTTTTTGTAAGCTTAACGGGGTCGTCATATTGATAATTTGGCTAATATTTCTGGGTAGTTCTTTAGGGAATTTTTGGTAACTAAATTCATGTAGTTTCTGAACTAATATTTACACCTGTTTGGTCTTGAATCAAGAAGAAATTTGAGTTCTGTGTTCAGTTGTCTTCTTTTTAAGCTACCACTATGTAGGAACTTTCCTTTCTGTCTGACCAAATCTGTATTAAATTTCGTTACAACAGCTGCCCAGTGATACAAATGTTAATATAATAAAAGTATGTCAGACTCACATTTCCTAGTACCATATAAAGAATGGCCTTAAATAGTAAAATTGTTTTTTGCCTCTGCAAAGATTATTTAAGAAAAATCGATATGTACAAATGATATGTTGGAGAGAGAAGTGGGGATTTTAGTAAACATACACACTGTTGTCTTCTCTGGTCATTGGTGTTTCCCAGTAACATCTAGATAGTGGCCAGATGACAAAAGTTACCTTATGCTAAATAAAGTAGTTTGAACTTTTAACCTGATAACCATGGAATTTTTAAATAAAATAATGGACTTACTAAGATTTAATACTTTTTTGACAGTTACTTTGGTATAGTGAAGAGGATGTCTTGGAACAAGAGGGCTTATTTGGATTCAAGGAGATACATTAGAAAGACACTCTAGGAATCCAAGAAGAAACAGCAGAAGTACATTTGAGAGGAAGGGCAAGTTTAAGAGCAGTAGAATCAAACTTTTGTTTGAGTAGGTGAATGAGAAAAAAAAGTCTAGGTATTTGGTTTGGCAAGTAAGATGATGGTACTGACTGATAAGAGCAAACAGAGGGAAAGGGTGGTTTTAGGGGAAAGAGGATAAGATCAGTTTTAGACTGTAGTGTTTGAGGACCAATGTGACAGTCAGGATATTTCCAGTTAGATATATGACTCTGGAATTCAGAAGGATAGTTCTGCTTGAAGAAATATTAGGGAAATCATCCGTCTGTTACAGTTGAAACAGTGGAATTGATTGATTCATCCAGGGCCAGTAGATAGAGTGTAAAAAGGATAGAAGGCTGGTGTCAAACTAGAAATCCACTACTAAAGGATAGCAAGAAAAGCCTCTAATATATGGGGACTGAACAACAAACTACTGGCTGTTGGGTTAAGGAAGTAATCAAAGAAGAAATTAAGAAATACCTAGAGACAAATTATAATGAGGATACATCTTTTCAGTACTTATGAGACATAGCAGAAGTAGCACAAAGAGGAAAGTATATAGCTATACAGGCCCACGTCAAGAAAACAAGAAAGAGCTTAAGTAAATAGTCTTCTCTCTTGCCTAAGGAATAGAAAAATAGAATAAACAAAACCAAAGCCAGTAAAAGTAAGGAAATAATAAAAACTTAGAGCAGAAATAAATGAAATAAAAAAGATAGTCCAAAAGATTGAGACCAAAAGCTGGTTCTTTGGAAAAAATCAACAAAAGAGACAAACCTCTACCTAGTCACAAGAAAACAAGGGACAAAAGTCAAGTAAATAGGATCAGAAATGAAGCCAGAGAAATTATAGCACATCTCAGAAATTTAAAGGGCCATAAGAGACTAATATAAATATTTGTATGCTAGTAAGTTGAATGACCAAAAAGAAATGGAAAAATTAGAAATATACAACCATCTAAGACTGAATAGGAAAGAAATAGAAAACTTCAACAGACCAATTAATTATAAGCAAGAAACTGAAACAGTAATCAAGTTTTCCAAAAAACACAAGACCAGGACAAATTTCGCAAGTTTTACCAATTCTGCAAAGATGAGCTAATATCTATTCTTCTGACACTTCTGAAAAATTGCAAAAGACTTTATGAAGCTAACATTACCTGAATACCAAAGCCACACAAAGACAACACAAAAAAAGAAAACTACAAACCAGTTTCCCTAATGAACATAGATGCGGAACTCTTCAACAAAATGTCAATGTACCAAATCCAACAGTGCATTAAAAGGATTATACATCATGACTCAGTGGGATTTACTCCTGGTGCACAACGATGGTTTACATCTGAAAGTCAATCACCATAATTCACCACATAAGTAAAAGGAAAAAATTTTATGATCATATCAATAGATGCCAAGGAAGATTCAACATCCAATTATGAAAACTCTCAAAGAACTGGGATAGATAGATAGATATGGAACACAGATCAACATAAAAAAGACGATAGATGACAAACCCCAGCCAACATCATTCTCAGTGGTGAAAAACTGAAAGCTCTTCCACTAAGATTTCCACCAAGACAAGGGTCCACTTTGACCACTACTCTTCAACATAGTATTGGGAGTCCTAGCAAGGGCTATTAAGCAAGAGAAGGATATAAAAGGAATACAAATTGAGAAAGAGGTAAAGCTACTTTTATTTGCAGATGACATGATAAAGAATCTTAAAGATGCCACTAAAAACCAAATGAAATAATAAATCACTTCAGCAAAGTGGTGGGATACAAAATCAATACACAGAAATCTGTTGCCATCCTGCCAAAAACAGACCCACACCTATTTTAAGTTCATCTTTGACAAAGAAGTCAAGAATATAAACTGGACCAAGAAAGCATATGAATGGTGTTGGTGAAACCGGACAACCACAATGCAAAAGAATGAAACTAGTTCACTATCTCACACCATACACAAAAGACAATTCAAAATGGATAAAAAGGGTTGGATGTAAAGCCAGAAACCATAAAATACAGAGAAGAAAGCATAAGACAAAACACTCCACAATAGGCTTCAGAGATGTCTTTGGGGACTCATCTCCATCAGAAAAGAAAACAAAAGAAAATTTAAACAAGCTAAAAAGCAAATTGTCACTAAAACAAAGACACCCTATTGAATGGTAGAAAATATTTGCATATTCTACATCTGACAAGGGGCTGATAACCAGGATCTATAAAGAATTCATACAACTCAATAAAAAGACAACCCAGTCAAAAAAATGGGCAGAAGACCTAAATAGACAGTTCTCCAAAGGCATACGAAGGGCCAAGAGACACATGAAAAAATTATCATCAATATTTGACATCAGGGAAATGCAAATAAAACCCACACTGAGATACCACTTCACACCCATGAAAGTAATCCATATCAAAAAGAGCAGAAGCAGGTGTTGGTGAAGATTTGGAGAGGAAAGAACCCTTTAGACTAGCCTAGCCCCTATGGAAAATAGTATGGTGGTTTCTCAAAAGATTAAAAATGGATGTTTCATATGAGCCAGTAATTCTACTCCTAAGTAGAATAATATAAAAACACTAATTTGAAAATATACACTCCTATGTTCATTGCAGCACTATTTACAATAGCCAAACTATGGAAACTACCTAGGTGTCCAAAAAGATGAATAGACCAGAAAGATATGGTATGTATACATAATGGAATATTACTCAGCTATCAAAAATATAAATTCTTGCCATTTATCACAATATGGACGGAGCTCAAGGAGTTTATGCAAAATAAATCAAAAGAAGAAAGATACCATATTGTGTCACTTATATGTGGAATATAGAGGAACAAAGTCAGATAAAGCCAAATGAATAACAATCCCTAGCCATGTAACAGTAGAACTGAGGCTACCACAATGGGGCGGGGGAGGAGAGGTGGATTGGGAGAGGTGAGGAAGTAGGGAGGCAGCATAACAGACTATGGTGAGTGGTGGACTCTGTGGGTATTTTGGTTGCGTGTGGTAAAATAACACCAAAATGGGAGATCCTATACTTCTAAAACACAACCAATGTTACTTCAATTAAAAAAAGAAAAAAAAAATAGATCACAGATGGAAAGAAACTCTTACGGAGTGATAGGAGGAAATGGATCAGCAAAGGAAGGACCCTGAAATGGAACCCATATATATATATATATATCAGGTATAAGCCATCTAGGAAAATAGTGTAATAGAAAACAAGGAAAAGAGAGGGTTTCAAGGAGGAGGAGTAGTGAACAGTATCAACTTTTCTGCAAGATTCAAGTAAAGTAGTGACTAAAGTGTTCATTGGATGTAGCCATATTGGTTACCAGTGACTATAGAGATTATAATTTCGGTGGATTAGGTAGGGGTAAAACCCTAATTATAGTTACTAGAATAATTAATGTATATTATAATACAGTTATTGGAGACAAGGAAGTGTAGTTAAATGGTGAGGATTAACTGTGAAACTTAAGAAAAGATGGAGTAGGATAGTAACTAAAGAAGATAGTAGGTGATTAAAGCTTTTTAATTTTTTTCTATGTTTATACATTTTTCAGTATTTTAAAGCTGGAAGAGGCTTCAGACTTTATAAGTTGAATAGAGAAGCTTAGAGAGGAAACGAGTAAAGTTACCAGAGAAAGGATTATTAATGGAGTCAGGTACTTTACTTAAGTGGTAGACCCCAGAGGCCAAAGGCATGAAAAAATTAATTAACGATCCAGTTGTCAATTTGTTTTTCAATTCTATAAATTTGTGAAAATGTACATCTTTAAGATATTTTCCAGTGAAGATAAAGTTACCCATTTTTATTTCTTGAAAATATTTGTTCATCAAATAATTCTTGGCAATAATTTCTTTTATAAAGTCCTATAATTTAAAAAAATTAGCAATATTAAAGAAATTGACAAAAAGGTGAGAAAATCACCTTCACATTTTACTACATTCACAGATAACTTCACTTTTCCATTTTTATCTATTAATTACCTCCTCAACCCTATACAATATATCTATTTGATGAAATTAATGAAGATTTCTGTAAGCAAGTTTTATAGGACAGGTTTATTTTACTTACTGTATTATTTAAGTAATAATATTTTTTCCTCTTTTTTTCCCCCTGCAAAAAGGATCAAGACTCTTTAAAGAAAAGCCAAGGTGTTGGTCCAATTAGAAAAGTGCTCCTCCTTAAGGAAGATCACGAAGGCCTTGGCATTTCAATTACAGTAAGAAGTAGTGCTTCCAGTCTTTTCTGCAATTATAGTATAATCATGCTTCTTTGTTGGGCATTATTGGGAAAAAAGTATTCTGGATATGTTTTCTAAATAAATATATTTTCCCCATGAGCACCAACATGTTTGTATAAGCTTTTTTAAATGTGAATGTTCCTAAGAACTGTTAAGTATGTCTTTAGTAACTACATTTTTAATTCTTTCATTATGACTCAGGTAGTACTTTAGTATCACATCCAGTGATGCATCTAAGAGCCTTTGGAAGATGAATTTGACTGTTTTCTTCTATGTTAAATAACTCCAGATTGTATGTTCTTTTTCTAGAGTGTAGGTTACCTTTCTTTTGTCTCATTTCTTTGTTGTCATACTTCACTGTCACCTCTTGGATTCAGCTAGTCTTCCTTTTAAACTTTGATTGCTTTGTAAGCATCAGTTCAGTCTTGAGCAACATTTCTGAGAGCCATCTATTAGAAAGTGCATATATTTGGAGTCATTTTGCTCTTGCTCAGTGCCTTATTCCACATGGTTAAGGTGACTTTAATATTCATGTGTTAATACTTAAGCACTGTATCAGTTCAGTTGTTTTTGATATTGCTTAATGTAGGAATGTTTTTTGTAATGAAAAAGTTTATCCAATGGATATTTATTGAATATCTACCTTTTATAATGTGCTGCCTTCAAAGAGCATACATTTAGGTGTGTGTGTATAAGTGTGTATGTGCATATATAGGGCATAAATTAAAAAGCAATAGGAATGAATTACTACCTTTCATCAATAATTCTTGCATTTTTAAAAAAAATTTTAATCTCTGACATTGAGATTCATTTTACAATCTTATATTTATTTTTGTGGTACATAGATGATGGTGTGCTCTGTCATTCATAGTGAGTTAGATATAATGAACATAGTGAGTTAGATATGATGAAAGCTAATGGTGTGGACTTCAAATGTACATATTTTCATTTATGTTTAAGAGAGATTGGTTGATGTAGTTTGTTTTCCTCTGGAATGTTTTAGAAAGTCACATGTATGTAATTAATCATTTTAGTCAGAGGTAACTTATCTGCATTAATAATTTACCTGCCATAATAATTTTTCTGTCATTAATGTAGAAATTTTTCTATTTTTGCTAAGTGGCAGATAACATTTCATTCAGTATTTATACAGTATAGGTGCTTACTAACAGGCACTTCTATTGCTATAATAGTCTGACTATGCAAAGAGGAAACTAATTTACTGCTTTGTTGTTGTTGTTAGGGTGGGAAAGAACATGGTGTTCCAATTCTCATTTCTGAGATCCACCCAGGACAACCTGCTGATAGATGTGGAGGTCTCCATGTCGGAGATGCTATTCTGGCTGTTAATGGAGTTAACCTAAGAGACACAAAGCACAAAGAAGCTGTGACCATTCTTTCCCAGCAGGTCAGTTCCTTTTTTGTAGTCAAATAAGATCAGTCAGTTGGTTTTTTTGAGTCTATTAAACATTTTATATTTCCTTTAGGAGGTTTCTCAAGTAGTAAAATGTTTATGTATTTAGATACTAGCTTCCTTTGATTTGGAGTTTTTTTGGAAGATATTTAGCCAGATATACTGGCTGAAATTCTTATTTGTTCTTTTCCACAGCTGTATAACTTTGAGTGTGTTACTTCAGTCTTCTTTGCTACAGTGTCCTCATCTGGGAGCAGTGAGAATTAAGTACATTATACATATAAAGTGCTCATAATAACAGCTAGAACTTAGGAAGCAAAATATCAGCTATAAAAAAAAAAAGCTAGAAAAAGCCTTAATTACGTAAGACTAAACACATGTTAGAAAGAGGAAAGAGGAAATAAAATCAGAAATCAAAAAATACCTTGAGATTAATGAAAACAAGGCTATAAGCTATTAGAAATTATGAAATGTAGTGAAAGAGGTCTTAAGATAGATGATAATTGAAATATAGGACCATATTAAGAAACAAGAAAAATCTCAAACAACTCGACTAAATATTATACCTAAAGCAACTTGACAAAGAGGAAAAGACAAAACCCAACGTTAGGAAAAATAATATTAAGAGTACAAATAAATAAAAATCACAGACTACACAAAAGATCAGTGAAACTAAGAGTTGGTTTTTCAGGAAGATAAACAAAATTGACAAACCTCTTTCCAGGCTAACAGAAGAGAGAAAGCATTAATAAACAGAATTAGAAATGAAAGATGAGAAATTAACTATAGATAGCATAAAATGTAAGGATCATAAGAGATTACTATGAAAAACTTATATATAAAGTTGACAACCCTGAAGAGATGGACTTATTTCTAGAATAATAAAGCTTATTAAGATTAAACTAGGAAGAAACAGAAGATTTGAAGATACAAATCACAGTCATGAAAATTTTAACAGTAATAAAATATTTCTCCCAAAGCAAAAGCTTAGGAACAGAAAGCTTTATTAGTGAATTCTGTCAAACTTTTTATTTTTGCATAGAAGAACTGGGGTGTAGGTTAGAGGTGTGGGGGCGAGAGGGTTCACCAGAGACAGAGTGGGGAGCAGAACAGGCAGTTTGACCTAAATACACTGCTGAGTGCTGAGGGGCGCATCGGACGAGACAGGAGAGGTCTGCTGAGCCATATGTGGGTTGTCTTCCTGGCCAGCATCTAACTCAGGCCTTAGTGGTGATAGTACTGAGACCTAACCCTAGGCCACCAGCGAGGCCCACTATCAAACTTTTAAAGGAGAATTTATTTTGCCCATCCTGCTCAAATTGTTTCTAAAAAATATATGGACTGCTTCCTAATATCTTTTTTTGATGTCAGTATTATTTTAATACCAAAAGTAGACAAAATAGAGCATAAGAATAAAAAAGAACTACACTTACAGTAAAATGGAAGAAATTTGAGAGAGTTATATTTAGTAAAGCAAGTCAGAATGACAAAAACAAATATTGGAAGTTTACATAATAGGTGATTCAACAGAGTAAAATACTTTTATAAAAAGCAGTGGACACTACTAAATGAAGTGAGACTTGAGATTGAGAGGAGGGGGGGCCTCCCTGGTGGTGCATCCGGTGAAGCACTATGAAGCTAGCCAGAGCCACTGCAGCACGAGTTCGGTACTGGGCCCAGGAGCTTCCCACATGGCCCAGCAGACCTCTCCTGCCTCGCCCACTGCTCCCCTCAGCAGTGTGTTTCAGTCCCTCTACCTATTCTTCTCCCTGCTCTGTCTCTGGTGAATCCTCTCCCCACCCCACACCTCTGGCCTACACTCCAGCTTGTATGCATAAATAAATAAATCTTTAAAAAAAAATCAAAAAAAGAAGAGGGGAAGGAGAACGAGTCAAGGACATATAAAAAAAAGTAATTGTTTTACTTGAACAATAAGTTGTTATTAAAAATAATATTATACATTTAGTAGAAAGAGCAAGGACTTTGGAGTAAAAATTCAATTTTTCTGTTTTTCTTGTTCATCATTTTGAGAGAATTGTCTGCTTTCTCCAGAACTCACTCATATGTCTCATGCATGTATGAGACTATAATTGGGCTTTTCTCAGTATTGAAGGATTTAATTTTTTATGCAGTAAAGATAGTAATAGTAAATAACAATTACTGTTATTACTGACTACCTTGATTAACACTATGTCTGGTGCTCAGGAAAATGAAAAGGTTCAAGACCTACTCAGTAAAAATTAGAAGGTTCAAGATGTAAACCTCTGTGTAGAGGTTTCTTGAATTAGTCAAGGAAATGTTTGTCTGATGCACTAATGTGCAGTGTTAATATCTGACTATTTAGATGGATCTGCTGAATTGCCATGTAAAGTACAAAATGGCAAAATAACATTTAAACTGAACATTTATTCCAGAATTCTGTAAATTGTAAAAACTTAAGCATCCTTTTTAATTTCAGGTCTATTAGCAAAAACTTGGATCAATAGACAGGGCTACTGTAATATTAAAAGGAAATTACTTGTGAAGAGGATTCATGGTATTGATTTGAACGTGGTGGCCTTTAAAACCTCTTTTACCTCTTGAGATTTTAGAATTTCATTCTCTCTTGTTTTGAAAGGACCTACTTCTGAGGGGTCTGACTACTCCTCAGCTCTGTATCCCTCACCGTAAAAAACTTGGAAATCTTTTTTAGATTACAACTTGACTTCCTCATTTTTCCCCATTTTAGAGAGGAGAGATTGAATTTGAAGTAGTGTATGTGGCTCCTGAAGTGGATTCTGATGATGAAAATGTAGAATATGAAGATGAGAGTGGACATCGTTATCGTTTGTACCTTGATGAATTAGAGGGAGGTAGTAATCCCGGTACTAGTTGCAAAGATGCAAGCGGGGAAATCAAAGTATTACAAGGTAAAAATCACTCTAAAGACTGTTAATTATTAATAAACTTTTAAAAGGTACACTTCAGATAATCTTTAGCAATGCTTTATGATGGGGAAACCATCATTAATAGGATAAACAGCTTTCCCTTGGTTGTATTTCATGGGAGGGTCTCTGAAGGCTGGGTGGAAGTTGCTTTTGATGTTAAATATAAGCGTCTTTGTGTGAGGGTACGCTCCCCCACACACAACCCAAGACTTAATCTGTTTTTCTTCTCGATGAAGAAGGTAGAAGTACCTTTGTTTTCCCCAGTAAATGCCTTTAATGACTTCTCTCTTCCCCCAGTCTCCCTTGTCCTGGCTAGCACTGTGTGGCATTTACAGCCACATGGGTGAGTTATGCAGTGATGCTGAGTCCCTCCCATTGCATACAGGAAGTGTGCATGGTCTTATTAAACTTCTCTGTAGATTTTTCTCTTACCTAAATCAAAGAAAAGAGCAGTTCAAAGTACAAGGTAGACAAAGAGTGGAAAAATTATTTTCTATGTTTCAAATTCCATATTGTCAAATTTTGGCTCAATATCAAAGAAGAATATGGACAGATATCTGAAAAAAAACTATTGAAAGTATACTGCTCTCTTCCAACTAAATATAATATATACGTCACAGCTCATTAAATTGATGATGTAGCCTCATTTATTTGCAAGTCTACTTGTTTTGTAGATTAATCAAAATTAATTTTAATCTTTTAGCTGGATATTGTATCATATTTAATATCTGTTAGAAGCAAGAATCCCTTTGTTAGGATTGTTAACCTGATTGGGCCCTGTTACGTTGCCTCATTATTATTGCAGTAGTCTTCCTTTTGTTTTGTCTCAGTAAAATGAACCTTTTTTTTAAGACTAGAAAGTATCTGCTTTTTTCTGTCTTTGTTCCAGGGTTTAATAAGAAAGCAGTAACTGATGGACATGAAAATGGAGACCTAGGAACATCAAGCGGAACTCCACTCGAAGACAGTGCTTCAAAATTAGATGATCTGCACAGTCTGTATCATAAAAAATCTTATTAAATTGACTATCTGCAGACAAGATTGTTAAACTATTCTGAATTTGGAGCACTAGGGAAGACGATGACAGACTGCAAGATCAAGGGAGGCTATTTGTTGCCTAAATGAAAGGCGGGTACCTCAGGGCTTCATGTGAACAATTCTAAATGCATAAACTCCCTGTTTTCTGTGGTATAATTAGCTATTGCATGTAGAGCAATTGTGATTTTCTTAAAACTGTAAAGCACCAAAGCATGTGTTTCCCAAAGGGATATCACTAGATTCTTAAGTACCGAATGAAGCACTACTGTTGTATTTGGTTTCTCCTCCATTTAGTGGAAGGACAGTGCTAACCAGAATTTTATAAGAAATAGCCTTTAAGTACAGGAGAATAAATGCATTCATATTATATGTTCCAGGATGTGATATTTCAAAGGACAGAACTTGACTCAATGAACAATAGAAATGTAGGCTTGACTTAATATTTTTCTTTTAAAGAATTTTCTTTTAAATTTATTGTGCATCCTGATATCAAAATCAGTCCTTAATGATCATTTATTGTAATGAGTTTGTGTTTTAGCTTTATTCAATGCAGTTCAAAATAATTTTCTTTGAGCTATCCTTAATCAGTGCTGCGCCTGAAAGTTTTGAAGTTATTGTTGTATTTTTTAGTTTTTAAAAGAAATGCAGATGAGTATAAAATGCCTGTTCTCAATTATGTTGGTCTGTGTGCATGGTGTTGGAGCATTTATTATTGTTTAGTCTCAAAAGTTATTTTTTTCTGTGATCCACAAAAGATAATTTTATGCATTTTGAATTATTTATAAAGTTTGTCTTGTTTTAATAGTCCTGGCACTTAAAGATAAATGTTTCTGGCAGTAAAAACTCAAATTTATTACTATGTCATGAAAAATACTGCATTCAAACAGCAGTTTTCTTTCTAAGTGACTAATTTGCCAGTCATCTTAAAAGCTGAGATGCCTGGTGGACAAGATGAGGTGAAGACATTTTAATACAGTAATTGTTTTGGTTGACTTTTCATGTCAATGTATGTCTGACTAGAGTACTTTTTATATGCAAACTAAAGATTTGTTATCTTATCCCAGGATGAGCTTGGAGTACCTGCTCTCTTATTTACCCATGTGCAGTCCTCTGTACTCTGTTGGGGAAAAGTGAAAACACTGCATTTAAAGCTTTGTTTTAAAGGAGCTGCATTTGAGGGAATAGTAAGTGGGAGAAAACCTATAGGCTTTTAGCGTATTATCAGTCTCTTCATTTCTTACTCAGATGTTCTATGATATAAAAAACATTTTCTTGTCTTTCCTAGATGCACTATATATTTGTTCATAGGTTAATCTATAAAATGTATATACTTTATTTGGTGGTTTTGCTATTTATAAATTTTATGTTTTAACCATTGTTCATTTATAGTTTTGTTCACTGTATATCACCATGTTTTTTGTAGTAGAAATGCACTTCTTAGCGTATATTGTTACTGATATTAAAATACCTTGTAACATAATGTTGAGTCTCAAAGCTAGTATTTAATTGTACAACTGAATAGGCAAACTACATGATATTGTTTGCTTCTGACAGGCTAGGCCTTTAAAAGAAAAAAAGTCTTTTATGTTTTTCTACTCCAAACATATCCCCCATCCATGACATGAAATCTCCAAACTGGATTTTAGCCTGTATATTCATTTAGTCAAAAAAAAAATTCCCAGCTCTCCTGCCCACTTGTGACTATGCAGATGCCTCTTTTTCCTTCTCCTTTTCCTAGGAAAACTATCATTTTAAACTGTTTAAAAAAATCCCATTGCGGCATATCCGAGAACCCTTTGCTGTGACTTGAAACCACACTGTTCTCAGCCTTTTAAGCCTGGGATGGAATGACCATGGCATTTTTTTCCCATACGATTTTCTTTGCTATGATTGGATTTTCAGTAAATATTAACTAAAAGCCTTTGCTTTTTAAGAATGTCTAATATGAGGGGTTTTTTGGTGTTAAATTAGTCTATGTAATAAGGATGGTATGAGATAGGTATGATATAAATTCCTCTCATAGGGAAAATTTTTTGCAGGTAGTTTAAAATTATACTAGTCAATTCCCTTTTCATTCCTGCTTCACCCTGATTTGTAAACCTACCTGAGAAAACTGCTGCTCTGATGCTGCTATGAGTTCCCTGCCAGGTCTTTATAAAGTACCAGCTAGAAGTTATTTTTGGACTACATGCTCCTTGGGGGATGAACTAGGAATTACCAACTTTTTTCAAAGGATTGAAGGGGAAGCAGCTTTTATATTTGCATATTAATATGAAGAAACACATGACACTGGAATTTCTAGAACAAAACCAAACAGAAGAAGAGACTGTTGCAAAGTCATTACAGTTAAAAAGGAAAAAGAAAAATAAGCAACTGCACATCAAAACATGAGAAAAAAATTTCAGAATAAGTATGAGGGTTGTATATTTGTGAATTATATTTACATTTTAATCTCAAATTCTCTTCTATAATAGCTTTCTTATGAATATGATGGGAAAGCAACATTTAGGTTGTGAGACTTGTTCGATCTTTAGGAGTGATAAAATTTTGTGAGTCTTGGTCATTTATAGCTAAAGAGTTGCAAACATTACCACAGCTTGTCCTTGGTGCTAGCATTATTCCTCCTACACTGGACTCCCCCCCCCCAAGTTTAGAAACTAAATATATTGATTCTTGATTTAAGTTACACATTTATTTGACTTCCTTATTCTGTAATTCACTATTCCACCTACCCAGTCTTCCACTTAAGGTCAGCCACATTCTAGAGGATTTATGACAATGTATTATATCTAGTTGAGTTTATAATTTTTTATTAGCTTGTAAATAATCTACATTAAAATGATACTGATCTGACTTAAACATTCTATGTTTCTTTCACATTATTTTGGCTTATTATTTATTTCCAGTAGCTTCTATCATTTGTGCCAACATGTCATAAAGTCCATGAAAAGGCTGAACCTCATTATAATAGTGGAAAAATTTTTGGTAGGATAATGAATTAACTGTTTGATCTTTAATCAGACCTATTTAATCAGATTTAGTTAAAAGCATGTTGGTTAGAAGGAACTCCCACAGCAACTTTGGGGCCAGTTTTATGTTGAAATTTAGTAAATGACAAAAACTCGACCCTCGACTTACTTTCCGTGTAATGTCAATAGCCAACGTTACCTATGGGGATAACATTTATACATAAAAATTAGAAAACCTATTAGATACGGTGTTAAGAGGATAGATATTCTTTCATTTTCTCACCTAAGCACATACAATTTAGGAAGTTTCCAAATTATATGTAATATATATTTTAGAAACATTTGTAAACACTTTAGTTTCTTGACTCCAGAAGTTTTACATACAGTCACTTCTAGTCAACCTAAGGACTAAAATGTATAAAATAGTACAGGAATAACTTTTTTTCCCCAAGTGTATTTGCAGTCAATCAGGAAATTAAGTTACAAAATGACAGTTTAAACATGAACATAAGTCATTTCAGAAAATTACTAGTTATGAGCATTTAGAAATAGTTTTGTTTTTTTGCCAGTGACTAACCTTGATATCGTTCTAATATTAATACAGGCTATCTTTCATGTCATTTTAAACTTTCAGTTCACCAAGCAATTTGGGGAAAAAAATCTTTTTCCCTGAATTCATCTGCACAGGATATTGCTCAATTTGTGAAATGTCGAAGACTATTTGCATTTTTGCTGTTGCATCAGTGTTCTATTTTAGGTGTTTTTATAACTTTTTTAAACTAAAAGGTATTGATTGCGAATTACCATGTGCTATTGGTGCTAAATATTTGTTTGATAATACATTTTTTTTCAGGTGTATTTTGAGAATTCTAAGCACTGTGTGGCAGTCTCAAGAATACATCTCTCAGATCTTCAGCAAGAGGGAGCATAAGTGACTCCTGCTGCGCTCTGAAATCCAGCCCTGTGTTCACCCAGAGGCTGTGCTTCTCATGCACTGTGGCCACCAGTGACTGAGCACCACAGGGATAGTATAGCTCCTGGACTTTGACTTGAGGACTCCCTGATGGTGTTGTCTAAGTTGCTTTCACCCACCTTCCTTTCTCTTTTTCACTCTGGGTCATACCTGTATTGGGGTCTGGTTGCCTCCCAGCCTCCCTGTCAATCCCGGCTCCCTCCCTATTCCTCACCAGCATTCCCCTAATAAACCTATTGTACAACTGATCTTTTTGGTGTCTGCTTCTTGGGGGACCCACGCTAACACTAGTGGACCAGCAGTGAGATCTGAGGAAACAGGTTAACCAGAACTGGCTCATCTGCCACTCAAAGGGTGAAGGAGATGGCGGCGTGGTTGGTGACCGTACTCGTGGTACAGATCATGGCTCAGTTCTAAATATTTCACAGATGGTGTAGAAAAGAGTTAACCTAGCAGGCCCAAACCTGTTATGTATAGAAAGACCTGCTTGCGAGGTTCATCCTTGAGTGGTGTCCAGTGGTTTGTATTTTGGGAGTGTTTCCACCATTTTCCAACTCTTAAAGGTGGTCTACCAGAAATGTTTGTGTAAATATAAAGGTTTATGTCAGACTCATACTCTCCTTCTAGAAGTTGGGGTTTAGCTACATCTAGGCGTGCATATCTGGCCCCGATTAAAAACCCTGCCCAGGCTCGGGCAAGCTTTCCTGATAGATAATACTGAACACCTCATTACTGGAGGAGTTGAACTAGTCTGGTGTGACTCCACTGGAAAAAGACGTGCGGAGTATACACGTGGTTACCTCTGGTTTTTGCCCATGTTCCTTTTCCCTTTGCTGATTCTTCTTGGTGTTCTTTCTCTAATAAATAATTACTTGTAGATAAATTAATAAAGCATAATTTACTTGTTACTCATAAGTAACAGCTCTGCTTATTCCTATGGGTTCTTATAGCAAGTCACTCAGCCTAAGGATCCTGGAGACTCCAGACATAGATAGTGACTTGGATGAATGTCTCCATGGAGCGGAATTCTCTGACAGTTCAATGATGCATACATTTGAAAAAATGAGAATGTCTACAAGAACAGAGTTGGCTGGTTACTGCTAGGTGGTATCAATGACCTATGGGAAGGATGAGAGACCGCTGTTATCAAGCTGTTACTGCTGAAACAGAGCCAGAGGTTCTATGGAGAACTTAGAGGCCTTTTCTTCATGATGGAAAGGCCGAGGTTCAGGCTAAACATCTAATTGTTTGTCATAGAGCTTCAGAGACTTGAATGTTTGGTCAAGGTATGTCTGTCTGGTGAAAGTCAGGGACCCTGGTGGAGAAAAGATGGACCCCTGAAATATGGGCATCTGGGCATATGTACGGATAGCCTGAGGATGTTGGTGTTGTATAGTCCCTACTGTACCCAGTGGTATTGCAGAAGTGACCACCCTATTTTCTTCCCTATGCTAGAAGATACCAGAGGCTGCCCCCACCCCTTTGCCTCCCTTAATAGCTGCCCCTGTCTATTCTCTCAGATCCAGGGCTATAACTACAACAAGGCTTAATCCTCGCAAAGCCTGGCTGTGGATGTGCTGGGTCTGGAAGGGTGAAAAGAGGCTAGACGCCAAAAATGTAAGGATTTGCTAGCATATACTGGCAGGAGAATATGAAAGCTGGTTGGATTTTGAGCGTGTTTTCTTGATCAAGGACTAAACTCCAATTAAGAGTTCCAATTTAAAAAAATAATATAGCAGCAAGTTATTTACAAGGAATATACCTAGAACATAAGGACACAGAAAGTTTGAAAATGTAGCAATAAAAAAAGATATCCAGAAAATATATTGTAAGGAAAGCTGAGAGCTATGTCCACATTGGAAAAAATAAACTTCATAAACAGGGATAGAGAAATCTACTTAAAATTCTTAATAAGCCACAAATTTAAAATAATTTTAATCTTGTATATGCAATTTAGAAAAGCCTCAAAATACATAAAGCTAAAAAAGACTTAAGAAAATAAAAAAAAAAATGCATCATAATAGTGGAAGCAAAGAAATCAGGAAATATTTCAACAGCAAAATAAGTGAAATTGTTCTAAAACTCAAGAATTTATTTTGTAAAAGAGCTCTGGATTAAAATTAGGAAGATAGATTAATGAGTTATAAGCAGGAAAATTGTATACACTAAACATAAAACAGACCAAGACCTGAATTCTAGTCTGGAAAGGGAGAATTTGCAATTTGACAAAGCACCAGCAGGGGGCAACAGGTTCCAAATTTAATTCTACTACTGCCTATCAGAGCCTGGAAGGCTTTTGGAAACCTATCAAATAAAACGCTCCTATTATGAGGATGAAATGAGGGCTAGAAAATTTACATCGTTTTGCCAGGATCATATAGTAAATGTCAACGTTAGGGCTCAAATCCTCCTCCTGATTTATTTTAATAGACTTGATTGAGAGGTAAAAGGAAAATACAGATGAAAGATTTTCAGTCTTTTCTGCCCCAACAGTTTTTTTTTTTTCTGAAGTGTTATAAGGTTTGATGGGGCCTAGGACTGATATAGCTTTAATTTTTAAGAAACACTTCAGCTTCATTGGAATTTCACTAGAAGTAAGAATCAACTAAAAACTACTAGTTTTTCTATAATTGAAAAACCTCTTAGAATATAAGAATTTCTAAATTTACATATGATTTATGTGATTACGTTAAATCCTGAGATTGTAACATTCCTCTGACAACACACAAGTTCTTCATGTGTATATACTGCCCCATATTCTGCAGAAAATAAGGATATCTGTGACATTCAGAAAAGTGTCATTTTCACAGGTCCCTGCCTACTGTCAGCATTGCCAAGGGTATACTATACTTTTGCCTCGGCTATAAAAAATGGCCTCCTCTGGAGCAGAAAAGTAGTAGAAGTTTCAAAAAATCAAAAGTTGATTTTTCAGGGGAAAAAGAAAATAGATAAACCAGTGACTAACATAATAAAAAAAAAAAGTAAAGGCGAGTTCACAAAATAAGAAATAAGGGAGAGATAGCTACAAAGGCAAATGAAACTAAAAGCATAATACTGTTCAATTCTAAAGAAATACATTTGAGGGCCTCCCCAGCGGCGCAGAGGTTAAGCGCTGCGCTGTGGAGCTGTCGGCAGCGGCAATGCGAGTTCAACGCCCGGCCGGGGAGAATCCCACATGGTGCTGCAGACCTCTTCTGCCTCGCCCGCTGCTCCCCTCAGCGGTGTGTTTCCATCCATCTGGCTGTTCTGCTCCCCGCTCTGTCTCTGGTGAACCCTCTCGCCGCCCCATGCCTCTGGCCTGCACCCCAGCTTGTATGTATAAATAAATAAATCTTTAAAAAAAAGTACATTTGAAAATTTTTCTAAGAAAATCTAATTTACCAAAATTGGATCCAGAGTCTTTAAAATCTAACTATATCCATAGGTAAAAAACAGAAAAAAAAAATCAGAGTAATCTTCCTCACCATCTCTACCAATTAGCAGAATATAGTTTCATACGACCATGCTATCAAACCTTTATGGAGCAGATAATTCAGTGCCTAGCCTGACAAGACCTAGAGACAAAATCTTTTAAAGTTTGATAAAAACTGACACAAAGGGAGAAAATAGAAGGCCTACATTGAAAAAAAAATCAATGGGAAAATTCTGAATAAAATGTTATCAGTGTGAATTCAGCTGCATCATAACCCAATGTTTGTTCGAATGATGTAATTAATCATATGACTGGGTCTAGAGGTGAGTCCTAGGGAAGAAAATCATTAGCTTCTATTTTATGGACACTGAAAAGAACTCAGTCAAAATTCAACACCCATTCTTTGTGAGGCAAAAAAATTAAAGGGAATACATAGATGTTTTTATAACAATCACATATAGTGCAACATCATAAATCTATGCCCGAAAGCCAGAACCATGCTTAGTAGGGAGATACTGGGAACATTTAGTTAAATATAAAATATTACAAAGAAGTTTGCACTATTTTCAGACATGATCACTTTCCCAAAAGAACTAGGAGTCAACTACAAAGTACTTGGAACAGTAAAGTGTTTTAGTAGAGGAACAGCTCGTTTTAGTTGACAGCAACCAAACAGGAGAACATGATAATCGCTACTACCACAGGTGCTTGCCATGGTCAGGCGCTGTTCTAAGGGTAGTGACCCCTTGCCTTCCCCAAAGCCCACGAGGCATGTGCTATCATTATCCTCACTTAAAAGTTAGGAAATGGAATCAGAAAGAGCAAGTAACTGCTTGGTCACACAACTAGAGCAGAATTTGAACCAAGAATTTTTGCTTTTTTTCACTAGGCCTTACTGCTTCTTGATATATGAAAAGGTGAGTGAGAACATTAACAATTCTAACAACAAAAACACCTAATTATAAGTCAAAGATGTGCAGTACCTATATAAAAACCATTTAAAACATCCTGATAAGATGCAAAAGACAGTATATTTTGTGTATGTGTTTAAGTGATAAATGATAGACATAAAGTTAGAATGAATGAAAATTCAAAGTCTTGCTAGATCAGTCTTGGAAGAGAGAGTACAGATATAGTCTTGTGCTATGTAACAGCACTTTGGCCGAGGATGGATACACAGACAAAAGTGGTGCTCTATACAGCCCAGGTGTGTAGTAGGCTATACTATCAAGTACACTCACACAAGGAGACACATTTCTTGGAGTGTACCCTCATTGTTAAGCAACTGATTATTGAAATTGAAAGGGTTGGAATATTATGGGAGAATTCTTTACACTTGGGAGAGATTTAAACACATTTGTAGGATGAAAGGAAGGTATCAGTTGAGAGGGAGAACTGGAGATAATTTCCTTTGGTAAGGACCATCTGAGACAAAGGAGGCGGCAGTGGAAATGAGATCACAGGTGGTGGCTTCCACTGATGGGAGGGGAGGATTGGAGGAGAGGCCACGCCCACTCCTCACCTGTGGGAAAGGGATAGGCAGGGAGCTGTAGGATCTGATTTAAATGACATTTTTAGATGAAGGTGGTATCAAGATCTCAGAGTAAAGGGGGAGCATGAAAAACGGCAGTGCTTTGGGATAGTTGTTGGGGGAGATGGGGAAATAAGATCAAAGGCAAGGGAAAAGGATGAGGCTTAAGAGGCCCCAGGTAAATTGGAAACCAGCAATTTGTAGGAGCCCCACTGTGAAGTTAGGCAAGCTCACCTGCAACTGTGATGGAGCTGGAGAGGCATCCTGGAGGGTCCTCAAGATCCGGGGTTCCTGGAAAGACAAGGGAGTGGAAATGCTGAGACAAAAAGGTTCAAATGAGGGATGGGGAAAGAAATGCAACTTAAAAAGCTTAACTGGAGGAAAACGGTGGGACCCAGGTACTACCATAATGAGTTCAGTGAGTAAGTAGAAGGAAAGGTGAGGAATTAAGAGGAATCAATGGTTTTCAAACAGAGACAACTGCTAAGATTTCAGAGGTGAGATTCTTGCTTATAACAAGAGTGTGCACGTGTGTGTGTGTGGGGGGGGGTGGTTTCCATGGAGCAAAGGTTATTAGAGTATTAATCAAAAAAACACAAAAGAGGCACGATGGGCACTGTACCCCCTAACATGTTCCTTGGGGGGAATGGAAGAGAACTTGAGCTGGGTGAAAGTTCTCTGTGGATGGGGAAAGTGGCTTTAAAGATATTAGGGCCGCAGCGAGAAGGCGAGGTAGTGTGAGCACCATAAACGGTTTTGAGCAGAGGTGAAGGTATGAACGAGGAGTGTGAGGAGGGGCGCGCCTTGCCTCTGGCCTCCGCAAATGTGTGGTTGAAGAGAAAAGGCAGTGTCCCCTTGACAAGGACTCCAAGGGAAGTGGGGTTGGAGAAGAGTTTTAGGAGTCAGATTGGGCAGAAATAAAAGCTAATACTGATCATCTTTTGTGTATAGAGCACTATAAATTAGTCTTCACAATAGCCTATTTATGGTCATTTCCTTAATCTCAGGGCTTAAGAACTGGATTTAGAAATCGCCAGTGTTAAAAGATAAACTGATACATATTACAACTGGTTAGAGTATCAAACATTTGGTGAACTCGCTCATCATGAGTGAGTCAGTAGAAATGAAAACAGGACAGAACCTCAGGAACTCTGACAACTCATTTTTTGAACAAATACTTAACACTATTCTAGGTGCTGGGAGTATCCAGGGATCAAAGCACATAAAAATCTTCTCCTGATGGGCTTTAGTCTAGTGGGAGAGACAGATAATAAGAAAAAAATAAAAATGCTCGCTGTATTCAAGAGTGGTAAGTGGTAAGGAGAAAAGGAAAGCAGGAAAGGAGATACAGAGTTGTTAGGGAGAGGACCTAAATCCTCATGAAACAGTGCTACCCTGGCTACCGTGGGGTGCTAACCATCAAGGACAGTAGCCAGTTAAGGACAGGTCACTGGGTTTTTCACCCCCCACACAATTGCAAGACCACTCAAGTTCAAGGAACGACAATGGGGTTTAACAAATGGGGGGATCGAGTTTCGAAGGCCACAAGTGGCCAGCTATCTCACCCCAGACGGTGTCCACAGTGTGCAGAAGTCCCAAGCAAAAGGCCCCTCATCCAAGATGGTGCCGTTCCGCCAAGGAGGGCCTGGAGCTCGTGGCACAGCAGGAAGCAGCAGGCCAGGATCCAACTCATTGTAGCTGGAGGTGGTCACAGGTGATGACACCGCAGCAGCAGTCGAGATGGACAGGACTGGACACTGGACGGGGCACCAAGGGAGACAGCAGCAGTGGGAGGTGGTGGCAAATGATTAACAGCTGTCAGACGTGACCTGGATGCAGAGTGCCAGTCACCCATGAACTGTGTTGGGTGGCACTGGCCAGTAGTGGTCAACACTGGTCGCTAGGAGGTGGCGGTGTCAGAAACACCTTGTCAACAGCTCTTCGTGAGTTGCTGGCCCACGCCAACAACAAACACCTCTTTGAGATGGCAGGCTGGGGCTGTCGGTGCTACCTTGGGGATGTCAGCGGCAGGGCCTGAGGGAGGGGCCCGGCCTCTGCAAAGCTCTTCGGCTTATCTGTGAAGCTTTTTGGCCTCTCTTCTTTCTTCGGAGGTTGGCTACTTGTCCTTTTCTTCTTCAGAAGTCCAGAAACCACATTCTTCCCTGAATGAGTTGAGTCCATCGAAGGGTCTGAGATTCCAAGCAGGCTCCCGCCCTGCCTTATCTCCTCTCTCTGGGCCTCTCACCTACAAGCCTGATTGGACTGTTTTCAATCCTATGGCTGATTGGCCCATTTACAAATTGGCTCATAGCTTGCACCTGATGGGTCCACTTTACAATCCAGGCACCAGATCCACCAGTCTCTCTACTGCCTTCAGCAGGAAGGAACACAGTGTTGGAGTGGGGCCGTTTCTTTTTGCAGCCCTAAACCAGGCTGCATGCCCTCGGGTTGGGTGGTATGGGAACCACTGATGTCTGCCATCACTGCTGGCCTCTGTCTGCAAACAGAGGCTCTGGGGAAATTGGGATTTTAGTACCAGGATAGAGAAAGGCTAGTTGAGATCTCTGCAGTGAGAGACTGAGCACAGCGGTGTGGGTGTGCTGGGAGAGCACTGGGTGCTGCATGGGCTGCCGGGGAGGACTGGCAGAATTGTGTTCAACCCCAGCCTCTCCACTAGAGGACTAACTCCTCCCAGGTACCGAGAGGCTAGATATGCTCCCTCTCAACTCAAGCGAGTAGAGTGTGAACATTGCTCTTGAACCTAAATAACTATTTGGCACATGAATGAATGCCAGAGGAGCATTTTGAGAATAGTGAGGCCAACCTGACGGTGAACCTTGGGCTTCTGAGCTGATGTATTTAGGGAAGGTTTTGCAGTGGTGTGTTTCTGACAGGCTATTTGTGGTGTCTATAGTGGGACCCATTAATGTAAATGTGGTTTCACTTTTTGCTAAGAGTCCAAAGCAGTGTAAACATAGAACAATCTTTCATATCCTTTCTAGATGTTTTCTATGCTGATTTTAACTGTTAATAAAAATGTACAACACCAAAAACAACACCTAAAGCAAAGTTTCAGCAGCCTCTGGGGTCAGTATCATCTTGTCAGAGCACATATGTTTCAGCCACAATTACAAGAAATGACAGAATGCAGTCTTCGCTTCTCAATGAAATTTGGTAACAGAAGAAACCAAACAATTAAAATCATCACATGCTCACTCTATTATGTGTTAATGTTGCAAACACTGCAAAGACAGAAATTTTCTGATTTTATCCTCCAGTTCTAGGCTCAGCTGCAGTTATCAGACTTTGCACTTATCCTGTCTACACAGTGAGGTAAGTCACCCCAAGAAAGTGCTGTTCCAAACCAAATTTCTGTTCTTTTCATTCTGCCATGATTAGAGCATGAGTACAGGAAGAAATGTGATAGATGAAGACAGCTCCCTTGTGTATAGAGGCTGTAGATCCAAGTCTGTTCTGATAATTTTTTAAAAAAGATTCTTTTTATTTATTTATGCATACAAGAACTGAGGTGTAGGCCAGAGATGTAGGGATGAGCAGATGCACCAGAGACAGAGTGGGGAGCAGAAAAGGTGGATCTACTGAAATACACTGCTGAGAGGAGCAGCAGGCGAGGCAGGAGAGGTCTGCTGTGCTATGTGGGTATGCTGCCTGGTCAGGGATTGAACTCAGGCCACAGTGGGTGGCTGGCGATAGCTTGACAGCGCTGAGACTTTACTGCCAGGGAGGCACTGTTCTTATCATTTTTATGGGTCAGCCTTGGAGGAAGTCACATTAACATAATTTTTACACATGAGGACACTGAGACTAATGGTTATATAATGACAGACTGAATATACAAACAGATAGTGGCTGGTTCATATATAAAAATGATCCGCAACCTACAGCAAAAAGAGCAGGAGACCAACCCATAATCCACAGAGACCAGTCCAGAAAGCCAGTCTGCTCTAAGTCACACCTGTAAGAAGTCAAGTACTATTTCTGCTAACAATCGGGGAGCCAATCAACTCTAATAATCGACCCTACATGGATAGGATTTGATTAATAACTGCCAGCTGCCTAATTTTTAGCTCAACTTTGAATTTAGGACCAACCAGAGAAAGCCAATTATGCACCCCAACCAGTTACATAGGATGCCCCAATTCCAGTTAAACTGTCCTACCCTCCCATTAAGTCTCCAATCAGGGAACACCTGGAACCTTCCCTTCCCCCTTCCACAAAGCTTTCCATCCACTGCTGCCTCTGAGTCTCTGCCAAAATGCAAGTGATGGTGGCTGGCTCCCCTGCCATAACATGTCTGAAGAACGTTTGCTTATTCCCATTGGGTTGGTCTTAATTTCCCTAAATCCCTCAGCTATTGATGGCAGCCAGTGTCAGCAACAAGAGCTATCTGACTCCAACCCCTCACTCTTTCCCCTGTACCCCTTTTCTGAAGGTGGGGCCTCGAGTGCCATCAACAGTAGCAAGCAGGGCGCCAATGAGAGCACCAAGGGGCACTTTGATCTGGCAGAGTTTATTATAATTAGTATGCATATGTATAAAACCATGTAAACGCCACAAAGTAAACGATTTATCTTCCACAATCACCAATAGTCTGCCGTGACCTTCCAGCACCCTCACTATTTTAATGATACATTTCACAGAAAGTCATAATCATACAAATAGGGTAATACATTTTTTAGGAAAGGGATTTTTTTTGGTCCACATTACTAATAAAACAAATACACACAACTTCCCTCTTTGGCAAAAGAGGTTAAATCGACAGTCCCCCTTCCCCCACACTTAACTTACAAAGCAAACAACTAAACATGAACATGAGGTATGGCTGAGGACTGGGCTAATCAAGAATTACAGACATATGCTGGAGAAGAAAATTGTTTCTTAGAAAATCGGTTTGGTTCCCAACCATCTCAGTAGAAAATCCCTATGCAGCCTTGGCCTTAGGCACTATAGTAAGAACACACTTTGAGTGACCTTTTTGTGCTTCACAGCGCAATGTGCTATTTCTGAAGTAGTCATGAAAAGGATGGAAATCTGACCTCAGCCACATTTTTAATGTGAGGTACAAAAGCATTTGACCTGGTAATTCAGACTGCAATTGCTGTGCCCCCTTCATTCAATTTGCGGGGAGGGCAGTTCTGGTTACTGAAGTGTCAGCATTTGGCAGACAGTTTGAAAAGGCAGATTCACATATGAAATCTGTACAGTCTCTGCTAGGTCTGAGGTGAGGAAGAAGCAAAGTGTGAGGCTGGAAGACAGGTTCTTCAGGACTTTGCCCACTCAGGAAGCAGGCAGTGAGGCCCCTTGCAGGCCAGAGACCTCCAGCCCCGGTGGGTGTTCAGCAGTCACTGCAGTCCCCCCACTGAACTGGAGTCTAAGGAGACAGCAGCCTCCTAGGCCCACTGTTACGCTTTAAAAAATCTACAATCATAATTGCTAACAAGCACCCTCGTGTGCTTTTGATGCTTCAAGTAGTTTCATTTCTTTCAGGAGAAGAACGTTAACAATGCTTTTAGTTCTAGTTTTATCAAAGGAAAGGAAATGAACCACAAGATTAAGTTTATACAAACCTGCTGCTAATACAGTATCAGATAAAATAAATTTAAAAAGTGAACATACTATTATATATGCTTTTGCAACAGCTGCATTCTCCCACTTAACCTCGGTGCAGAAATAAAATGCGATAAAGCAAACTTAAGTTACTGTAACCCTTGTTAAATACAACTCTGTACAGATTGCACATTTTACACCAAAGCAGCTCAATTATCACAGTTAGAGAAATGAAAATGCCATTTGAAAATTTTCATTTTTCTAGGCCAACAAAAACCAACAGATTCTTGCCCTAAGGGTCAGAACAAAACCAGCTGCACAATTTTGTAAACAGTGTGAGAGGTGGTATCTAGGATTCCACCACAGGATCCTATTAAGCGCTTGCTTGCGCTCTCTCCTCTCTCTCTCTCTCACTCACACACACCCACACCCACACCCACACACACGCACGCACGCACGCACACGGGCCAACGCTCACTTGCTCAGTACCACAGCAGGTTTCTTTCACATTGAGCTCACAAAAGAGCAGTCATGGCTGTCTGGTTGAGGGGTTTGAGGCAGTCTCGGGGGGCTGAGTAAGCGTCATTCATTGCAGGGTTCATCTGTGGCTTCTGATAGTCAGAATCTGCTATCTCCGCGGTTAAGCAGCCGCTGGCTTTGGGCTGATCGTAGCCGGGGTCGGCGGGCGCTGGGCTCTGCGGCATTTGGTAGCCCGAGGCTCCCGCTCCTGCTCCCACTCCTGCTGCCGGGTAGAAGCTGCCAGAAGAGAGAGAATGTTTGTGTGCGGGCCTGGGCCCCGGGACTCGGTAGCCGCTCTGCGCCGAGAAGGTGTGCGCGCGGGCCAGGTGCCGCTCCACGATGGGTGTGGCGTACTCGGGCTCGGGGTTGGTCAAGGGCAGGGCGTACTCGTGGAGGCCGGCCGGCAGGGGGCAGTCGTAGTGGCCTCGGGCCTCCGCGCTCGCCCTGGCCTCGTTGGCCTCAGTGTCCATCGGCCGGAAGGTGGACCCCTTCCTGGTGACTGTCCCTGTACCGATCATGAGAGGCTGCTGGTAATCTGAAATCGAGAGGGCAGAAGACACACCGTTTGCACGACAGCGATACACCGGTCAGCTGTTTGCAGAGGAGGAAGCTCTGCTGAACCATCCCCTGATGAGCGCCTCACTTGCCGTGTACCGAGAGAGGAGCGTAGATACCACACGAGGGGATTGGCTCCCGCTTAGGAAGCCCCAGAGGGAACTCAAAGGCAGCGATTATGTGGGGGTAGGGGGATGCTTCATGGAGGTTTTAAACTGGCTCTAGAAATGTCCAGTTTTGGAGGTGGGCGTATACTGTGAGGAAAGGGAAAACAACCACCATGCAAATAGAGTTTGATGGATCTAATGAGGGACGTGGAGTAGTTTAATGAATGGGATAGATAAAATGGCCAAAGGTAATCGGTTGGGGACTAATCATAAGGGGGTGATAATGATAAAGCTCACTTATTGAGTCCTTGCTCTATGCCAGACGCTACACTGAAATATTAAAATATTAATTTCTCAAAAAAGTACTACAAGGGTAGGAGCTATTATTCCATTTTACAATTGGAAAATTGAAGCACAGAGAGATTAAGTCACTTTTAGAAGATCACACAACCAGCAGCCAATGAAGCCAGAATTCAAACACATCCCGAACGTTCTGTTCACCATACAGTACTCTCACTTCTGTGGACGCTTACAAAGGATTCTAGAGTAAGGACTGGCATAGTTAGAGGTAACTCTGGAGGCAGACCAAGGAAGGAAAGATTACAAAGAAAGAAAAAGCAAAGAGAAGTAAAATAGATGTCACAAACCAGGAGACAGGGAGCAGCCTTGAGAAACTACAGTTTGGGGACAGGAATCAGGGGAATTTATTACCAATAATGTGGACTGTGAGGAGAGAAGAGTCCCAAGGGCAGTTCTCAGACATTCAGTCTGGGAAACCTGGAGGCTCAGTGGGAAGGAATCCGCTGTGTGTGGAGGGTGAGGGTTGCTAACAGTCAGTTCCAGTTTGGGCACCGTGAGGAACCAGTGACACTTGCACATGGAGATGTGCAGCAGGTGGGAATGACTGACTTAGTAGGGACCAGAAGGGCAGCCTGGATGTGAGCAGAACAGACATATATGCAAGGAAGGTTCTGGGGAGCCATGGAGAGGCTAAGGATGCCCAAAGGAGAGACTGAGGGTACATGTGGGCAACAGCAGGACCAGGGACATGCAAGGAGCCCGAAAAAGAGGAGTGAGGAGGCAAGAGAGGCCATGTGGGAAGCAGAAGGAGAATGAAAGGAAAAGGAGGATAGACAAAGGGTTCACACTCAAAGGAGACCTAGAATTGTTGGGAGCAAGGGCCAAGAAGATGGACTGTGGCTGGGGAGATGTTCCCTTTGTCCCTAAAGTGGCTAGCCTTTCCATGGGTGCCTTCCTGATTGTAATAAGCACATGCAGCACCTGGGAACTCCGGTTTAGTCAGCCTGGGGTATGGGCTGAATTTCCAGCAAGTCCTCAGATGCTACGGCTAGTTCACAGACCATACTTTGAGTAGCAAGGCGCTAAATCAGTGCTACTCAGTGTGGTCTAGACACCTACATATCTGAGACCTGTTTGTGTCAGATCTGTAAAGAGAAACATACACAAATTGAAAGCAAGTGTCCAGAAACTGACAGCAACTTAGAGAGTATCTTTATGTCCAGTGACTCTAATAAAAAAAAATAGAACTTTCTTTATTGAATGTCATTAAAATTTTCATGTCTTACTGCTGATTATACTGTATTTTATAAAAGTATTAGTCTCTTATGGATTAGATTTTTTTCTTAAAAACAAAAACATGGATCTTTCCTAACAGATAGTTTGAGAAGCTCAGCTCTCAATGACGGCTTGTCAGGGCACCAAGTCCACTCAAATGCTGGATAGGTTCCCTCACCTTCTAAGCCATCCTCCTCAAGGGCAGGGGCTGTCTTCAATTCTTTCTAGCTACTCTCCCTAGTGTCTTAATCAAAACCTTGGTAACAAAAATAGATTAACTGAGGGCTCCCAGATTTTAGAGGAAAATCAGGGTCACTGCTGTGAGCATCACAGACCACTGAAGGATGCAGACCACTGAGTGACAGAAAGGAATCTTCACATATTACTGAACTATTGGAACTCAGTGAAAGAAAAGGATTTCAGTCTTACTTCTCTCCTGGTCCTTCATGTCCCACAGCAGTACCTCCTATGCAATAGCACTGTTCAAAAGCTTGACTCACCTGTCATATCACTTGTGATGAGATCTAACTTTTGTGTCATCTCCTTTTCATTGTCATAGCTGATGGTGAATTCAGTGGACTGATGTCTGGCAAAGGGATATTTAATCTGCTTCCAGCAGTCTGGAATAAAGATAACATGAAACAAACTAATATGGCAGAAGCTTTGTGCCCATGCCCCGTGATTTGCTTTTGCAGGAGACAGGTCAGGCCACTGCTGCAGGCCGACCTTTTCGATGCAAGTTCTGTGGGGGGAATCAGCACACTGAGGTCATTATAGCAACAGTAAAAACTATCCCAATCATGCTCCCACTGTGCCTTTAAAATCTATTTGTGTCCTCACTGGGTCTTAGGTCATCCTGTGTTAGCCACCTGGGCATGGGGTTATGTTCTGGATAGACACAGCATTCACGACTCAGAAGGGCCAACAGTTGGGGCCAACACAGGAGGATCCCAAGTGGTCCTGGAGGTTCTAGGGGTGTTGCCTGCTGCCATCTCAACTCATTGTTTGGGCATCCTACATCCTGAGGAGTCTCTAATACCTAAACATAATCACTGCTGATCCTTCACCCACTTTTCCAGAGTAGGAAACGCAGCAGGAGCCTGAAGATGTTGAGAGCCACAGACAAGGTTCAGTTCACAAATGGGGTTTTTATGACTCGTCCATGATGACAAGCAGTGGGGAGGCCTAACTCCACTGCCCAAAAAAGAAGAGTATTGATGAACCATGAGATGATGTTGAACCAAAGCAAATTCGAAATTCAAACAGATAGCACACGATACATTCTTATTTTTTAGCCATATAAGTATGGGCCATAAAACTAATGCTTTTAATCAGGAGATCCTGTCCCTTTCTTAAAGAGAGAGTGAAAGTGTAGATATTTAACCAACCTGTTTTCTGAGCCTTAGCTGATGCATAAGGATTTCCTTTCTTCTTTCTCCTATTGAGACAAAAAAAGTAAACTACTGAAAAGGTTTCTAAATAAGTATTGATTAATAACAATATTTGATACTTTCTACCCCTACTAACTTGTTTTTAAAATAACAGCTAACATTTTATCTCAGAAGAAATGCTGCTTTCTACATGTGAACATCCCCCAAGTGATTATCTCAGGTTTGTGATTATTTACATAATTAGAGAAGAAATTTAAAAACATAAAGTCACATACTTTTTAAGGACTGCAAAGACTGCCATTCCAGCACCCAGCAGGAGGAGGAGCCCCAGCGGAATAGCAACAGCTGTGATATTTATTCCTAAGAAAGGGAGAAGCCCTTGGTTATTGTACATTACCACACTTACTACATTTCATGATCTGCAACTGAACATTGATTGGAAAGGGCTTCAGTAGTTTAATATGTGGGAAGAAAGAATACATGCCAGACATTTTTTAATTGGAAAGCAAAAAGAGAAAATTCAAATTCTGGCTAGAACTTAGGAAAATAATTTTTTTTCAAAGGCAGCTCCCAGTGCTCCTTGAGGATTAACATTTAGTCTGAACTTGCTACTTGGACCATATTAGACTGACAGAATTGCCAGGAAGCCAGCTTGACAGGAAGTTTAAGAGCTGGCCACCAGGCCAGGAGCTATTCAGACTGGTAAAGGATGTAAGCACGGAGGGGTGCTCTCAGTTTGGCTCAAACAATCAGCCCTCACTGTTTCCCCCGTGGTGGGCCGGAGTGGGCCTGTACAATAACAAAGGCCCAGGGAATCAGGGCTCCCCATTATTAGAGCTTTGGAGCTACGGACTGAAAGGAAATGCAGACTGATCACCCCTCAAATAGCTTTTAGTCTGCTGTGTGCAGCACAGACCGTGTCTCCCCGCATGTCTTCTGTTTAGAAAAGGAAGTCACTTTATAGTCACTAAAGCAGGCCCTTGCTTGCAGAAACTACACAAACTAAGGAGAAATACTAGTTCTTTACTCTTTTTTTTTTTATCTGTGGTCCCTGGGAAGAAAATGAAAGGGTGATCAGGAGTGGAAAAGTATAGTTCATGAAAGGGAGGATAAGGATCTTAGAAGGGAAGAAGATTTATGTAAATTATATCAGGATTATTTATGAGAATGGAAATTTGGGAAAAATCTAACAACTCAAAACATTCAATGATAGAGGAATGTTTATTTAAATAATGGTATGTCTATACAAAAAAATACTGTGACAATATTAGTGATTGTGCTTTTAAACTATTTAGTAATATTAAAAATGTTCGTAACAGGGCCTCCCTGGTGGTGCAGTGGTTAAGCGCTGCACTGTGGAGCTGTCAGCAGCGCGCGATGCGAGTTCGACGCCCAGCCAGGGAGAATCCCACATGGTGCGGCGGACCTCACCTGCCTCGCCCGCTGCTCCCCTTAGCAGTGTATTTCTGATCTGCCTGTTCTGCTCCCCACTCTGTCTCTGGTGAACTATACTTTTCCACTCCTGATCACCCTTTCATTTTCTTCCCAGGGACCACAGATAAAAAAAAAAAAGAGAGTAAAGAACGAGTATTTCTCCTTAGTTTGTGTAGTTTCTGCAAGCAAGGGCCTGCTTTAGTGACTATAAAGTGACTTCCTTTTCTAAACAGAAGACATGCGGGGAGACACGGTCTGTGCTGCACACAGCAGACTAAAAGCTATTTGAGGTGATCAGTCTGCATTTCCTTTCAGTCCGTAGCTCCAAAGCTCCTCTCGCCACCCCACACCTCTGGCCTGTACCCCAGCTTGCATGTATAAAAAAAAAAAATGCTCATAACACAATGTTATGTAAAACTATGTATGCTATACAACAGAATATATGGTATGTACCTTTTTGTCTCAAAGCTATAAATATAAATACAGTTGACTGGATATAGTGGAATATGGCAATTAGCAATGGATGTTGAATTATATCTGCTTTTTATTTCCCTTTTTAGAGTCCTCTAATCTTTCCAAATTTTATAAAATATGCAAATTATTTCATATTCTTAAAAAAATAAATGTATGTTTAATGTTCACTACTTGACTATGTTAAACAGTTACTTGTTCAAAATTCAAGAAATTTAAAAAGATATTAAATGTAACACCTTCCTCCTACCTCTGGCCCGCCTCCACAAGAAGTCAAATTATGTTTCCTGACATGACTATATTCTTTAGTCCCCCCTCTCTTCTTTTATACATATGGTAGAGTGCTATCCAGCCTGTTCTGCACCTTGCTTATTAAATTGTCAGTATATGTCAGGGAACTTTCTATATTACTAGCACATTCTTTTCATTGTTACAGAATATTCTGTTGCATGGATGTGCAAAATATCAAATGTTTATGTAGCATTTAGAGGGCAAACACTATCTTTTCTACTTATAACCATGCAAGGATAGTTATAGACAAACATCATTTTATTTTATTTTTGAAGATTTATTTATTTGTGCATACAAGAGCTGGGGTATAGGCCAGAGGTGTGGAGTGGTGAAAGGATTCATCAGAGACAGAGTGAGGAGCAGAACAGGTGGATCTACTGAAGTACACTGCTGAGGGGAGCAGTGGGCGAGGCAGGAGAGGTCTGTTGTGCCATGTGGGAAGCTCCCTGGCCGGGGACTGAACTTGTGCTTCAGTGGCTCTGGATAGCTTCATAGTGCTGAGACTTAACCCGTTGTGCCACCAGGAAGGCCCCACAAACATCATTTTATATATGTGCAGATACACCCGCTGGACTATCTGCCTCCACACATTCGTATGACAGAAAAAAAAATCACCGAAGCTACTCAAATACTGAATGGGCCCCAGCTATATGCTTTAGGAAATCATGAAACAATAACTGCTCACCCGTGGGTATTTCTTCAGGGGGGGCAGATTTTGTGATTGTCTCATCTTCTCTTTTAGTTGAACCAGCACTGGGGCTTGTTTTGCGCCACACCAATGAATCATTGCCTGAGAGAGAAGGGATGTTGGAAAAACCACATTAGTGATGACAGTTTGTGAAAGCCGATGATCAGAATCAAACAACTCCCTGAGTCACCCTGAGTCCTACCTTGTGTAATCTGGCAACCGATGAGCTCCACCTTCAGAGCTATCCTCTGGTGCCATGTCTGGGGCACAACCCGCACATATCTGGCCACAATGGGAGGGATGAAATTGTTCCTCACGGGGTCCCGAAAATTAGAGTTGCCCTGAAACACCTGTAGAAAGAAGTTACTTTTACTGAGGGTTATACGTGGAGCTAGGAAACCAAAGCCTGTCTATTCCATTTTTGTAGAGGCTCATGATATTAAAGATACAAGTCTTTGCAAAGTCAAGCCATCTGAGCAAGATGGGACCGCCAATCTGTTTTCTGTAAATACACTGTTGAAAATATTTGGAGGTCAGATCTCCTAGTCAGTTCCTCCCTCCAGGGTTTCTCTTACCTTTTCCTCGTTATTGACAATTCCTTTATAGGTCCTCCACTTGGAGTTGTTGTTTTTGAAGTTTATCACAAAACTCTTAACATAAAAGTTGAAATTTGACTGTGTGGATCCTGTGGTCCTAATCCCTTGTAAGAAAATATTATTTATAGGTTAGTTTTAAAAATATATATAACATGTGTTATAATCACAGGTTTCTTTTTTCACCCTCATTTGAAATCTTAAATCATTTTACAGGCCAGCTTTTCTTATTAGCATTTAGAAATCTGATCATAGATGAGTGTTTCCATACTGACAATGCATCATTGAAAGCGTTCATCATTGAGGTTATCAGCTCGTTAATCCATACAGCTATGTTGACAGCCAGCACACAGGTTCTCGTAAGCTGAAAACAAGATTTCAACGGCAAGTTATTTTGCATTGGTGCAATTGCATTTTGTGTCAATACCTGTTATTTTCTTTTTCTCTCCCAAATCAATCTCTAGCCATTCTTGCTGTTTGTGGTTCTTGCCCCTATCTCCTGAAGCCCATGACGGGCCTTGGTCCTGAAGTCGGGCTTGGCCAGGAGACCAATGCACTTGTTCTTCAATCTCATTGACCCACTGCCAAGAAGAAGAAGCTCTAATTTGCCTGTCAGGTTCCAAACTCAAAGATCTGCTGCAACCTAGACAAAAAAAGAACACGAAAATATTTCATAGACACAAAAAAAAGGCAAAAAAAAAAAACACAACAAACCCCAAAACAAACCCCATTTCACCCAGAATTATTCAGTTAGTTTATTTTCATCCTGATAGCAAATCAGCCATTTACATGTTTCTTTAATGACCAGGCTTGCCTAAATTCATTAGTATTGCGATGTCTTGAAATGGTCGCTACTTTTCTCTTTACTGGACCTCATCAAAGTCACATCACCTAGAAGTGACATTGCTTTGTCCCCACTACAGATTTTCCTTTCTAATGGAAGTTCACTCAGTATCTTAAAGGTTAAAAGTGCTGATCAGAGGGGACCCCATGCTTCGTACCTTTCAAGAGCAGGTATGTCCAGGTGCTAAACAGTCAATTTACCCAGCAACCTTAACCATAGCACGCCCAAGCAAATTAAGGTCATACTCTTCTTTCAAAGAAGACAAATTCATATTGTTCTCCTTGAAATATTTTACTTTATGTAAAATAAATATAGAATAAATATAGAATATTTATACAGTGTATATTCCATGACAGAGGGATTAAAAAGTCTTAATTTTATATGCTCATGTTCAATAGCTTTATTCAAAATAACTCCAAGTCAAATGGCAATATATAATGAGGTTTTTTTTCTGTTAAAACCAAACGTAAAGCAATTTATTTTATTTTAAATATCATCTAAACTTTGCCTTCTTGGCAAAAATTTAAAAAGCTTAGATTACAAAGAAAAATATGTTCTCCTTAATGCTAATTGGGCTTATTGTTGAATGTTCTCTTAAGTAACAGCATACTTAGTGCTATGTGACCTGAGGGGGGGAAAAGAAGAAATGCTTTTAAATAGCATTGTCTAAAGTGTATGGAAGAATAAACTATTACAAAATATTTTAGCATATCAAGTTCTTTTTTTTTCTCAGTAGGTTTTCCATTTATATCTTTGCTACAAGCATTTTCACAATTTTTTTCACCTCAAACATTTTCACTGCAAATTGTCTGCAACACAATTGAATATCGAGCTCTTAAGGAAAGTATGATCCTTACCACTGGATGTAAACAGAAATCGCTTGTCTGACAGGGAACCGCTGAAATAATAAACACAAACAAGAGAAGGTGAGTGGCTGAACTGGATCCTAATGATTGACACAGCACTGAAGCAAGGCTGTCAGAGTCTTCCCACACTTTGGGGATCCTCAGAGCACCCAGCAAGGACACTCGTGTCACCCGAGCCATTACTGCTTTACAGATCAAGATATTCAGGGACCCTCAAGGTGAGCAATGCCCCTAAGTTCCTAGAGAGAGCAAATGGCCGGGACTCCGAGACACTCACTACTTTTGAAGATAGCCAGTGCTGTGTCCATTGTGCTTCACTGGATTGGGGGGAACATGCACTTGTATAATACCAACCTTACATCCCAGTTATTTAGCCCAAGGTGGTGGAGGCAGAAAGGGTCATTGCCTTCAGTGGCCACCACTTGTCAACAATCAAGGGCCACTGAGAGAAAGGAAGAAGGCTGGTAACCTTTGGGAGAACCAGCATGTTGTTGGCCAGCTGCCTTCTCCATGGACCTCTCTACTTCCCTGAGGGATTCTGGCCAACGTTTTGCTGAGGGATAGCCTCTGCCCAGCCTCCTTCTCCAATCACACTCCCCCCCCAGTGTACCAGCCAGCACCAGGTCGGGAGCCAGCTCTGGCTTCTGGATGAGGAGTAGCATCGTGGAGAAAACTCACAGCATCTCACTGAGCCAGTCTGAACTGGGCCCTCACTGCTGCACAGTCCTCTCACCTGGCACCAAGCCCCTGGTCTCTGGGGATCTACAGCTTGTATTGCTCACATGGGTGAATTGATCAAATCAGCTTTGTTTTGTAGTTATCTCTTTTGATGGAGAAGAGATTCTGAAGGTCCAAGGCTACATTTATCTTTTAAAAAACCCTCATCATTGGGCCTCCCTGGTGATGCAAGAGGTTAAGTCTCAGCACTATGAAGCTATCCACAGCCACTGCAGCATGAATTTGATCTCCGGCCACGGAGCTTCCCACATGGCACAGCAGACCTCTCCTGACTTGCCCGCTGCTCCCCTCAGCAGTGTATTTTAGTCAGTCTGTCTGTTCTGCTCCCCCCTCTGTTTCTGGTGAAACATACCTCTGGCCTGCACCCCGGTTCTTGTATGCATAAACAAATAAATCTTTTTAAAAAATAAAATTAAATAAATAAAAAATACCCTGATCAACTCGATGCAAGAATATGTTGAAAGAACAGAAAATTTGGAACTCTCAAGTTTAATCTTATATGCATAGCACTTATTACATTAGATACTGAAAGTAAACATGAAAAGGTAGATATCACTGTTGTGTTTAATTATTTTACAACCTGAAAACTTACTATTTAAAATGCTTAACTCTAAATTATAAATGGTAAAAACAGATGGTGAGAATACTTAATGGTGACATCCGTAGAGAACTCAAAAACAGTCTGGTCAAGTATATAAGGCTTTCCCATCAAAACATTTTTTTGCATTTTGGGGGGAGGAGTAATCTTAGAAATAACAAATAATTAAAGTCATGCTCCCTGAAATGGATTGTCTTTTTCACAATCTTTGTCTACATTCAGGAAGAGACTCTGAAGTCCTTACATTCCACATTAAGTTTCTATTATAATTGCAGGGTTTGAAGACATGAAAAAATTCAGACCCTTTTGGGCCCTGGGACTTGCACAAATTCAGTCAGTGGCAAAGCCAGGTGAGAACTCAGCTCCTCTGATCCTTAAAGAAAGGTGTTGTCATTCATAATTAAATTTTTACTACGATTTATTCAGAGCCTCTTTTTGACTGACTTTTCCTTTTTTTTCTCATGTTCCTGCACTAAGTATTGCACTTGAAATTTTCCCAAATAGCACAAAATGAAGTAGAAAAGGACACAAGGGACCACAGAGATGGATCATGGGTGAATTGGTGGTGGGTTACCCAAGGGGAATACAAAATGTAAAAGATATAAATAAAAATAAAAATATATATATTTAAAAAAAATTTTGCCCAAACAATACTGCTGCAATCCTGAGAGCAGAAACTTGCTCTCACTGTCATGAAATATTAAATCACTCTGATCTTATTGTTGAAAAAAAGAAATTATAACAGGAAGGATAATTCTGGACTTAATCCTGAGAAGACACCAGGGAAACTCTGCTTCTAATAGTTCTTTGCTTGGCTTTCCTCCAGTGTCAGCTGGAAAATGTTTTTCCATTTCACTCCGTTAAACTAATCAAATAGACTACTTAGAAAAATTCTATACGCAAGTAAACCTCTTCTTTTAAAGATAAAAACACCCCAGTGATTTGGGGTTCCCAGGCATTCACACTTTAGGGTGAATGAATTTAGTCCCATTACAGCAATTGTCTGCCTTCCCAGAAGGCCATCGAAGCAATCAAGAATAGTCTGATGTAAACAGAAAGAAAAGCCTTCCCGGATGATGGTTTGAGCCATCAGTCTCTGTATGAGGTCATTCCCTCTTCCTGATTCCATTCTGGTCTCCTCAAATCAAGGAAGTGACCTGACCCGGGATGAATCCCAGAAGAACCCTGGATATTTACTTTAGGGACTCCTTCTTCCTCAGCTGTAACGCTTTCTTCTGTGTTTTTTCCTGAACACCAAACAAGCATGTGTGGGAACAGAAGTTCAACGACCGCCTGTGCAGTGGTCCCCCAACAACAAAACAACATAGATTAAAAACAACTGCTCCCTGAAGATCTGGGAAGCTAAATGAGAGGAAGAAACTGCATTAGCATAGTTTATTCTTTTCTGCTCAGTGCAAGAAATTCACAAAAGGAATTCACAGAAGACGAGATCTTGCTTAATTCTGGACTTTCTGGCTACTCCCACTAACCTAAAAATTGGACAATTTGTTCAAACATCTACATGGAATGTGGAGCAAAATGTTTTCTAATTCATGAATGGCTTAGACTGCCACACTGTTCTTTTCACATCAAAACTTAATTTCAAATTATTTAAAGCAACCTCATGTGTATTCAGCCTGGTTGATACAGCAGAAGTAATTGAAAGCATAATGTATGCTTTCAGTCAATGGTTTTGATAATTGTTCTTCATATGTAAAATAAAACCCAAGTAGCATAAGTTAAACCTCTTACCATCCTAATTTTTTTTTTATAAAAGAAGCATTCAAAGGTATACAAACTAGGCAACAGATTAAAAAAAAAAACGATTTCAAGCCAAATGCCAGTTCTTTGTTCCCATCTGGAGAGAGCAGCATCCAGCAACTCTGGGCCAGTCTGACAGCTTCCTGAAAAACAGTCCCGCATGTCAATAGAAGGAACCATAAAAAAAAAAAAAAAGAAAAAGATCCTCAAAAGTCAAGCTGTCTTTGGATCAGCTAATACAGAAGAACATATTGGGATGTCTCAGCAAAAACCCCATCCAGCGGGGGAGTAAATGAGAAGGTCCTGGTAGAACGAGCACAGGAATACAGAGAGAGAGCTGCGTGCCCGAGCGCATGCACATGTCCTATCCCTCGCGGATGACTATCTTTTACAGGTGATCTGCAGCATCGCTCGCATAAGAGTTGGACTGAATACCCTCTCCAGTTACCTCCAACTGCACCCCAAACTCAGAACTGCCAGCGGAGGGGAATCTGCTCTTCTCCTTAGCCACCCACCAGTCAGCCTGCTGAATGTGAGCACTGTATGCCCACAGCCACCAAAATCCCGGGATCCCTTCCCGGGACACAACCCTGCCTGTTTCCCTTCAGCCTAGTCCCTGTCTTCTATGAAATCCAAGGCTTGCCTCTTTGTGAAGGGGACCTGACCAACTCCATCATTGCCTCCCAGTCCCCAACTGTGCGAGTTTAGGCCAACACCCCTAATTCAGAAATGGGCTATAGTCCCCAATTTACTTGCATTCATGAACTGGTTCTTTGGAACTTAAAATGTTCTCTTATAAAAGGATTATAACTAGTGATCAGGATCTCTAATCTGACCCAGCATATTGCTAAGCTATAAGTCATTTAAATAAAAAGGAGGCAAGGGAGGAAAAAAAATGACTATAGCTTTCTCAAAATGAAATGCTAACTAACTTGGAAATCTATCCACCACCCATAATGTGATTTTTTACCACATAACATGATCCACAACCCATGGTGAGAATGGAAGAGTAAAACATGATCATCTGGGCCTCCCTGCTGGCGCAACAGGTGAAGCACAGCACTACGAATCTGTCCAGAGCCACTGCAGCACGAGTTCGATACCTGGCCAGGGAGATTCCCACATGGCGCAGCAGACCCCTCCTGTCTCGCCCACTGTTCCCCTCAGAAGTGTACTTCAGTCAATCTGCCTGTTCTACTCCCCACTCTGTCTCTAGTGAATCCTCTCACCAACCCACACCTCTGGCCTACACCCCAGTTTGTGTGCATAAATAAATCTTTAAAAAAAAAACAACAACACATGATCATCTTCTTTCTGCAGGCAAGAGGGGCCTAGGGCAACATGGCAGGGGAAAGGGGCCTGAGATCCACACACAGACTGGCCTGTGGTTCAAGATACAGGTCTTGACCTAGTTTTTCCCGCTTTTGGATCCTGAAATGCCTATGACTCTGTCCCAGGCCATTTCCTTGGAATCAAGATCATGTGGCAACATGTCCAAAAAACACTGAGTTGCAATCACAAGAGGACATTTTCAGGACAGGTAGAGAAGGAGTGAGAAGAACAATAGCTCGAGGAACACTTTCCTCTCACTGGGCACCTACCCAAGGGAGCCTCCCTCTGGCTCACTCCAGGCTGTCTGTTTTTATGTGTGGTCATTGGGACCACAAGAAATGCCTATATTTAGTTCTAACAACTCTGGTTTTCCTCTATAGAGGCATTAAAAGTTAAAGGTGAAATGTTGAAAGAAATTGACTACTTTTTTCTTATGAAACTAAGAGCATAAGGATAACATAAAAGAGAGATGTTATCAGTGTTAACAAAAGCCATTTATTTTTCATTTCAACTATTATTTTTCATTCCAACTATTATTCATCCTAAGAGATTGTCTCTAGGGTGCTTCAGGAGAGCTTGGCGGTTCCATATGCATTTATTTCCGCTCCTTGTTAGTATCTTTAGTATCTTTAGTCACATTAGTGATTAACCAGTAAATTTCTAAAACTGGGAAAAATAATAAGGGATGAGACTTTATTCGCTCACACTACAATACCTGAGAGTGGAAATACTTCCCTGTCCCAGGACTTCAGATATGTGGCATTTTAAATTTTGTTGCCAGCATAACCAGTGAGCTTTTTTATTGCTATATTTATCTTTCACATAAGACCATAAATTCTTCTCTACACATTCACACATATTTTTCTGTAGTTGATAAATCCTTGGTATCACATCCCCAATGGTCCTTTCAATATTGTGAGCTGATTAATTATGCCTTCATGGTTCCCTGCCAGTGAGAACAAAGGTTGAAGTACTTACTCCCTTGAGAGCACACCGTTGGCCAGGATCCCTTCGTAGCGACTTATCCCTTTACTCTGAAGCACACTGATCTGACCACCCAGTTCATCTGCAATTATTCCTGCATGGATGGCAGCTTTGCACAACAAAGAGGTCTGAAAAACAACAACACCATCATTCATCGCTTACTAAAGAACACATTTAAAATATAAAGGGAGTTTTCTGTTTTGTTATAACTTGTGGTCAGCATCACCGTTTGACCTGTGAAATTGTTAAACTATGGGGAAGTTTTTGTCTATCTCAAAATGATATCAGAGTTCCCATATTTATGCTAACTTGGGAGCTGATCTACTAGGAAGGGAGACAGGTGATTTACAAGTAGTGGCCCCAGTGAACAACACATCCCAATAGCCACGCCCTGAGTAGTCACCTCCCCATGCTGACTCCTCCTGGACCAGGGAGCTTACAACGTTCTGCTGCAGATGACACGGCCCAACCAACAAATGTCCGGTAAGTCACCTAAATCCTTCAAGCCCCAACTGGTGAATCAAATGACCGCAGCCTCAGGAGAGATGTGAGGTAAGGCGTACTTAAGAAACGATTGGCCCAACCTGCTGACCCAAAAACTTACTGGCCAATAAAATGGCTGTGACTTTAAGCCACTAAGTGTTAGGGTGCATGCTAAGCAGAAATACGTAACTGAGCAATTTCTTATATTCACTTTACCAGATATGCAATCTAAGATCATTTGAGAAGGTGAGCCTTCATTTTACAGTGAATTTAGAGGTTTAACAAGTATCACAACCACAATGGTTATGTCAGTTACAGAACTTCAAAGGAACAGAAAATTTTGTCGATCTTAGACTGATAATGAACAACCCAGGGCCCTTAAGTTCCACCTCATTTCCTGGATGTCCTCTGAGAGGTCCAGGCGTCCAGCAGGTACTCGGGCTACAGGGCTGCTGGCTGGTGTGGGAGCAAGTGGGAGCCCCTGACTGGCTCTGCTGGAATTGAACAATTGGGAAGTGGGGCTGGAGAAAGAACTGGAACTTTTCTAGGAGGTGCCCAAGACACAGGTCCCTATTAATGCAGACTGCTGTGGAAGGGTATTTTAGGCAGAAAGCCTAGAAACTATGGGATAAGAAGGGTCTTTTTCTAAATCAACTTTTACAATGCCCCATAATGGCTAATGTCAAAAAGAGAAAAGCAGCCCAATAAACTACAATTAACATAGCTTTCATAAAATTGAAAACACTGTGATCTGCAATTTAAAGAGTTCATATTTCCCAAAGTTAGATTTGACAAAGTGAGTAAGTTTGCAGTAACTTCTATCGTGTCCCGAAAAAGGGGAAGATTTCATGGCAGGGAAAAAATATCAGAATCTAAAACACAGATGCAGATACTATCCTTCCTGATTTGGGGAAAGACTGGAGATAAGAATTAGAAGGAAAAAAATAGTGTTCTTTAAACTAAGTAGCCAGCTTGCACTTTGATTTTCCTGAATTTTCATTCATTACAAAGCTTTTTATCACTACTTTAGATTCTTGGAGTACAAAATGAAGGAAACAGTGACAATGGGACTGAATTCAGGAATTCGAGTTCAACAATTTTAGCTTGTCATCTCTCTGCCCTCAGCTCTACAAGGTGTGCTTCAGTCACCTCACTGCTCCGCACCTGGTTTCCCAACTCATTCATATGATGAAAAGGCTAGTACCTTTTCTGTCACCTTTGACTCTAAAGGTCACACTATGTACCCATTAAAGGGTCCACACAGGCTGCGTCTCTCTCTCAAACCTAAAATTAAAAGCAAATCAGTGCAGAGGTCTGTGGGCAGCTATACCCCTAGGATCATGTCTTCCTTGGAATTCACTGGGGGTGGGGGTAGAAGCGGAGATGCAATGGTCTTCATCCCAGGGGCCCTGATCTGTCTCACCGGACTGAGCATGTTCCAGTGCTTGCTTGGCTACAAGAAGTCAGGTTCATAGGTTAACAAGTAATAGGACCTACCAGCATCACTGGCCAAAAATATCCTTATCTTCTCAGAATCCCAGAGTTGAGGGACCTAATGGTATATACGCCTTTTAAGGAATTTATTTAATAGAAGCTCACATTTTCCTACAACATTAAATATAGACCACAGGATGTGTCTCTGAAACAATAACCACCAGATCTGGCTTTTGTATTATTATATTAAAATTATAAGGTTTTTCCAGGATTATTTCCTTGTAAAGAAATCCCTCTCTGACCCAAATAACTTAAATAAAATTGTTGCAGACTTAAGTTGGAACATTTTGGTATCAAATTAAAAAGTTCACATTCAGTAAATTTTTTTCTAAGAAACTCCCTTTTGAAGAATAGAATAATTTATACTTTGATTTTCTTGCTATTTTAAGGCTGCACTGAGATGCAAAAATTCCAAATATTTAAAAATTTTAGTGATGAAAGTCATATCACTGTTTTATATTAATTAGTGAACTGCCTTAAACTCAAACAAAATAATTTAAATGTAATTCCTCAGGAAAGGGAACTTAATGGGCAACTGAGAATACCACTCACAAGGTTAATGAAATTGCAGGAGAATGGTATTAAGCATTCTGAAGTTCACTAAAGCCATAAAAGCTAGGCATGAGGTAAGAAAAAAGGACGTTCAAGGCAATGAACAAACCCTCCTAAAACTGGGGCGTTTTCTTAAATCATCTTTTAGGGAAAATCAGCTTTGTCCTAAAAATTATTGACAAAGTATTAAGAGAAATTTAATACAAAAGTAAATGTTTCTGATTGCATTTAATAAACACAAATAATGACATGTTAAAAATGTTCACAGGATGATTATTAAATGTTAACCCATAAAAATACATTCCTCACCCTACCATATAAGTTGTTTCTGTGTTGCTACAGTCTTCATAATTATCACAGTGATAACATTTTCCTTACAAAAATTCCTTATAAAATGTAAGGAAATATGAAAAAATAAGATTGTTTCTCCCCTTCTCCTCCCAAACCAGGAGCACATAGTATGCACTGTCTTACTGTATTTTACAGTATTTCTTGAGTACTTTGGGGGAATGGACAATTATTCAAAAGAGTTCGGTTAAGTAGTATCTACTACTTACAAGCAGATGTTACAGCCAGCTGACTTTGTAGAAGATTCCAAGAGAAAAACTGTTCTAAAGGCATATTTTTGGTTTCTAGGTGAGACAAATCCCACCTAATTCATCAGTCAAGGTGATAGATGCACAGGATCTTAAGAATTCAAAAAGATCTTTAAAGTTCTCCCATAAGCCCTCTGGACAGACCGTTCCTCTCTCCACCTCACAGATGCACACACAGCTTCCCACACACGTACAGGCTGCCCCTCACAAAGGGCTGTAACATCTGCATTTAACATTTCAGTGACTAGGTTATCATGGTTTCTTGAGACACCCTATCGCATTTTACACTGTTCTGTTGTTCTTTATATGCAGCTCAAATTGGCCTACCTGTAATTTTCATCAACTGATCCTACTTCTACCTTTTGGAACTAAACAGAATGAAGAATTCCTTTACTTTAAGACAACATATTTCTTCCCTGAGATTAAAAAAAAAACCTATTCTTCAACATTATCTCTAGTAACTTACTTTACAGAACTTATCATCCAAACTTATAGGATATGTTTCGGTATTGCAGATGCTTCTAATAAGGACTGGCTACAATTTTTCCTAAGATGAGGCACTGGGGAAGAGACTATAAGATAACCCCCTGATCGCTGCCTCCCGGCACCCCCTTATGTAATCTGCGTGGGCTTGGGTGGCAACAGTGACTTTCTACTAACCAACAGAATATGGTGCAGAGACACTACGCCCAAGGTAATATACATTATTCTAACCTGTCTTACTAGAATACTCCTTTGTTAAGAAACTCTCCCTTACTGGTTTCCAAGAAGCAAGTTGTGATATTGGAAAGGCTACGTGGCAGGGAGCTAAGAAGCTCCAAAATCCAGGGAGAAACTGAGGTCCTCCATCACTGAACCCATAAGTAACTGAATGTTGCCAACATTATGTGAGCCAAGACAAATCCTTACCCAGTTGAGCCTCAGATGAGACTGCAACCCCAGCTGACCCCTTGAATGAACTTTTGTGATACTCTAAAGCAGAAAATGCTAATAAGTCCCCAAACACCTGAGCCACAGAACACAAAAGATGACTAAATGTGTTGTTTTAAGTCTCTACATTTGTGGTAATGTTGTTACATAGTAATAACATTTAATATACACATGATATCAACATATACCAAAAAAGGTTCTAATCAGACCTCTTTGAAGAGATTAGTTTTCAAAATGCAAATTTTCCCTCCAGGTAAAATCATTCTAAAAGCAAATGGCACAAAACCAGTTAGTGAGTCAAATAGGAAACCTGTTTGCTAGCACTTGCAAGTCATATTACTCAGATACACTATGCAGAAAGCCATGAACATCTGAAATAACACCAGGCTATTTCTCTTATTTTGCAGAACCTTAAGTTTCTAGCACAGTGCAGGAAAATAGTAAGTAAGAACTTTCTATTGCTAGGGGGGAAAATGAAACTTCAACTAATTTCTCTCAGTTAACTTTCTGAAGTCATTTGGGGGTAGTTTAGCTAGTAGATGTTCAGGCCGATGTAATGTAAATCATCTTATGACTCAAACAATCCGTAAGTCATGTGAATATCTTGTATCAATCTTATAAATAAAGACAATATATGAAAAAGGAAACAAAAAGCAGAATAACAAACTCCACTGCTCCCAGAATCAGGACATGCTGAAAGCAAAAACTAAAGTTCAGTTTTTCCCTCCTGCTGGAAATGAATTATCAATCTGCAAGAATATGTCTGTTTTCCCCAAGGAGACACTTTTCGATAACTCATACAATTCCATCATTACACAGATTCTCATATTCCTAATAACTCAGGTCAAATTTCATAAGCTGTAAACCCAACTATTTTAAATAGCAATGTAAATTGAAAAAAAAAATCAGATATCAGATTTCCAGGACAGGCATCTATAAACAGTGAAAAAAATGAAGGGTTGTGCATGTGGAAATAAGACATACTTTAAAAAAATGACTTGAGAATTTATTTTCCTCCGGGAACAACGTATAACCAAGAGAGTCTCATAAGGCATAAAAAACTGGGGTGCATGGAGGGAGGGGGATAATACATAAGAGGAGGGCAGATGGCTTCATTGGACCTAGAAACCATGTCTCTTCTGTGATGTGAATGTTCGTGTCCTTGGCTCTCTTACATCTACCGACAGGAATATTAAAATAAAGAGATTAAATTATAAGAAACAGGATGATGTCATAAAAAAATAGATGGAATGATAGGAATAGATGTTGAAATGGTTCTGTTTACCATTTCATTTACAAGATGTTTGGCTGGAAATGCTAAAAATAGAAATGAATGCATGAATTACCTTGGTTTTATAGCCTCATTTCATTTAAGAGTAAAAAATCTACCTAGAGAGTTTTATATATTATTGACTTTTATTTTGTAATGAATTGTGGCAAAGCAACAAATATCTACTCTTTAATTTCCTCCCTACCATAAAATTCCTTCAATTACTTACATCTCTATAGCCATCCACCACATTTCCAGAAATGTCTCCTGCTATGTCTCTACAACCAGCTGGGCAGAATTTACTGGAAAAAGATAAAAAAGTATTTATAATTTAATAAAATTATATATGTAAATTCAAAAGTATTACATTATACATAAAAGCATTTTCTCTCCTGCATTGAACACGGGGGGACATACTGTTTTAATAACAAATCAGAAAACTGACAAATCTAAAATGTTAATCTAATGGTAAGTTTCCATAACAATTATTCGTTTTATATAAGGATTCATGATAATCTCTACTAAATGAGCTTCCCTAATGCATCTTAATTGATTCCAAGATGACTAAGACATTTTAAGAGAAAAGATAAGTTTCTAAACATTAAACATAGCATGATCTTATCTTTATAAAGAAAAATGATTAAAATACACAAGAACTATATTTTCTGTGGATAAGAAAAGACAGGAAAGAATTATCTCTGGATTCCCTCCAGGAGTAGGATTTTGGGAACTTTGTTATTTTACTCTGTGGTATCTAGATTCACTCTACTAGCACCAATCCAATAGGAACATAAGGGAAGTAATCTATACAAATTTAAATGGCCTAGTAGCCACATTAAAATTAAATGTCCTAAAGCCCAAACCAGCAGAGGAATGACTAGGAAGATCAGAATAAAGCAAAGAATAAAATCACAGAAAAGATAAACAACAGGGCAAAGACAGACTCCAATGTGTCAATATTAACCCTAAATGTAAATGGTCTAAACTCATCAATAAAAAGACACAGAGTACTAGGCTGGATTGAAAAAACAAAATCCAGCCTTCTGCTGCCTCCAGGAAACACATTTAACTACAAAGGTAAACACAGACTGAAAATGAAAGGTTGGAAAACAATCCTATAAGCAAACGGACCAAAAAAGAAGGCAGGAACAGCAATACTTATATCAGATGAAATAGACTTCAAACTAAAAAAGGTAAGAGACACAGATGGACACTACATAATGAGTAAGGGGACAATGCATCAGAAAGATATAACACTCATAAACATACACACCAAATGAAGGAGCACCAAAATATATAAGAAAATTATTATCAGCTCTGAATACACACATTAGAGAGAATACATACATAGTAGGAGACTTCAACACTGCACTGTCACCATTGGACAGATCAATGAAACAAAAAATAAACAAGGACATTAGAGTCCTAAACAAAGACCTAGACCTCATGGGCATAACAGACATCCACAGGACAATGCACCCCAAAAAATGTGAGAACACATTTTTCTCAAGTGCACATGAGTCATTCTCCAAAATCAATCACATATTGGGCCCCAAGACGAACATCGATAGATTCATCAAGATTAAAATCATCCCAGAAGTTGGAGTGACGTCATCAACATGGCGGTGAAGGGATGCTAGTATCAACTCTCCCAAAAGACAAGCCGCCTATAAAGAGACATCAGCCAAACCCAGAGAAGATCCAGAAACGCTACATAAATCTAACACCCTCACGGGTGAGTAGAACTTGGAAAGAAGCTAAAAAGACTGATCAAGGAGAAGAAAGAACCACCAGATCCCCT
>PVIJ01000793.1:0-85281 GCA_004024925.1 Scalopus aquaticus
GAGGGAGGGAAGGAAAAGGGCACAAAATGGAATAGAAAAGAACACAAGGGACCATGGAGATGGATCACGGGTGAATTGGTGGTGGGCTACCCAAGGGGAATACAAAATGTAAAAGACATAAATAACAATAAAATATATATTAAAAAAAAAACTGCTTGCTCTCTCCCGCAAGGGGGTTGTAGCACTGAGATCTGAGGTATGTGGCTTTTAGCAGCTCCCCACTTAGAGTTTAAAATAACTTCGTGGCTAGTGAAAGAACAAGAAGGTAAGAAGGAAAGAAAAGAGAGCCTCCCACACAGCCCCAACATGAAAGGGGGACTGCTACTCCCCTCATCCCAGCCCCCAACCCACTGCATCTTTCTCTGGAGACAGAAGAGAAACCAAGGGAGATTCTCGGAGCTGAAGGGTCGCTGAGATAATCCATGTCAAGCTTCTCGTTCAACAGGCAGGGAAATAGAGGCTCAGAGGAGAGAAGTGGTTTGTCTAAGGTCACACAATAAGTTAGGGGCTGTCCACGAATCATAGAGCAGGAGAGACCTTGACCTATTCCAGAGTGACGGCTCTGGGCAAACTCTGGGGCCTCTGCAGAGTCACCTGAAGGTTATGTCCGCTCCGCTCCAGGGAGACAAATCCAGGTTATTTGCAGCTATTGACTGCAGAAGAAGCCACATCACTCAGCTTTTGCAGTGTAACAATCAACCACAGTGTCTTACTTCTTTCTGTTCTTCTAATCCAAAACCCTTCACCAAGTGCTTAAGAAAGTCCCATCTAGTAAACCCTCATTTATCATCAGCAGATTTTTGGGAATGTCAATCTTAAGTAAAATGATGTATAACCCACTAATTTTACCATAATCTAATTGATATAGATAAAAACTAAGTTCCTACAGTGTGTTTCTGCTCACAAAATCATCACCTAATTTTAAATAAAGACTCCAAACACATCTACTATTAAACAATAATTTGTAGTCATTCATTTCCAGCCCACTTCTTCCAGTTCAGGGTTGTAGTTAGCTGGGACTTCTCAGAAGCTCAGGGAACAGGGTAGATCCAACCTGGACAGGACCCTCTTCCATCACAGGTGCATCACACACAGGGGGTTGGGGGTTGGGGAAGAGAGAGAGAGAGAGAGAGAGAGAGAGAGAGAGAGAGAGAGAGAGATACTAGGGCCATTGAGACCTGCCAGTGAACCTCAGGTGCCCATCTCTGGGGCATGGGAAGAACCTATTCATACATGGAGTGAATAAGCAAAGCTCATGCTGAGTGGTCCTGGCCAGGAATCGGTTTTGGTTTTCTTAGCAACGGTTTAATGAAGTGACCGCAACCGCAGTGACACTACCCAAAGGGCTACTGCATTGCAGGAGTGACTGTGCAACTGAAACCCAGGGAGAAGCTTTGAAGGTGAGCTTTTGACCCAGACAGACCTGAGCCCCAATCCTGGCTGTACCCCTCCCAAGTTTTCATTTCCTCCACTGTAACATGGTGGTAATAACAGTCCCACTTTGAATTATACTTGGTAACACAGTGGGCACAAAATAAATACCTGGGACACTGGAACCAGGCCCAGCTCACCAAGATGCTCAGGCTGTGACAGAGAGGAGAGCCCTTAGTATTTGTAAGCTGCTTACCAGCTAGATTATAGGCCCCTGGAAGGCAGGGGCTAACATAAATGGGCAAGACAGCTTGGGAACACTAAACCTCTGCACGACAGAGTAAAATAAGTAATGGAGGCAAAGTGCCACGGGGAAGGGCACTCCCTTCAAATCGGGGCCTGGCAGGGCCTCTAGAATCTCAGAAGTGGCCCCTAAAGAAGGATTGGGGGCTGAAGGAGGACCCAGCTTTCCCTGCGCAGCTATTTGCTTTTTCTATTTAGTTTCCTTCTCTTTTCAAAAGTAACCCGGGTCCATTCATGTTTGCTACAGAACAAATTCATTTATTTCTGGCTTGGGCATCCATGGATTTTCTGGGGAGATACCATCGATATCGTGATCTCAGAGGTTCACTGGCACCTGGGTCACTGGACACTGGTTGTGGGTCAGATCTGCTTCACAGGTCACTCATTTTTGGGGGCTACGCAGGGCATGTCCTTCTCTTGGTGGAAGGCAGGGATGTGGGGTGCTAGCCGCTTCACCCACACATGTCAAGCCTGTGTTCATGTCATGTTCGATCAAATCCCATTGGTCCAAGAGAGTTCATGGCCAAGACCAAAGACGAGGCATGGAGACGCACACCCCTTCCAGAATTGGAGGAGACAGGGCAGCGTTTGCTCAGCAGCAACTAGTCCACGGACAGTAAGACAGGAAAACGCGGACTCATTATGATTTCAAACAAGGGAGGATAAAAGCATGACGAGCAATGAGAATACCATCCCCCCATCCCTCGGCACCCCCTCAGGTGTAACCACTCCCATCACACTCTTTCCCAGGCTTCCACACACACAGAAGGTTTTTATTTTGCACAATGAGATTGCACTACATGTCACATGCCACTTAGAAATTCCAATCGTTGGCTTATATGTCGACCCTGTGATTGACTTTTGGGTCTCCGTTTTATAAACGAGGACCCTGAGGTTAAATGCTTATCCAAACCGGCTGCCCCTTAAAGAGCTGGTGCAGGATTCAAACCCTGGGCTTTACAAAAATTCTTTCAGTCACAAGGCTGCCTCCATAAAGGGGGATGGAGTTGTACCAACAAACTTGTTACTAGCTCACCGCCCTATCTTATGGAGCCACAGAGGAGAGGAGGCGTTTATGTGTGTGAGCTGATGTGTGTCTGTGCATCTGTGCTGATGTGTGAGGGATTGTATGTGACGGGTGTGTATGTGTTGATGTCTGTGTTGTCTCTGTGTGCAACCCTCTGTGAGGGTGTGTATATGTGTGTTGATGTGTATGTATAAGGGTGTATGTATGTGTTACTATCCGTTGTCTATCTGTGTGTGTGAGGGGGTGTGTGTACGTGTATCTGTGTTGATATGTGTATGTGTGTGCTGATGTGTATGTGAGGATGTGTGTACATGTTGGTGCATGGGTATGTTCTGAGGACTGTGTGTGAGGATGGGTGTGTTTTAGGAAAGGGGAGTGTTCACCATGACCAGACTTGCACGAGGGGCTTCAGGAGAATGGTGCAGATAAAAGATCCTCGCCCCTTGGTGAACTTGAACTTCAGCCACAGCTACACGGCACCGCCCTTGAATGGGGTTTGACAGAGGCAGGATGTGCCGGTTGGAGTGTGGGGCACCCACACCAGCGGGAGGCTTTATTATCTGTCCATCTGAGAGCTGCAAGCTGGGGGCAGCGCCGCCAGGGTTTCTGCCAGCCTGGAGAGCAGGTGGCCTAACCACGCTCCTAGAGAATGGGCAGGACTCAGAGAAGGGGAAAGAATGAATCTCGGCAAGAGGTGGTCGCAAGAACTCTGCCCCCCTCACCACTGCAGCCTGTGGGACAGGAGCGAGTCACCAGGAGATTCACTTAGATCGGGGGCCCTGGAAGTGACATTCAAGCAGAAATCTGCGGGCTGGCTGGGAGCTAGGGAAGGATGGGGGAGAGTGGGAGGGGGTGGTTGGGAAATCCTTGGTTGAAGCTGGAGAAGCCTGGACATGGCGGACAGCTAAGGGAGGCCTGGTGGTGAGGAAGGGGTGGGGACGGAACGAGGGAAGTGGTGAGTGATAAGAGGGGCAGTTGGCAGGGGCTGGGCATGCAGGCGCCTGAGCTGAGCTGTGGTTGGAGACGGATAAGAAGGGGAGGCGAGAGGGACCACAAGCTGGTGCCACTGTGCATTTGGCGTTGAGGAAGAGCGGCTGGGTGAGCACCTAAGGGAGCAAGGTTAGGGTGCTGATGGCGCTGAAGCCAGGCCCGTGGCTTCTGTGTAAACTGTGGTAACTCTGGATTGAATCTGTTCAGGTCTGCAGCTAAAATGTCCAAGTTTCTACTGTATAATTGAAAGCTGCTGAGAGTAAATTTTGAAAGTTCTCATGGATAGAAAAAATTTTGTGACTATGTGTGTGAGGCGTGTGGCCTAGACTTCCTGGGATGATCCTTTCACAGTACACACGACTATCGAACCATGCCGTTCTCCACCTAAATGAAGGTCATGTGATGTGTCGACTGAGTCTCAATGTTTTAAAAATTCAAGGTTTCCAAGGGGTGTCTCAAACAGCAAAATTTGAGAAGCCCTTTATGTGGAGTTTGAACAAAGCACAAAAGTGACCAATTCTGTTCACAGTGGGGAGTAATGTGGGAGGGGGAGGCTGGCACTTGGAGGCCGTCACACAGGCCATCTTGGTCTGGTGGAGTGAATGGGACATCTCTAAGCCCCAGATGAGAGGAAGGACGCAATAGGCAGAAGGCACAGCAGAGGCAGAGGCAGGGTGTTCTGAATGCGCCCTTGGGTACAGGGAGCAGGTGGGGAAGGGCACCACTTGGGGTTCCTGGAGGAGAGGGCATAGCGGGGTGCTGGGCAGTTCAGCTGGGGATTGGTTGCGAGGCGCCTCCCACATCTGACACAGGAACTGAGAGCAGCAAAATGAGGTGGTTCGTAATAATACATTGGATTCATCTCTGTGCTTTCACCCCCAGGGACTACAGCGAGGTATTTGGGGCCCTTCCCCCTTCCTCCACACAAAGACACACCTTTGGGGAGGTCAAAGTGACAGATGGGGGTGACAGATCCTGTAATACTATCCCCAATCCCTGGGTCAAAAAGCCCTTTCCCCAGTGGGCTTTAGCCCAGGTCTGCTGTTAAGACAGAGGTCGGAAAACTGTTTTTCTCATCCACCTGACCTCAGGTGGGCGGGATGGGAGCCAATCAGAGTCCTCTGGAGACAGCTCTGGCTGCAGGATCGGGCCCCCAGAGGACGCGAATGAAACTCAATGCAACATGAAAGATGGCAGGAGGCAGCCAAGTGCTGATCTTATCAAGCTAGCTCCTCCTTGGAGTCAGACGAAAGGAATAAAGCTTTTCTTGTTTTCTTTCCTTTTACTTCCTAGTAAATTGCCAGCCAGGGGTTTATGGGCCGGGAGTTGTGCAGGACTCTTGGATGTGTAATCTGGCCTGAGAAGCAGGCAGTTTTCCCAGTTGAGAGCCACGTCCTCAAGCGAACAGGTAGGCACCATTTAGGGAGCATCTAACTAGCAGCTCTAGCCCGAGCCAGATGTTCTCGGGAGGATCAGAAAAGGTCAGACCAGCTTTGTGCGAAAGGAGACTGGCCTTTAGACAGAAGAGGAAAAGAGGCACAGGCTCCTTCTCTATCTCCCTTTACTGAGTGCTCATTATGAGCAGGGGCCTAGTCAAAACCACTTTGGCATCAGTCTCTAACCCTAAACATCTGGTAAGTCTGTGTACATGACGCCTCATTCCAGATCCTTTCATTTGTGTTAGAAACATCAGCTCAAAATGGTTTAAAGGAAAAGCAGAACACATTGACTCACAGAACTGAGAAATCCAGAGCTAGACCAGCTTCAGGTAAGGCTGGATCTAGGGATCAACCCATGTCATGAAGGTCAGACTTTCCTCTTCTCCACCATTTGTCTTTTTGGGTTTGCCCCCTTTTCAAGTGGATTCTTACTAAGGGGTGGTTCTTGGTCTCAAAAGTTAGACCTTTAGCAATACCAGTGGAAAGGTTTCTTTTTTCCCAATAGTTACAGCCTAAGCGCCCGGGCTAGATCTTGTTTGACCAACATGGGACACATATTGGTGCTTGATACAATCACTGGCCAAGGCCTAGAGCTCAAGTCCAATTCATACTTGTTACAAGAACAAACATGAAAGGCTAAGATAGCAATATGCAATTTTATATTTGAGCAGCAGAGCAGGTAGATCTGATAAAATCCCTCCCAGATCAATTCACCTGTGCTTGAACCTTTCATCTCACTCAAAGCAAAAGCCCAAGTCTTTACAAGGGCCCTGCAGCCCTACATGACCTCACCCCTGCCCAGATCTGATTCCCCCCCACTTCCCTCCCCGCAGTGTCCCTTTACTCAATAGGGGTCGCTAGCCTGCCAGCCAGGCAATCTTCCTTGTCAACCCACAAATACATCTGCATGCAGGAGCCTCAGTCTCTTTGTTCATGAAATGGGGGCATTTGAGTAACATCTGATATTCTGTGTGCCCAGTATCGCCCTCTTTCTGACAACTCAGTGGCATCCACTCACCCCTCTGAGTTTTAGGAAGCGTTGCGTCCATCCCAGATCTGGAAGTGACGTGAGACTCCCAATCACAGCAGCTTCCCAGAACCATGCAGAGTGTAGTTCAGGGCTGGGCACGCAGTCCAGATCCGCCTGGTGGGATTCAATCTTGAAACTTTTACTAGAACAACTGGAAAGAAAAAGCTCTCTTGCTGCTGATGTTAGATAAGACAAGCATTGAGCTGCACAGAACTACCAACTACAGAGAGAGTCTACCTGAGAAATACTAGGGAAAGCAGAACAGTAAGGCAAGAGGAACACTGAGTCCTGGAGATGTTGATGAGCCCCTGGATTCAGCCGTACCTGAATCTCACTAGGTTTTTTAGTTACGTGCTTTATAGAGGTTCCTTTCTTTGTTCAAGCCAAATTGAGTTGTAACCAAAGACCACAGTGACGGGCTGCTGTTGTAAGGGCTAAAGGAGACTGAGTTACAATTAGAAGGTGCTTGTTACCGGAAGTGCTCAAAAAATGCAAGTCATTATTATCAGTAATTTATGATCCCATCATCTGCATATGTATTGAAGTCAGTTTTCACTTTGAAAACTTTTCACTGAAGAAAAAAAGATTTAAAGTTCCATATCATCAGGGCTAATATTCAGTGAGCATCAGTACAGCCATATGAGTTATTAAAATAATGAAATACTTAATGATTGATGAATCGGATAAATTTTGATTCTCCAAGTACTCCCTGCCCCTCCAGAACATGTCCAGCCCCTCCCTGAATATGCTCCGCTTCATCCTACAACCTAGCACCTAAGGGGTTAACACCAGAGCTGGCAGGGGCCCCTTTGGACACTGCTCTGTGACTCTCCATGCTACCCAGCTTTGCTATCACCTCTGGGCATATCTATCAGCTCTTCCAGATATACACTTTAAATGGAAACTCTAAATTATCAGCAGTTCTACCAAATAAGAGCCTCACCCTCCATTCTTCAGATCACCAATTACGGTTAACTGTGTAACCTCTTGCAATCCTAAAGATGCCAGAGACACAATTTTGCACGGGGGTGACTAAGCAGGCAAAGGCACCCGACCAAGCCCTGTCTCTCTCCCTGCCTGTTACCTCGTAGGTCCCCTCCCCTTACTTGTCCATCACGGTCATATTTGTCATTCCCAGCAGCAACCTGATACTCCTCTGTTTTAACACACTAATGCTGGCCTAACCCTTCCTCCCCGGTAGGACATATGGTCCGTTTTTGTTCAGCTTTTCAAATTTTAAAAACTCGCTCTGCTGGAAATTGAATTTCCATGTGGTGCCCATCTTTCTGGTAATAAGCAACGGATTTCCTTCCTGATTCCAACTTCAGTTTTGCAAATCACAAGACACAGTTTAACTTTTCGTCTGAAAATGCTTTTGGTTGTTGCTCTTTGAAATAAGAATCCATGTGCTCGATTGTGTAATGCTGCCGTTTAATAAATTATTTATTTTGACTCTAAATCCATAAAGGATTTAAAGTGGTTTATAAAAATACATAGCAGATGAAATCAATACTTGGGGGACTCAGGGAGATGAAAACAATAAGGAACAATAGATCTGATAGGTATTGTGCTAAGCGGCTTTTAAGAGAGAACAGAAATAATGGTGGCTTCAACACTGCGGGACTTTAATTTTCTTTACATAAATGAACTCTGGGGGAAGGAAGGATGAGGCAGCTCCACAAAACGGAGGATGCTTCTAGCATCCTGCTTCATTATCCTTAGTGTGGCTTCCCCCTCAAGCCCACCTCACACCTCAAAATGGTTACAGGAACTCCCGCCATTGCTTAGGCCACAAGCAGGAAGGGAGAAAACCCTGCTATACCAGCTTTCTTTAAGAAGCCTCCTGAAGGTTGCAGCCCCAAACTTCTACTTGTATTTCATTAGTCAGATTTGAGCCCTGGCTCAGAGGAGGCTGGGGAAGGCATTCCCTTAGCTCTGCACAGTGTCTCCTCTAATAAAATTGAGGCTCAGTTCCGAGGAAGGGAAGGAGAAAGGAGAGTGGGTGGGCCGCTCATTATCTCTGCTACAGGTAAGGAAATGAAATAAAGTGAGAAGTGCTGCTAATTCACGGCACTGCCTGCCGTAAGACCCAACAGGGGCCAAAAGTCCCATCCCAGGGACGGTGGCAGAAAGGAATCCATGACTAAATACAAAGTGCATTCTCTCAGCAAAGAAAGCAAACTCGTTGCCCAAAGAAAACCCAACACAGAGGTTAAAAAGTCTTCACAAGAAAGGCGAGGACACGGTGGGCCATTGCCTCAGCAATAATGAAAGGACATGCTTCTGGGATTTGCTTCAAAATTTTGGGGTGAGGAAGTAAGTGGGAGTAGAGCTAAAACCAGATGGGCCATGAGTTGATAATTGCTAGAGACAGGCGTTTGTTTCCCTTTGCTTAGTGGATGTTTACCATTTTTCCATAATAAAAAAAAGAATTTAAACGCTGTAATAAATCCAAAGCAATTTAAAAAATTGCTTTTTAAAAATGTTTCTTTTAATAAACTTACTGTTAGGTTAATTGACAGGTGGTTTCTATCAGATCTACCCCCTCATAGTGTTTGGTCTTTTATCTACTTTCCTTATTTATTAACGTATTCTTTAAGCAGTTTTATTGAGCTATAATACACACACCATATATAACTCACCATTTTGAAGTGCACAGTTCACTGGGGTTTCACAGAGTTGTACAATCATCTCACCAGACTCTAATTTTAGAATACTTTTATCACCCCCAAAAGAAATATCCATAGTAATTATACCCCATTCTCCTTCCCCCAGTCCACTGCAGCCATAAACAACCATTTATCTGCTTTCTGGTTTCACATGTTTGCCTTTCCTGTATATTTCATAATATAAATGGAACCATGCAATATTTTAGTATATGTCACTTGTTTCTTTCACTTATCATAATGTATTGAAGGTTCACCCATGTTGTAGTGTATATCAGTACTTCAGACCTTTTTACAGTCAAATAATATTCTATTTTCTTGATATACCACATTTTGTTTATCTAATCATCAATTGATGGGCATTTTGGTGGTTTTTAATCTTTGACTATTTTCAATACTTCTGATATGAATCTGTAGGTACATTTTTATGTGTGAATATGTGCTTTCATTTTTCTTGGGTATCTACCTTACAGTAGAAAGGCTGGATTAAATGGTAATGCTATGTTTAACATTTTGAGGATTGCTGAACTGTTTTCAAAACCGACTGCACCATTTTACATTTCCACCAGTATACTACATATACACCAGTAATAAATGTACATACACATATACATAACCTCATCAACACTTATTATTGTCTGTCTTTTTTATTTTAGCCATACCAGTGGGTGTGACATGGTAGCTTGTGACTTTAATTTGTATTTTTCTAATGATTAATGATATTGACCATTTTTAAATGTGCTTATTTGCCATTTTTATATTTTCTTTGAAGAACTATTCATACCCTTTTCTCCCTTTTCAATTGGCTTATTGTCTTTTTATTATTGATACTTTTTTTTAGTGTTGTGGGTTTTTTTGTCATGAAAGGGTATTGGAGTTTTTCAAATGCTTTTTCTATACTTAGGAGAGGATTGTATAGTTTTTATCCTTTAGTCTATTGAAATGAACTAAATACAGATTTAGTTGATATCAATAGGGATTATAATATTAACACAGTTAATATTATAGCAATTGATTTTTGACTGTTATGTCAACTTTGCACTCCCGGAATAAATTCCTGGTATGTGACCCATTTTATATATTCTAGATTCAGTTTGCCAGTATTTTTTGGAGAATATTTGCCTCATATTCATGAGGTTATTGATCTGCAGTTTCCTATTTTGTGATGTCTTTGCTATCAAGGTAATACTGACATCATAGAATGAGTTGAAAATGTTCCCTCTTCTAATTTTTAGGAGCATTTTTGAAGAGTTGATATGAATTCTTCCTTAGACATTTGGTAGAATTCATCAATTAAGTCTTCTGAGTCTAATTTTTCTTTGTGGAAAAAATTTTGATTATTGGGGGGCCTCCACAGTGGCCTAGGTTTTAAGTCTGAGCACTAACACTGCTACCACCTGAATTCAATCTCTGGCCGGGGAGCTAATCCACATATGGTGTAGCAGATCTCTCCTGTCTCACCTGATGCTCACCTTAGCAGTGTATTTCAGTAAATCTCCCTGTTCTGTGCCCCACTCTGTCTCTGGTGAATTCTTTCACTGCCCCGCCACCTCTGGCCTACAGCCCAGTTCTTCTACACACATACATACATGCACACACACACACACACAAATTGGTTACTAGTTCAGTCTCTTTACTCAATATTGATCTGTTCAGACTTCATTTTTTCTTGGGTCACTTTTGGTAGTTTATGTCTTTTTAAGAATTTGTCCATTTCATCTAAGTCATCTATTTTTTGGTATAGTTGCTCATGGTTTTCCTTGATAAGCCATTTTAATTTCTGTAAGATTAATATTGATGTCCCCTTTTTCGGTCTTAATATTATTAGCAATCTGAGTCATCTTTCTTTGTTTCTTGGTCAGTGTGGCTAAAGATTTGTCAAGTTCGTTGATCTTTTCAAAGAGCCAACTTTTGATTTCATTATTTTTCTCAATGGTTTCTCTATTCTCTATTCTTTATTTCATTAATTTCTGCTCTGATATGTCTTTCTTTTGCCTCCCTAGGTTTATCCACAATATTTTCAAAGTCATGTTTTTTCAATTGTTTCCTGTGGGACAAGTAAAGAAAAAGGATTTCTCTGATCAAAAAACTTTAGGAAACACCAAATATAGTCATGTCATTTAGGGTATCTTTGTTTTTAACTGTGGAGCTTCTCAGATCCTTTATTATTTTACAAACACTACAGATACCCAAGGGGGAGCTTCAGTATACAGTCTTCTCAAAAGTTGTTTAATTGGGAAACTCACTTTTTGTAAGGTAATTTTGTGAAACTATGCTCTGAAAGTTTTATGATGTACAAAGACTTTGTATGTTTAAGACACAGCGGAACCATGTAATTTATCATCCAAATCAATGTACTTTTAATACTGACAAGTATAACTATTAATAATTATGATGGAACAATTGATGCAAAGCCAAGATGTCCCTTAGTAAGTAAACTGGAACACACAGATAATGGAATGTGATGCAACTCTAAAAAATATGTGAACTACCAAGTCACAAAAAAGCCTGGAGGAAACTTAGTGAATGTTACCAAGTGGAAGAATCCAATCTGAAAGGGCTACAGATGGTACAATTCCAAGTATATGACACCCTGGAAAAGAAAAACTTTGAAACAGTTAAAAAAAAATCAGTGGCTCTCAGGACTTTCGGGCAAGAGAGGGATAAATAAGTGGAAACATAAAGGTGCCATGTCAAGCTGTATTGGAGTCTGAGGTCAAAGTGGGTGATCCTAAACCTGTCTTAAAATGTTGCCAGTTTGTTCATCACAATTTTTTCCATTAATTTTGACTTTTAAAAAAACAATGCATTACAAATATTACTTATCCTGATCACAGCATTTTGGTCATCCCCTTCAATTTAGCCAGATTTGCTCACCTACCTAGCTCCAGCTTTGCTTTGCCTAAACCAGGTACTCAGTACAAATTAGCCATTGTTACTGCCACTGTTTATTGAAAGATAATTCTGCTGCAGAAATTGTTGCAAAGAGTTTTATAAATATGTCACCTCAACACCCAGAAGAAAAACCAGAACCAAGGTTTAAACACATGGAACAAAAGGGGAGAAAATATTTGTAGCTGACACAGATAATGGATCAGTGCCCTAAATATATAAAGAACGCCTACCAATTAATTTTTTAAAGACAAAGACCCAATACAACAGCTGGCAAAGGAGAGACATTAGCAATTCTCTAAAGAGGGAAAAACAGATGGTCAACAAACATATGGAAAAACTTCAACCTCCATGGCTATGAAATCCATATTTTGGAGTTTGATGTTATCAAGTATATTGGCAAGGGTGTAGGGAAACAGAATTAAAAACTGATACCCCCTCTTTGGAGGGAAATTTGGCATATCTATTAAATTAAAATTATACGTGCCCTCTGGCTGAGCTATTCCGATTCTTGTCTACCCAGGAGTAAACTGAGCACATGCATGAGACTATAGATTGAGACGTTGCTCGCAAGAGCAATAAACTGGAAATACCCGATGTGTCCTTCATGAAGGGAGCTAGCGTGAAACCAGGGTCTGTGATAGCAGCTCTGATCACCAGCTCTGGTCTGCCGAGGCCAGCTCCACACCCGCCTCCTCCCTGAGCTTCTCCTCTACACACCTCTTACAGGTCTGGAAAATGGAAAAATTTCTGGGATCTTCTGCAGAACAGACTGGTGGGGCAGCGTTTCCACTTCACAGTGTTTTCATTCTTGCAAGCCTGGGTCTTTTCTCCCTTCCTCACATGATCTGCATTCCTTCTTCCTCCAGGGTCTGCCAGCCAGTTCTGGAATTTCTCCCCACTGCATCTGGGTTCACGTTTTTTCCAAGCTGCCCGCCTGGGAACACGTGAGGATTGTCTCCTGGGGAACTGCCAAAGTGTTAAACCCTGTATCACCAGAGTGATCGTGCGCTTATCCAATATTGCATTTGGCTCCTCCCCCATTCTAGCATCCTCTGGAGCTAGTCCACTCCTCTCTCAGCTCTGCTTGGTTCATGTGAAACTGATGCTCAGCCCCTTTGGTGTTTAACTGCCCCCTCCTCTCAGCAGCCCAGACATTGCCCAGACAGACTGCATTGGCATTGGATTCCTGGGTGGGTTCCATTGTCTACAAATGTTTGAGAAGCTGCAAGAATTCCTGGCAAGGTGGTGGCGATGCCTGCCTCTGGGCTCACACTGCCCTGTGTTCAGCACTTCCTAGTTGCCTCCATCTCTGCTTCCGTGAAGGGCAGGGAACAGCGCCAAGCTCACTAGGTTGTTGTCGGGATTAAAGGAGTTAACACCTTATAACTTCCCCGCATAGCACCCGCATGGCTGGACCAAGTGACTAGGATGAGAACCTCCAAACTTGAGATGTACAAACAGGAAGAAATGCTTCTCAGAAACCAGTGGGGAATTGAAAGCAGAGGAGTTGGGTGAGGGGCAAAAGGGGACTTGAGGGGGGAAAGGAAACACAAACTGGTTCCGCTGCAGCTGTGGGGTGTGTAGTGTTCTCTCCAGACACTTCTCTGTTGTGGGCACTTAATTGCCCTTGAGGGATCAGTAACATTACTGGTCTCTACCCCCTGGATGCCCGAAGTGCTCCCACCCATTGCTGTGACCACCAATTTTCCCCTGGGGTCAAAATCATCCCCACATGAGGTCCACTGCCCTCAAACTAAGGAAGCCTCCCAGTGTAACTGGGCTGCTCATGCAGAAATCTCTGCCTCGTACGGTGGGGGTGGGGGTGGTCATTCTGTAGAGTCTATTGAGTGCTTAGTTGTGCACTGGCTGCTGATGCTTGGCAGGTGCCAGCTCATCAACCCTCTGCCCTTCCTACTTGCCACTGTCATCTCTCTCCTCACTGAACAGACGAAGAACTTCTCCCTTTGCTTCAAATTCAAATCCAACCAGTAAGTACCAAGGGTCTGTTGTGCACCAGAACTGAGGGTAGCATTGAATATATATAATCTCACTGGCTTCTGGGTGGATTTGGCCAATGGGAGGCACTAAGAGGAAACTGGAGAGTGAGGGGAAGGGAGAGACGGAGGTACCTGCTGTGCCTGGAGATAATTGCTTTCTCAGGGGTCCTGGCTCTGGCTGGTCAGGCCGCCAGGCCTGGGAACACCAACTCCCCCCTTTACTCCTCCCCCCAAAAGGTGGCAGCCTCTTCCTGCTAAGGTTAGTGATGGGGTGTCCTAACATGCCCTGTTTGGCTTCTCAGTGCTTCCGCCACTCAGAAACAATTCCCTGTATGTTGTCTCAGTTTATACACCTAGAGGGGTTTTTGCTTCTCTGATTGAACTTTGCTACACGCAGGATTTGGTTTCCAAGGCCATGTTCTTAGATATCAGAATAGCAAGCCCTTGGCAATATATGGAGCATATCCAGAATGTAAGAATGCATATGTTTGCTAGATACACCAGTCAGAACGCTTAATTGCAAGTGACAGAAAATCCAATCCTAATGGTTTAAGCAAGAAAAGGAAGTTTATTAGCTTATGTAACAGAAAAGTCCAGGAGATAAACTGCCTTCAGTCACAGTTTGATCCAGGACCTTCAATGCTATTATCAGAATGTCTCCATCTCCACCTTTTCTTTCTTCTGTGTTAATTTCATTCTTAGGTAAGCTCTTCCATCATGCTGACAAAGGATATTCCTGCAACAACCAGCCTACCCCTTCCAGCTTAATGACTCCAACAGAAAAATAACCCTCTTTCTCAATATTTCCAAGTGAAGTCCATGGGAGGAGTCTCATTGATTCAGCTTTGATCCCATGCGCTTGATCTCATGCCCTGAGCCAATCATTGAGTCCAGCAAGATGAGATAGTAGGTTATATATTCAACCCCTATAACTGGAGAGTGACGTTCACATTCCCAAACTACAGGATCCAAGAATGGGAGTGAGATGATTCCTGAGAATAATGGGGCGTTGTTAGCAAATAGTAAGTTGCACAAGGATGCACACATCATTTGGTTTACTTGGTGGTGATGCTAAACAAACTAGTTGATCAGGAGGGACATAAGCTTGGGAATCAGAAAACTTATGTTCAAATGCCAGAGTCTCTGTGTGTATGCAACTTAACCTCTCTGAACCAGTTTTTCTAATGTAAAAAATTCAACAACAATAATAACCACAAACATTTATTAGCTGGAAATTGTGTGCCAGGCACTGGCATAGACTCTGGGAATACAGAAGTGAGGAAACAAATATGGGGTTGGGCCTACCTGGTGGTGCAGCGGGTAAGTGCTGCACTATAGAGCTGTTGGCAGCAGTGACTTGCAAGTTCGACGCCTGCCTGGGGAGATTCCAACACAGTGCAGCAGATCTCTCCTGCTTCGCTGGCTGCTCCCCTCAGCAGTGTAGTTCCATCAATCTGCCTGTTCTGCTCCCCACTCCGTCTCTGGTGAACCCTCTCGCCGCCCCACACCTCTAGCCTGTACCCCAGCTTGTATGCATAAATAAATGAATCTTTTAAAAAATTAAAAAAATATATGGGGTTAATATCTCTTGCAACTGACATGCAATTCTATGTGCAAAATACCTCCCTGGCACATACCAAACCCTCAGGATGTGCTAGTTGAATTGAAATTTGAATAAAGGCAATAAAAGGCCTGTAAACTATAAACTACAGTAGCAAAGGCTGTGAGTAGTACCCCAGTGCTTTTTCTCCCTTTCTTCCTTAGTTAAGAACATGGCTGCCTGGAATAAAAACTACATTTCCCAGCCTCCCTTGCAGCTAAGTGTGGCCATGTGATTAAGTTGCAGCCAATGTGATGTATGGGGGAGGTAGAGTGGTGGTAGGGAGTGGGTAATAGTTGGGGTGGAAGGCGTTCTTAAATGGATGGTCCAAGTACCTACTTGCTCCTGGCTCCTCCCTGGTACCTGAAATGTACATGTGAATAGAGCAGGTATCTTGAGCCACAAGGGGTTATCTGTTGGATCTCTCCCATCATTTATTCAATCTTTGGGACAGAATTCTGTGTCAAATTCAACTCAGTAATAGCTTCATTTCTCTTCCTCCATTTACAGCAAACTCTTCAATGGGTCTATATTCCCTGTCTTGAAATTCTCCCTCTCCACTCACCCTTGACTTATATATGTAGCTCAATCTCATGGTCAATTCAAAGTCCTCATCCAACTTGGCCCACTCAGTGGCACATGACACAGCTGCTCACTCCCTTCTTTGTTCTTTTTAATTGTGGTAAAATGTACATGACACAACATTTACCACATTAACCATTTTTAAGTGTACAGTTCCTAAGTACACTCACACTACTGCACACCCACCATCTAGCTGGAGCACTTTAATGTCTTCCTAAACTGAAACTATTGCTATGTCTCCACTAAACATTACCTCCCCTTCCCACATTCCCCAGCCCGTGGCAGCCACCATTCTACTTTCATGAGTTTGACTATTGGAGGTACCTCGTAGAAATGGAATCACACACCCTCTGTCCTTTTGAGTCTGAATTATATCACCCAGCACAGTCTCTTCAAAGACTCACCCACATCATAGCCTGTCAGACTTTCCTTCTCGTTAAGGCTAAATAATATTCCATGGCATGGAGAGAGCACATTTTGTCTACCCACTCCTTAGCTGATGGCCACTTGTGTTGCTTCCACCTTTTGGCTATCTTGAATAATGCTGCTCCAAACCTGGGAGCACAGATATCTATTCCAGCCCTGCTTTCAATTCTTCAGGGGTATATATCCAGAAGTAAAGCTGCTGGATCACATGGTAATTCTATTTTTTACTTTTTGAGGAACTATCATACTGTTTTCCACAGCAGCTGCATCATATTACATTCCAACCAGCAATGCATAAGGGTTTCAATATCTCCACATCCTCACCTACACTGGTTATTTCCTGTTTTTTGAACAACAGCATTTTCTAAGGATAGCTTATATACTCTGAAATTAATTTGCCTTAATTATACTATTTAATGATTTTTATGAAATTGAGAGTGATGCAACCATTGGCACAATTACATTTTAGAACATGTTTATCATTCCCAAAAGATCCCCGAAGCCCATCCACAGACACTCCTCATCCTCCAGGGGATGTGGGTTCCTGGTAAAGTGATTCTACTTTCTGTGACTACTATCTCCCTTTCTTAGACATTCATGTCAGCAGAACTGAAATTGTGGTTTTCATATTGCAAATGTATCAATACTTCTCCTTTTAATTGTTGAATAATATTCTACTGTATAGATAGACCACATGTTGTTTATCTATTCACGAGTTGGTGGATATTTGAATTGCTTCCACATTTTCTTTCTACCTTCATTGTGGTAAAACATATATGACCAAATCTGTCCTTTTTAAGTTTACAAATCAGAAGCACCAATTATATTCACAACCATCATGACCATCTATTTCCAAAAATTTCATCCTTTCAAATGGGAACTCTGTGCCCATTCAATAGATTCCCCATCTTCCATCCCCTCCTGCACCTGGTAACTGTCAATCTATTTTCTGTCTCTATGATTTTGCATTTCTATATATTTCCTATAAGTGGTATCATATAATCTTTGTCCTTTTATGTCTGGCTTCTTTCATTTAGTATAACGTTTTCAAGGTTCATCTATGTTATAGCATGTGTCAGAATTTCCCTTTCATGGCTCAATAATATTCCATCGTGTGGTCATACCACCTTTTGTTATTCGTGTATCAGATGATGAATGCTGGAGTGGTTTCCACTCTTTGGCGCCTATGAATGGTGCTGTGCACATTGGTGTACGACCTTTGTGTGAACGCAGGTTTTCACATTCCTAGGGTATGGGATTGGTGGCTATGGCAGTAAATTTAACTCCCTCCTCCCTGAAATGTTTTTCTTTCTTCCCTTCCAAGATGTCACATGTTGGTGTCCTCTCTCACCTCCTACTTCTCAGCCTCCTTTCCTGGTTTTTCCTCATTCCCCAACTGCCATATGTGAAATAACCCTGAGGGAATCTCAGTCCAGGGCCCTTTCCTCTATTCCATCCCACAATCCACAACTCAAACTGATTTAAACCCAAAAAGGACTTTGGGGTTAACAGATATGGGAAAGTCCAGAGTTGAGATATCTTCAGGCATGGCTGGATCCAGGTGTTTAATGTCATCAGGACTTGCTCTTTTAATCTCTTGGCTCTTTTTCTCTGGGTTAACATCACTCACCAGCAAGCCCTACTTGCTGGTCCATGACAGGCTCCCAGTTAATAGCCACCATAACTTCTTCTCTATCTCAATTGTTTCTACTGAATTTGAGTTTCATCAACATCTTGTCCATTCCCAGCCTCTGAGGCCATAAAACACAAAGTTCTGAAGGTTGACAAGTCCAGGAGGCAGTCAATGGAGTGTGAACCTTCTAGAGGCATTTCTGCATGCCCCACCCAGCAACTCTGCTCCAGCTCATTGGCCATAACTGGGTGACAGGGTCATTCCTGTTTCAGGTGCCTCCAGGAAGGTGAAGGCTTTAGCTTCCAAGCCTCCAAAAGGAGAAATAGACAAGGGGGAAAAGGATGGTGAAAAACTTTTGGATAACTGATTACCCTTCACCCTCAAAAAGGATGGGAGATAAGGACAAAATCAACTTGCCTAGGGCAAACTGACTTTTCACAGTTTTGCCTGCGGCTGTAGCTTCAGTTCAATAAAATCAATTATATCTCAAGAAAGCTAGAAAAAAGAGATCCTACAACTCACTGAGCAATTAGCCCCCTATAGGGTTTCTCCACCTGGCACTATTGACATTTGGGGCTAGATAATTTTGTGCTGTGGGCTGGTCTATGCATTGGAGGATGCTTAGTAGCCTCCTTGGCCTCTCCTTGCTACATGCCAGTGGCAGCCTGCTCCTCGTCTGCAAGCAAAAACATCTCCAGACATTATAAATATCCTCTGCAGGCACAGCGGCCCCCACTTGAGAACCTCTACTTTACTAGAATATGAACTCCATGAGAGCAGAGTCTGTCTATCGTCGTTTTTTTTTTTTTTTCCCCACTGCTGTGTCCCCAACAGCCAGAACCATTGCCTGGCACATAGTGGGTGCTCAATGAATATTTCTTGCATTGAATGAATGAATGAATGAATAAATGAATGATTATGTGCAGTAGTGGGAATTACAGCATAAAGAACACACAGAATTTATCCTCAAGACACTAGAGATCTAGTGGGGGGGCACAAGAGCCTTTCCAAAAAAGGCACCTCCTGTCCCCTCCTGTTGCAAAGACCAGGAACTCGCCATCCAGCAAATGAAGGGACTTCCCAGTGAACCAGCATGCGCCCATGGGCCCCACAAATGCATCCACATTGTCAGTATCACAGCCACAGGGAACCAGAGCAGCGAGTCCAGCTTGGTGATAAACCACCAGAAAAATCATCCAAATAACTTGGCCAAAGACCTCAAAACTTGAGAACAACAACTTGATATTTTGTTTTGTTTTAATTGTGAATTGGTCCACATACATTAAAATTCACTCCTTTAAATGTACAAGGCAAAGGCAAAGCAGCCATCATCACTATCAACGTCAGCACATTTGCGTCACCCCAAACAAACCTGTATCCACAAATATTTCCCATCTCCCCTTACAGGTTGCAGCCTGTGTCAGTGCTGCTTTCTTGTCCAAGCCAAATACTATTCCATTGTGTGACCAGAGCCGAGTGCCCCTTGATGAAGGACCTCTCGGTGTCAAGGGGGCCACAGGAGAGGACCCTCCCACCCACTTCATTTGGGCATCACACTCTGACCATTCATTTCTCAGAACGCGCCACATGGTTAATAGATGCCTGAGTGCGTGCCCCGTTTTGTTTACCCAGCGGACTTTCAGGGAGTTTCCATGGTGACAAGCACGTATACTGCTACTCTGCATTTTCCTCTACGAGATTTAGCGAACCTCATTTTCGGTTCTCATGGATGTACACCTCAGAGTGAAACTTGCTGTGTCCTGTGGCAATGGGATGGTTTGTGCCTTGGAGACAGTGTTGGGTGTGACAGGACAATGATTCCCAACCCCAGGGACTTCTCTAGCCCAAAATGCTAAAAATGCTGAAAAACAAAACTAATCATTGGGTGACCCACATAACCTGGTCTGCACGTCGTGTTGCCAACCATAGACTTTAGAGAAAAGAAAATCAAGGGGATATTTTCATCATTACTTCATCACAAAAGAACAATTTAACCACCACCTCTACTACTGCCGTCACAGTCCCCTCAAAAGGGAAAGAGATGAAGTATTAGAATAAGCAATACTGGTTAAAGTCTATGAAAATTGTATTTTGTTCCTGGGGTTTCTCCAAAGTACTATGAATTGGGAAAAAAACAACAAAACCCTCTTCATAGTCTAACCAGACGGTGTGTGCGCAAGTGCTTGTGCGTGCGTGCATACGTGTGTGTGTGTGTGTGTGTGTGTGTGTGTGTGTGTGTGTGGAGTGGGGGGATTTTGGGTACCCCAGCTCTAGAGAATTCTGAAATGTGAAAAAAATAAAAACTTTAGGCTCCAAGAAGACTAGAAACCAGCGTAATTGCTTTAACTGAGGCCAAGCAAAAAGAGACACCCAAGACAGAAATTAGCTCCGACCGAGAGAAAGCCAGGTGGGCAGCACAGATCTGGGCCGGCTGAAAAGGATCCTCCGCGCCCACAAGTCTGGGAGATAATTTTTACCAGACTAGGGAGAATCTGCAATTCCTAGAATCTTGGTACCTTTAGGAAAAGAGAGAGCGCTTCTTTTGCCACATGATCTCTTCCAGTTCGGGTATTAATGAAAATAGTGGGAGGATTTGGTCCCCTCACCCCGTGGGCCCTTAGCTCTGGGACCCATCACCTTTGACAGGATCCAGCTGGGAAATCAGCCCCAAGGGGCTTGCCCCCAGGCAGGTTTGGAAGGGAAGCCGCTGCCAAGAGGCCGGGAGCTGTCAGAAGGCTGGGGTCTGTGAGTCTCTGCGACCCCACCAAGCTCCTGAGTCCCCTGGGAGGACTCGGGAGGGGGCATATAGCTGGCCTCATGATGGGATGGATTATCCTGTTCGCTTTCCAGTCCCTCCAACTAGCTCCCACTTTCAACTGGAAGCTCAGCAGTGAGGAAGGAGGACACGACACGGGGGTCGTAGGCAGAAGTGTCAGCGTATCAGAATTAGACTTGACTGAGGCTGGCAATGAAAATCAATGAGGGAAAGTCCCCAGGCTTTGTGAGGTGGGTTCAGGAAAAACTGTGGTGAGATTTTTTTTTCTGACAAGAGCCGAGAGACAAAAAGAAGCCAGTGCCAAACTCACACGTGACATAGCTGTTGGATTGGGATTTGATTCTGGTGCCAGGCAGGGCCACTCATGAGAATGATTCTAATACAAGGTGAGAAAGCCAAACACCATCCCATACACACACATCTTCACCCTCACCCCCAGTCCCCAGAGCCCCCCTTTTTATTTCAGAGAGTAAAATAGGACCAGGTGGCTGAACTACCTAAACATTGGCGCCCTCTGGTGCCCCAGAAGTAAATTGCATTAAAGTTGAGGAAGGGGCTGGAATACTGTTTCCCTTTTGTAAAAAGATTAAGGTTGGACGTTTTGGAGATGCTGGCATTGCTTAAAAGGAATGCCCATTGAAAGGTGAAGCCTTGAAGTTGGAATCTGTAACATCTTTCTTCCTTCTGAAACCAGCTTAACCTATGTGCCCAGAGTTCAGATGTTCACCACCTAGCTGATTTCCCAAATAAGAACTCTGCAGGTCAGCCTAGGTGCCCTACTCTGCCTCACCCTCACATTCAGACAGTCCCTGAGGCCTGTTCATTCAGCCTTCTCTGTTCATCTACTTCTCACCACCTCCACTGCAGCAGCCCTGGTGCAGGCCACACTCCGTCAGTCAGAAGAAAACGGTAGAAACTTCCCAGCTTTGAGAAGCTTCTCTCTTAGAACCATCGAACTGCTGGTTCTCTCTTAGAACCTGCTTCTCTCTTAAAACCAGGGTGGTTTTTCTCTGATTAAACAATCATTCTGGTTACTACTGCTGTGGAACGACTTTTCCCCATATTTAACCCCCTCACTGTCTCTGTGGGTCAGCAGTTTGGAGAGGTCATGGCTTGGCAGTTCCAGTGATTTCTTATGTGACCACAGTCAGACCACGGGAGCTGAGATATTGAGAGCTGGAGCAGTGGGGGTTCCCGACATCAGCCTCTCTCCACATGGTCTCTCCATGTGGGCTAATTTGGTTTCCTCACAGCATGGTGGACTCAGGGCAGTGCCTGGTGACACGTAACTTGGGTTCTGGCACAAATGTGCCTGTGAGCCATGTGAAAGCTGAATCTCCTTTTGGGATTAGCCTCAGTGGTCATAGAGTGCCCCTTCGGCCCTCCTTTATTAGTCGATACAGTCTCAAAAGTCTCCTTGGTTTCAAGGAAGAGGGGACATAAACCTCACTGCTCAAGGAGAAAATGGCCAGTGGTGGCCTGAAACAACCAACACCCCATGCAGCAGAAAAACCACCCGGCTGATCTCAGTCCACCACAGAGAAATACTAAGTTGTTTTAAAATGCTAAGTGGGGGGTAGATTGTTATGCAGCAGGAAGGAAGCAGTGAGGCCACTTCATGGGTAGAAGGTCTGTAAGGCCCGTGGAGGTCTGACCTTGGGATTCTACCCTCAGCTGCCCACTGGTGAACAGAGCAGAATACAGTTCAGAAGTCTTGTCCCAGCTGGTAGGCAGGGCTCTGTCCAGCAGCTGCTGTGTCTCGGGACTTTGAATCTACAGGCAGAAGATCAAAGGAGCAGGACTTTGGGGACTTGTTCTGAAAGGGGGTGGTGGTGGCACTAGAGCAGAGGTAGTCCCTGAGACAAAACCAAGAGTGGAGACCCGGTATCCATTCAATCAGCAGCAGCAGCCTTTCCAGAATCTTCTTTGGGTATAGTTTCGGATATCCTAATATCCATCATTCCTATTTATTTTCTCAGCCTGGTTCTCTATCTTCTGATTGATGTTGCGGAAGACCTGTCATCAGTCTAGTAAAACCCTTTTTCTGCTTAAGTTAGCAAGAGTTAGAGTATTGATTAGGTTGGGTTGCATCCATCAGAAAAACCCAAAATAACTGTGACTTAAACAAGAAGCAATTTTCTCTCTGTGAAGATAGTCCAGAGGTCAGCAGTCAGGTGCCCCATGGTCTTAAGAGATAGAGCATCCTGGTATCTTAGTGCTTTCGCTCCGTTTAGACATTGCCTCATGGTCTAAAATGGTTGCTTGAGTTCCAGCCACTGTGTCGAGAGGTAAGAGGCGACAATGAAGGTCACACCCCTCCCTTTTAAGGAGACCTCCTGGAAATACCACTTAATACCTTTGCTTCTATCTCATCTCAAATACTTAATCATACATTTGAGAAAGAGAGGGATGGATGGTCTTTGGCTGAGCCTTCAGGCACCAAGCTAAAACTCGGGGCTATATTGCCAAAGAGGAAGGATAGAATGAATGTTGTGGTGAGCTACTAGGAATCTCTGCCGCAGCCTGTGTCTTGTGTTCAACAAAAACCTTGCATGGAAGAGCTGGGCCAGGCTTCCAGCCTATGGTCACAGGAGAGCAAGGGACCACCACATTGACCCAACATAGCTCCTTTTTCAAATTCCTCTCCCCCCCCCATTTATCTTAACTCCCACTGGCACTCCCAGAACCCTTGATTCCGAGTTCTCAGTGGGATGGAGCCCCAGATTGCGCCCAGTGGGAACTTGCTATCACGTAGTCTTGGTTGCCTCTTCATTCCTCTGCCGCTCTGCTCTGGGAACAGCTCCCAAACACAACCAAATCCTTGTCTTGGGCTCCTTTTCTGGGGGAGTCCAAGCTAAGACAGAGGGTAAAAAGAAGTAAGAAAAGCCAAACTGTGCTGTCCTTAATACAGCCCTGCGGTGCTGCATGCCCTGCATAGCTGATGGCAGTCCCCAGCAGCTGCACCATCCAGCCTAGGTGTGTAAGAGCTGGGCCATTGAGGTTTGTGTAATTACACTCTAGGACATTCACCTGGCAACAAACTCACTTAACGATGGGTTTCTCACTGGTCCATAAGTGATGCATGACTGCATTTACATTGAACAAACTAAGGACACACTAAGGGTGGCTGGACCCAAGTACCCAGGACGAATGCAATCGCTCTGACTATAAACACCTTTGGGGAGAATCTTAACAGTCTCTGTCTGAGGCACTTCCTAAATATGAGGCTCCTGACCGAAGGGCACTTATTCCTCGAGCCCACTCCCCAGCGGGAATCCAAAAGGTCGCATCTGAGTTTTGACTTAAGCAGACACAAAAAATAAATGTTTCAAAATGGAGAAGGAGGTGTAGCTGCAGAAGACGGTGAACCGCAAGTGAAAGGTGTTTATGTCTATCTAATGTGCACATCGATAGATAAGCACCCAGAATTGCCATGACTCCACGCCAGGGACCCAGGAGCCTTCTCTCTTGTTGCTCTGTTGAAAACAACTTCCCTTTCAAAGATTGCTTCTTGGGTCCAACATGGCTGCTGAACCAAGCTGGGTATAAGTAGGATTGCAAGGTAAAGTACAACACTGGCAGTTAAATTGAAATGTCAGGTAAACAGTGAATACTTTTAAAATATAACTATGCCCAAATTGTTGCATGGGACAAACAGATATTAAATAAGGTATTCACTGTTTTATTTGAGATTCAAATTTAATTGGGCAGTCTAATTTCTTATTTTCTAAATCTGAATATCCTAACTAGGGAAGACAGAGAGAGAGAAACCAGTCAGAGAGAGAGTCATATGAAATGACAGGGGCGTTTCAAAATGACCCTGGGGGTGCTGCTGCTCTCATGGAGAAGCACAGATAGAAAGAGAGATGTATAAGCCAAGTCCCCAATAGGAATAAAATGGAATATAGAGTGGCTGGGAGCCCTAAGAAGGAGGAAAGAAGGACCGAGATGAGGGCAGAGAAGTCAGTCTGAGTGAGATGTTTAGTTAGATTCAACTCCAGGAGCAATGAGGAGACACTGTAGGGTTTTCAGCAGGGGAGTAAGATGACCTGACCTCTTTCCAGGGTCAAACAGTAGACAGGAGTTCAAAACTTCCATAATTCACACTTTTCTAAGAGTTTTACAGATTCATTCATTTACCCGCTCATTCACTCAACATAGGAGGATTGAGGGTGTCACAGTCAACTGTTGCTGTGTAACAAGTGACCCCAACTTGTAATGGCTTCAAACGGCAACACTAAGTTCTTTCTTCCAGATGCTCCTTGAGTTTTCTGCTTTTCTTTCCTTAAAGATTTATTTTTATTTATTTATGCATACAAGAACTGAGGTGTAGGCCAGAGGTGCAGGGGGGTGAGAGGATTCACCAGAGACAGAGTGGGGAGCGGGATCTACTGAAATACACTGCTGAGGGGAGCAGTGGGCCAGACAGAAGAGGTCTGCTGCACCATGTGGGAATCTCCCTGGCCGGGTATCAAACCCTTGCTGCAGGGGCTCTGGATAGCTTCATAGTGCTGCAACTTAATCTGTTGTGCACCAGGGAGGCCCCAATTTCTGCTTTTCTACCACTTGTCTGGGCAGTTCTTTTGCTGCCCAGGGATACTCAAGATGTTGGAGTCAACTCGTGGGTCTGCTGGGGCTGGGCTTACCTAAGAACCTTGGGGAGACTTGGCCTCTCTCACCTCGTGCTCTTTCTTCCAGATGCTCCTTGATGCCTAGGCTCTGGGACCCACGCGGCCACACTTCCACCATATTCTAGGGGTCAAGGCAAGTCACAGAGCCAGTCCAAGGGATGCAAAGAAGACTCTCCTTCCTGATGAAAGGAATCTTGGAGTCATTCCAACAATGGAATGTGGCCAGGGAACATTCTCTCTTGGGACCAGGCCCTGGGGACACAGCCTACCCCTCTGTGGCCCGTACCCTAGTCAGAAAACAAGAAAATCAAACAAGTAAAACAGGTCAGAAAGTGCTGTGAAAGACATCAATGAGGAAGACAGAGGCCTCCATTAGGCAGTATGGTCAAGGAGGGCCGCCCTGAGATGTGTGAGCTGAGACCAGAGCATCTGAGCAGGCTGCGTGCAAAGTTTCTGAGCTTTGCAAGAAAAACACAGTCCAGGGGACCAACAGCTGTCCAGAGATCACTCAGGATGGAGTGGCAGGTGCCCTGGGGGCAGGAAGTCTGTCTTGTACTCTTTCGCAGTCTGGTGAGCTCTGCATCTTCCCCTGTGAGACATCATCAACTCCCCCCACCTTGCTCAATGTACTGTGAGGAATCACAGGTTTATGAAAGTAAATGATACAGCCCAGAGGGAGATATACTGGGGAGAGTTCTTATGGTCTCCCTGTGCACACTCAGTACACAGATGTCCAGGAGTTGACTCAACTGGCAACAGAAGGGTGTGTCTTGCACACGTGAAATTCTGTCTGTGGAGAGTGTCAGTGATACATGTTCTCTTTCTCCCACTGATGTCCTCTCCCTTCCCGCTATCCCTCAAGTCCTTTTTTTTCCTTGTCTCTAGCTCTCCCAGAATGTTTTGTTGCCATCTTTCTCATCTCCTCCCCCTTCACCTCCCATACCATTCTTTTTCCAGTTCACCCTCTTCCTGGTATCTTCTCTCCCTCCTCTCATCTTTTTCTCTCTGCTCTTCTCCTGAACTCTCCCCTTCCTCTTCCTCTTTCCCCATTGTCACCTCTTTCCCCTCACTTTTCTTACCTTCACACCCCCATCTCTTCTCTCACTGCATCACCTCCTCTCTAAGTACTTCACCTCCTCTTTTAACCCTCTGCTTCCTCTCTTCTCTATACCTCTTCTTACTCCCTATCACCTCTCATTCATTCACTAATCTCTCTCCCCCTCACCTCCTCTTACCCTTGATTCTCTCACTTCCAATCTTGTTTCCTTCCTCTCTTCCTTCCCTCCGTCCTTCCTCTCAAATTTTTCCTTACCTATTACCCATCATTTCCACTATCACTGTCCTAGTTGTCTTTCTTTCTCCTCACCTCCTCCCTTTCCCCTCCTGCCTTTACCCATTTCTGCGTGGCGCCCAACCTTCTTTTATACTTCCTGCCGCCACCCTCGCCCCGCCCCGCCCCGCCCCTCCTACCTGGTCACGCCTCTAGCGTAGGCCCCGCCCCACAGGGGGTCACGGGGTCCGCGGACGCGAGGCGGTCGTAGCGGCCCCGCCAGTCACGTGGTCACGTGACGCGTTGCAACATGGCGGCGCCGTGGGGCCGCGGCGTCGCTTCCTGACGGGGAGGCGCGGACGGACGCGGCCGGTGCCGGCCCGGACGCCGGGCCCACAGCCTAGCTCGCCCGCTCGCTCGCGCCGCCCGCCCGCGGGGCTGCCAGCCCCCGCCGGGCCGGGGCCATGCAGGAGAGCCAGACCAAGAGCATGTTCGTGTCCCGGGCCCTGGAGAAGATCCTAGCCGACAAGGAGGTGAAGCGGCCCCAGCACTCCCAGCTGCGCAGGGCCTGCCAGGTGGCTCTCGGTGGGTGAGCCGCCCCAGCCGGGCCCCGCGCCGGCTTCCTCACGCCGGCCGTTACCTCGCCCGGTCCCAGCCAGGGTTCCTGGCCTCCACTTCCCCCGACCCCGATTCCCAGCGCACCCGGCCGCTTCATTATATCCCGAGGAAAACTGATGTCCAGGCAGCTCGGGACTGGCCCAAGGTCACCTAACAAGTTGGTGACAGCCAGGACTGGCTCTCCAGCCTCCCAGCCCAAGACTGTTGCCTTGACTCGGTGCCGTCCTGGTTCCTGGTTTCTCTCCTCCACCCTCAGAAGCGGTAGCCCTTGCCCTGAGTTTTTTCTTTGCCTGGGTTCTGCTGGTTGGGCTTCTCCCCAAGTAAACAGAGCGGGGCGTAGGTGGGGGGGGGGTGACGAGCTGCCCTACTGGTTCAGGGAAACCCCCAGAGGCTTGCTTTGGAAGTGTCCGATTGGACGGAGTTCTCTTTTCATCAGAGAATCTCCTATAACTCTCAAGGAAGGAAGGTTGGGAATTAACCTGCACCTCCCAGGTATTGTAGTGAGCAAGAGGTCTGCTTATTCCAGGCGGCCCGCTAAAATAGAGGGACTGTGAGGGCAAAGATGCTTGTCTGTTTTATTCACTGATGTATCTCCTGCACCTGCAACAGTGCCCGGCACATGGTAGATGTTGATTGAATGGGCCACAGATTATGAAAAGAAAGGAGAGAACTCTGAACTCACAACCATTTAAAACCTTGATAGTTGATTCCAGTATCAATGTCATGTCTTTTATTTTCAGTCATTCAACAAATATGTATCAAATGCCCACTGTGTCCCAGGGGCTCTGATAGGCATTGAGGATACATAGTGGAGAACACAACAAAGTATTTGCCATTAATAGAGTTTAAACTCTCATGGGGGCGACAATAAGAAAACTATTGGGACAATTTTGAATAGTAATAAATTGTGAAAATTAAAGTGTGAGATATGATAAAGAGGGTCAAAGGACTGCTTTTGCTAGAATGCTCAAGAAAGCAATCCTTTCTAAAGAGGTGACATTTGAATTGGGTACTGACAGGCAGGAAGTAAGTATATACCTTCTGGAGTTTTAGGAGAAGAGCGTTCTGGAGGATGAAAATCAATACATTTGACCAGAGCTAGCTTCAAGCTGATTTACCACCCAATACCTTTGGTTTGGAGTCGCTAAAAGGACCTGTTTTTCCCTAACAAATTGTGTAAGTGGAGAATTTGATTTTCTGTTGCAGTTGGAGGTTGCCATTATCTTTCTCCCTTTATTTGGTGCAAGGTACAGCCCTGGGATTCTTGAACCTATGAGTAGCTTTATGAGCTCTGAACGTCTCCAGAAATAAAGTTGATGGCTTTGATAAGATTCTCTTAAGGGTCTGAGACTCCCTCAAGGGTCAAGAATTATTGCTACAAGAAGTTGTTGCTTAAAAAATCTGGATACATCCTAGTCCTGTGGAATTCATGATCAATGGGAGGAATTTATTGAGACAGATTTTTTAAAAAGCTTTCTATTCAAAAAACCCAGGCTAACTGTTGGATTTTGTTTAATCAGAAATTCAGGATTAGCACTGTTACAAAGCAGTTTGTTAATCAGGCAAAAACTCCACTTGGAAATTTGATTGGCTTCTGTCCTCAATGTTACTTTGAGAGTATGGTATGGTTTTGGATGTTTCAGAGTTATTTGGCAGAAAAGTTTTTGTTGTCCCTTCAGAAAACTTCTTGACATAAAGTCTTCACCAAATTATACATCACGTTGTTGGAACCTACTTATAAAATCATCAGATGTGTTGTAATGGCCATAATACCGGAAGCTTATTAGATGTTTTTGGATTATATCTTTGTTCAGAAGTTCAAGATTTCTCCAAGCTTAATTGTGTATGCACACTTAGTGTTTTAGTAGTGAATTGTAAGACATAATCTATGTAAGATTAATCTGACCACAGGGTAGCTGAATAGCAAGTAGACATAGTGGTTCGTCAGCTGGGGTAATCATCATCATCAACTCAGTTATATGTAGTGTTGATTTAAGCTGGCCATCTTTTTAAAGAAAGTTATTGTGTATCATTGTTGGTAAGTAACAGTAGCTGTTTTTACTTTTAAACATACAGCAAAGTACCTGATGATATTTCATTCTGCATCTCAAAGCGCAGTCTGGTGTCCAATAAAAATAGCTGAAAGAATTTTCACAATGTGGCTGTATTTTGAGATTAGCATGTGCAGATTATCACACATTTTTTTAAAAGTTTTATTTATTTATGCATACAAGCTGGGGTACAGGCCAGAGGCGTGGGGTGGCGAGAAGGTTCACCAGAGACAGTGGGGAGCAGAACAGGCAGATCGATGGAAATACACTGCTAAGTGGAGCAGCGGACGTGGCAGGAGAGGTCTGCCACGCCAAGTGGGAATCTTCCCAGGCCCAGCGTCAAACTCGCATTGCCGATCGCTGCTGCTGACAGCTCCACAGCGCAGCCCTTAACCGCTGTGCCACCAGGGAGGCCCAGACTATCACACATATTGATAAGAGAAACTGTAAATGACCACTCAGAGTCGAAATGCTTGGATGATAGAGAGCACTTACAGGAGACAGTTTCTGTGATATGATTCCACCAGTTGTAGAGTGTTGGGGGAGATCAGGCCTGCAGATTGGATAGTACAGGGTTTGTTTTCTGTACTTAAGACTGCAAGGGTTCAAATCCTTTGTCTTCTACTTGCTATCTTTATGATCTTGCACAGACCTTATACCCCCTTTGTAGAGATGAGGTCAGTTGAATTGTGCGTGATCTTGCCATGATGCTCTGTAAAGGCTTGCTACTATTATTTTTATTTTAAGCTGTGACAGAACATAGAAACTGTAAGCACTCTGGCTTGATGTCCTTAGCCTACATTGGTTCCTCATTCAGGAAAGAACTGTTGCTCTATTTTGCTTGCAAGTGCAATAAATAAGCGTGTAATTACATGAACAAGAGACTGCTTATTGGAGTGTTAACTTGCTAAAACTCAGTGAAGACAAGGACTATTCCTTGTTAGAAACAGAGCTGTGATCAGGATGGAACAGGTTTGGAATAATCTCAGTGAGTCATCTGTACTAAATACCAAAAGCCTAGATAGGGACTGTATCCTTCCACTCTTTACCTAAGGAAATCAAAAGCAGCCATTCATCATCCAAAGACATTGTTGCTCTTTACTTTGTTGAGGAAGCTTTGATACATATACATTAATAATCTTGAACCTTTCAGCCCTCTGTTGGGGAATGCAATTACATTCTTAAACCTCCCTTTCCTAACTGTCTTATCTAAGAACCATCTTCTCCCATGATCTCTTAAAATTATATTTTTGCTCATAAATTATGTGGCATTTGGAGACTTGACAAGATAATCTGAGTGTTATTAAAGTGAGCATGGAAAAATTTGTCCAGAAATCTGGAAAACTTTAACTGAATTGTTCTAGCTAAACGTGTGTGTGTGTGTGTGTGTGTGTGTGTGTGTGTGTGTGTGTGTGGTGTATGATAAAAGATGCAGTATCTTATTTAATAATTTAATATACACAAAGTGCTAAGTTAGGGCTAAGTGCTCTATAATTGCTACCTGTCATTCTTAGTCATTGCTAAGGAAATAAAAAGAATAGTAAACATACTTGTATGTTTTTCATAAGAAGTTAAACGGCTTTTATAAAAAAATAAACTTGATCTTTTAGAGCCGTTTTATGTTCACGGCAAAATTGCGTGAATGATGCAGAGAACCCCTCTACTGCTTCCTCCACACACACAGCCTCTCCTTTATCGCACCCCCCCACCAGAGAGGTACATTTGTTACCGTTGATGAATCTACATTGACACATCATTATCCCCCACTTGAATGGTAATTGAGGATTTATTTAAATAACACGTTATGTGATATCTATATGGTATTTACCATGTACTAAGCATTTCTATGGTCCAAGCACAGTGCCATGTGCTTTACAAGCAGTTGCGTTCTTACTGTTATTATCCTGAGGGCCAGGGAAGTTGCCGGTGTAACGCAGCCATAAGCTGTGCAGCCAGAGTGTGATCATTGGTCATCGGGTTCCAGAGCCAAGATCTTAGCTGTACTCCCACGCCGTACGACTTCTCCATGTGAAAGTTCTCGTACATAAAGTGCTCACTGGAGTCTTGAAAGCAGTCTTTACACTTCCGTGAAGTTTTTGGTATAGTTTCAATAAGCAAAGCATTCAGTAAGTAAAGAGACCATATTTTCTGTGACTGAATTTTGAAATGTATTTGAAAGTCTTTAGTTTAAAAGATCACAGCTTTTTTCCCCTGTAGTTTGTACTGCATATGTCTTTGGTTTACTTTTACTTAGGAACTAACAGGGAGAAAGAAATGAGGGGTAAGGAGCAGGTTTTCCATGAGCTTTATTTGAGTTTTAAGTTTTTCTGATTTCTGATTTACTCTTTATCAGCAGCAAAGCTTCTCTTATTCTGTGACATATATTTGATACCCATTTCTGGGTACAGCAGGCAAAAGGAAGCCAAGACTCAGAGCAACTTTCTCACATCCGCACAGCCAGGTGGAGAAACAGCCACCACATATGCTCCATCCTGGCATATAAGTCACAAAATCCATTTTTAGGTTTGTTCCCTGACTGTTTAACATACAGGTTCAGGAATGTTTGGGTCACCGATGATAGTAGTTTGAGGCGTCTGGGTGGCGTGATGAAGGTGAAAGCCAGACTGGAGTAGGTTTGGGCTGAATGGGAGGTGAGGAAAGAGTTGTACAGGCAACTCTCTCGAGTCTGGCTGTGATGTAAAGGAGAGAAGGCGGAAGTGGATTATGGGACTTTGTTTCTTAAAAGTGGAAAAAAGACTCGAACTTATTAAAATGCCTTTGGGAAGGGAGCATATTCATAAATCCTAGTTGTGTATTAGTGTGCGAAAAAGATTCCACATGCCATTTCCTATGCTATATGGTAGATTCTTTTTCCTCCATATGATGTTGTTACTGTTCTTCTAATTTTGATGTGTTTGGAATAACTGATCACCTTAGGAACAACCTAAGTGCAAAATGTGAAACATCAAAACTTTTCTAAACTGTAGGAGCAATTAAAGTCAGGCTATAAATTGAAATGTAGGATAAAGCCGTTAATTAAGTAAATTCTGGTATTTTGATTAGACATTTGTTTACGAATACTGTAAATTGTAAAAGTTCTAGGAAATAACCGGGCTCAGGACCCTGATTGCTTTTTGCTGAAAAACTTTATGGTGATTCTTCAGGAGAAGGTCATATGTCCAGAAGCAGCATCTAGATATTGGATTTTGATTATTGAGAAGAATTTATTTATTGGACTGGCAGAAATGGATCGAGAGCTTAGTTTTAAAGTGCTTGTTAATAGTCATGTGGTTCTGGACTAACAATTTAGTTTCTTTGAGCCTTGGTGTTCTGATAAAGGTGATAACATCTCTGTCGCAGAATTATTGTTTAGGTGAGCTAATGTGGTAAAGAAAAGATACAGACACTTAACCAGACAACCTGCTAAAATTCAGACGCATTGGGATTACCATGTTTAAAGGAGGGAGAGCTGAATGTTTGCTCTTCTCTGCCTGCATTATTCACTGGCTTATGGGTGTTTTGCAAGTCTTTTGATACTTGGAAGCAAGGGGTTCGATGAATTTAGTGCTCTGTCCTGTGCTCACAAGTATCGGGAGACTGTAAGTATTGCTGGGGAAACAGTAAGACCATTCTTTACGGAAAAGAGCAAACTTGTGAAAATGTGTACTTAATCAGCAAGTACACGGAGTCTCTTATATAAATAGCTCAGAACCGTATTTAGTTTTTACTATTTTCACCAGGCTCAAGGGCCCTGCCAAGAATATACTTGACTTTCCTTCCAGCGAGGTTATCTTAGAAAATTGTTTCATGTTTGCTAATTCATTCCTGGAGTCTTCTTGTAAGGAGCTTCTTTTCAGTTTACAGCCTTAGTTGTAAATAAATCTTTTTAGCTTTGTTAGTAGGTATTTTATTAAACACTACACATTTGTGGGGCACAGTCTTCTTTGCTAGGACCTCAGGCCTAAAGAGTGATCAGTGCATATTTGTTCTTTGTATAATCCCTTTTGTCTGTTGATTAAATCAGGCTGCCATTCTTGCAGAAGGTACTTACTTTGGTGTCACAACTGGTGTCTGATGCAAGAGAAACAAAACAAACCAGTTCTCATGGGGGTTGCAGTTAATGTGGAAGATGGACATTGTTCAAATGTCATGCTGTCTGGGTCATACTAATAAAGGAGAAAGCCTATGAAGGGGAGAAACCTGGTATTGCAAGGGCATTGAACCAAGGGCTGAGGGAGAACTTCCCTGAGGGAGTCTTCAGATCTGAATAATAAATAAGAATTAAGTAGGTTGAGGTGTGAGGTATTTTGGCAACACAGTGAGGGGAACAGCATGTGCAAAGGCCTGTGGCACAGAGGAGCCGTGACTGTTAGGGAAACTAAAAGAGGCCTCTGTGAGGTTGGAGCCTGGTAGATGAGGATGTGTGAGGATAAGGCGGGAGAGGTAGGCCGGGGCCCCACCATGTGGGACATGGGGAAGAGTTTGATCTCTGGGCCAAAAACAGTGACATGACACAGAAGAGGTCTAACTAGGGAAGAAGGCAATGCGGTGACCAGGTTTACATTTTGGAAAGCTCGCTGGGCACAGAACATCTCAGAGGAAGAACAGAGGGCTTGCCCAGGGACCGACGAGGAGGCAGCTCCCACCATCCGTGTAAGACTTGCTGGTGACGGGAGCAGCAGAGCCAAGTGCTGCTTCCCCCACTTGTTGAGAAGCAAAGCTAACAAAAGCTGGCGATGGATTGGGTAAGAACTTGAGAAAGCCGATCAGTAAAGCTACTAAGGTTCTGACCCACTGCCCGGAGGGATGGTAGCACTAGTCGTGAGGGCGCGCGTGTGGGGACACCGTCTGGGGAGAGGAGGTTGGTCTGAGCTGGGACTTGGATGTGTTGAGCTTCCAGTTGACAGGTGGCCTGGGAAGCGGACCGATGCGCGAGCCTGCTGTCAAAAGACTGTCCCGGGCTGGATCACGAGTTAGGAGCTATCAGAGCCTCGGTAGTGAGGAGAGTGTATACAGAGGGGAGGCCAGGGGCCTGGACCTGGGCCCAAGGAACCCCCCCCACCTGCCCTGGCTGGGCAGAGGAGGCTGAGTCTGCAAAGGAAATGGAGAAGGCACGGTAGAGATAAGGAGAGCATGCACTTGTGAAGCCAGAAGTGGAGAAAATTCAAGGAAGGTGAGGTTATTAAGGCCAAGCGCTGTGGGGAGGATGAGGAGATGGAGACTGGAAAAATGTCATCAGATTTAGAAATGTGGGTCATTGGTGATACTAGTTTGAGCCATTTTGGTGGTGTGATGAGGTGAAAGCCAGACTGGAGTGGGCTGAGCCTGAGTGGGAGGTGAGGAAAGAGACAGTGAGCACAGGCAACTCTTTCCCTGAGTCTGGGTGTGGTGTGAGGGGAGGAGGGAAATGTGGATCGTGGGACTTTCAAGTTGTTTTTTTTTATAGGTAGAAAAGACTCAAATTTGTCTAAATGTCTCTGGGAAGGATGCCAGTTGAGGTTAAAATAACGCAGAAAAGAGAAAGGATGGTTTACTTATTCAACAAATATTGTATATACCCTGTGCCTAGAAACTCAGAGGTGCTGGGAATTCAGCAGTAAGCAGAATGCTCCTGTCTCAGAATTTATATTCCACTGGGAAGACAGATAATACTTGAGCTGATACATAATGTGTCATGGATGGTAAATATGAGGAAGACAGATTAGAAGAGTATATCACAGTGAGGTGTGGAGGGGAAGCAGTTACGGACATACAGAACAACAGGTGGCAGTGTTAGGTGGGGAGGGAGGCCTCTCATGTCCTCTGAGCAGCCTGATCTGAGGGGAGTGAGGGGACCATTTAGAGCTGGGAAGCCAGCAGAGAATTCTGAGCAAAGGAGCAGATGTAAACTGATTTACATTATAAGCGCTGTGGGTAATCTGTTTTGAGCAGATGTAATCTGATTTACTTTTGAGGGGAATTCCTCTGTGTGGAGAAAGGCTGTGGGGGGAGGAGGTGCAGGGGAACGTGCAGGGGAGAGGGTGGCAGTGAAGCAGTGAGACCAACTAAGAGCCTGTTACGGTGGTCCAGCCCAGGAGAGAGGTATCAGTGACATCACCTTGGCTTCAGGTGGTAGCAGTGCCCTGGTGTGGTGAGACATGGTGTGATTCTAATCCAGAGAGAGTGGAGTTCCGGAGAAGGCAGGTGGAGGTGGGGAACTGTAGAGGTGGAGGGACTGCCTTCCAGCAGAGAGCTGAGGGTGGGTACAGAAGTAGGTCAGTTGACAGGAAGTTGAGGGAGTTTCCTTGTGGCAGCTTCTAATTTCTGCTTGAAGAAGGAGGCCCCTCCATCGGTTGTGAGTCAAGAGGAATCATGAGGGTTGGAGGTGAGGGTGGGGGTGAGGGACTTTGAGGCCAACAGAGAAACGGGCGGAAGTCCCTTGGATGCCTGAGAAGACAGGCTTCACAGCTGGTTGCACACCGCCCAGTTGTCCTGTAGTCAGAGGCCTGGTAGTTAGGTGGAGACTATCAAAAGGAGATGATAGTACAATCCAAGTTTGGGATCTTGCCAGGAGTTAAAGACCAAAGGAGAGAGTCAAGGCTATTGATTGCCTATCACTCCGATACCAGGCCTTTTACTGGGAGCTATCCTGGAAAGTGAAGAAAGGGAAAGTGGTATGTGGGCCTCAAGAAATCTGACTGGCCGAGGAGAGGTCGGTGAACAGGAGCTGACAGTGCCAGATGGGCGCAAGCTCCACATGGTGACGGAGCACGGAGTATGGGCTGGACCCAGGCCCAGGAGTGGAGGCGCGGTCACAGGAGGGGACTTGAAGGAACTGAGGGCAGCACTGGTTCGCATAGGAGGGAAGGGGTGGCAGATCAGATGTCTGAGGAGGGCTGGGGGCTGAAGGGGTGTTTTGGACTTTGAGGGAGTGGCCAGCAGTGGGATTGTTGAGGTTGCTGATGGTCATTGTTGGACTCGGCTCGGGAGGGAATGTGAGCCATTTCCAAAGTGACTCAGTGACTCATGGATGGGGCTGCGTGACCTGAGAGGTCCGTGGCTGACAGTGAGGCCCAGAAAGAATTTCTCTGGAATATACTGTGGCTTTTCTTTTCTTTTTTTTTTTTTTAAGATTTATTTATTTATGCATACAAGCTGGGGTACAGGCCAGAGGTGTGGGGCGGCGAGAGGGTTCACCAGAGACAGAGTGGGGAGCAGAACAGGCAGATGGACAGAAATACACTGCTGAGGGGAGCAGTGGGCGAGGCAGGAGAGGTCTGCTGCGCCATGTGGGAATCTCCCCGGCCGGGCGTCGAACTGGTGTTGTCGCTGCCGACAGCTCCGCAGCACAGTGCTTAACCACTGCGCCACCAGGGAGGCCCTATACTGTGGCTTTTCAACTAAAGCTGCCCCACCCTGTTCAGGTCTCCCCCGTCTCCACTCCGCTCATTTGTGGCCACCAGTTGTCCAGTTGGCAACAGTGAGGCCCAGAGTCAGGGAGTCAGGCAGTAAGCGGAGCAGGTGTGCCCCCATGTGCTTGTCTCCCTTCACCACCCTCTAGGGCATCTGGGGGCCCACTCTAGGGCAGCCAGACTTGTGGGAATCCTGCTGACAGCAACCCTTCCTCTCTGTGGTCGTGGGCTGATGGCTTCACCCCTCTGTGCCAGCTTCCTCACTTGAGTACCAGTCACGGGGAGGGTGCCCTGACCTGGCTGCAGCCAGCCCCCAGCAGGCACCTAGTGAACGTCAGCTCTTGTCACTATGATTTGGGCTCCATTCGTTTCCTTGCCCCTTGGATTTGCTTGGTCCCACAGGGGCACTGGAGATCTACAGTGTTGCCAACTGCTGTTTTAAGATAAAAGCAAGAGGACTGACATTTATTGACCACCTGCTGTATGCCAGATTTTGCCTTAGCCATTAACCTCACAATACCTCTCTCACGGGGTTGTCTAAAAGATTGCCTGCACCCAACAGCGAATGACATTTTCTGGAGCACTTGGGACTGCTTTTTATCATCCTCCTTTTTTAGAGTGGAAACCAAGATTCTGGGAGGTTTACTAACCCACCTGACATCATTCAGCTGGCAGATGTCCATGCCAGGACTTGAACCTCATGGTCTCTGGATCTCAGGCCTGTTTCTCTCTACTGCACCAGGCTATGCCCAGCTATCTGTGAGGCCCCTGCCACACACCTTTTCTCTGTCCCCTTTTCTGCCTCTTTTTAATGGAAAAAAAATAGTTTAATAGAAAAAAGAATCTGTTAGGTTGGGCCATGTGATCATATTTGACCATTGGGGTTCAGGCTGATACTTGTCTCCAGCGCACGGCCTCCCCCGTCCAAGCCCACGGCAGCACCTGCCTGGATTACTAACAAGGCCTCTTTTTTTTTTTTTTAAAAAGATTTATTTATTTATACATACAAGCTGGGGTACAGACCAGAGGCGTGGGGCAGCGAGAGGGTTCACCAGAGACAGAGCAGAGAGCAGAACAGGCAGATCAGAAATACACTGCTGAGGGGAGCAGCGGGCGAGGCAGGAGAGGTCTGCTGCACCATGTGGGATTCTCCCCGGCTGGGCGTCGAACTCGCATCTCCGCTGCGCTCCACAGCGCAGCACTTAACCGCTGCACCACCAGGGAGGTCCCACTAACAAGGCCTCTTAATGGGGTTCCCAGCATGGCCTGCTTTCTGTCTACCATGCCTACCCTCCTCTTCTACCCTAAACAGCACCCAGAGTGATGTCAAAACAAGGCTTATGCAGGCCCCTACTTCCCTCCCTCCAGGGTTCTTCCTATTACCTGGACCCCTACTGTGTTCAGAAGAGAGGAGTTTTCAAGTTTTTCTTTAACAAAATGTTTTAGGGAGGGCAACAATACCTAGTTCTTGTGGGTATACCTTATTGTAAATTGAGAAAACTCTGTGAAGCCAGGGTTTGGGCAACTGTGCCCGAGGCACTTGCCTCTTCCTGCCCCCAGGGCACCCTGACTGTCACTGCCTCCAGTCACCCTGGCCCTTTTCATTGCCCTGGGGAAGCCGGGGTGCACCTACCCTGTGCTCCTGCCCCAGCAAACCAGGAAGGAAGATCGAGAGATTCCAAAGCTGCTGGTAAACAGCCTCCCCCAGACCGGAGCAAAACAAGTACTAGTGCTTTGAACCGTGATTGCCAAGTTCAGGGTTGGTAGCAAAACCGACATTTTGTATTGTTCTGCATCTACACTTTACAGAGTAATTCCTCGTGCTTATTTGCCAGTCAGGGTACCCAAAAGATTATGAACACAGGCTCTAGAGCCTAATTCTCTGGGTTCAGTGCCAGCTCCATTATTTACAGATTGTAAATCTCTTGGGTCTTTTTTCTTCATCTGTAAAATTTAGTGGTGTTTGACCTTGAACCCTGGTTGTCCTCTGGCTTCTTGGTTACTTAACTGTCCTGCAGCCTGTGACGTAGGTACTTTCTCTTCCATTCTTCCCCGCCCCTTAAAGCAAGGGTTGTAGACAGGCAGCTCCCGGGCCAGGGCAGTTTTATTTGAACCATAATATTTATTTAAATAGTTGAAGTTGCTTTGAACTGCAGTTCGAGCTTTCTCTTAAAACAGCTGGTAACTTTGAGCCCAGGGACTCAAAAGTTACCAGTAAACCGGGACTAAGGCGGCTGCACCCCTTACCCTGCTAGGTGGGGTAGGGGTCCTCCCTGGCCCTAGTGTCCTAACAGCCACTCCGGCTCTCCGTGAGGTGCCCTGCCTGGCCTCCATCAGCTTTTGAGTGTACAACTGCTGCATTGGAACTTACTACCCTCCCTGCCTCAGTTACGTAGCACCCCCCCAGCAACTTAGTCATCAGTTGGTGGACTGGCACCAGTGACATTCCAAAACAGATTATTTTAGAGCTCAGAGACTGGCACAAACTTTACGAAAGGCCTAATTGCTTCAGATACATTTACCATCTAAACTTAACTCTTACAAGGTAGCCAGAACTGGTTTGAGTTCAGGCAGTAGTGTCCCTCAGGAACAACACAGTGACAAATCTCAAGCTTGGCCACTCGCCTTGGGCCATCTCCTGCACCGCCCCCACCCACCCCTGCGTGCCTCAGCTGGAGGGAGCCAGGTCTCCTTCCTCAGTGGATTCCTGTCCCTGAGGGCAGGAGCCCTGCCTCAAAGGCTCTTTCACAGACCCCTGCGGCTTAGGCCTACGGTCCAGGAGCAGAATTTGCTCTTAGTCATCTGGGTGTTTCTCTTCTTTTTTCCTTGGGTGTGTAATTGAAGGACTGCATTGAAGGCTAGAAATTGCCACCTCTCGAGTCCAGTTAATCAGTTTTCATGTCCTAAAATTTACTCTAGAGGTGAGTTGTGACTTGTCGAGCTGTGTTCCGGGGTTGCTGGGATAGCTGGTGCCACATCCAAACCACTGGCTCTCGAGAGACAGTAGAGAAACTTAACACATTCAGGGTAGGCCTGCGTGGCCTGCTGCTTTGTCACACGATGAGCCTGTGGAGCCTGCCACGTAGGAGACGTAGGACTGGCTGGGCACGGGCGTGTTTGGAGGGTGTGTGTCTCAGCGGTACAAAGTGTGTTCCCCTGAAAATATGCCTGTCTCTTTGGGGCTGATTTCTCATTAGTGACATTTCTGTAACCCTCGCTGTATAATTTAACCTCCATGGTAAAGGTTTTTAAATTAATTTTAATTCATAAAAATTATATATGCCTTAGGGCCTCCCCGGTGGCGCAGCGGTTAAGCTCTGCGCTGTGGAGCTGTTGGCAGCGGCGACGCGAGTTCGTCGCCCGGCCGGGGAGAATCCCACATGGCGCGGCAGACCTCTCCTGCCTCGCCCGCTGCTCCCCTCAGCAGCGTATTTCTGATCTGCCTGTTCTGCTCCCCACTCTGTCTCTGGTGAACCCTCTCGCCGCCCCACGCCTCTGGCCTGTACCCCAACTTGTATGTATAAATAAAAAAAAAATCTAAAAAAAAAATTATATATGCCTTAGCACAATAGGAAAGTACTTAATGCCACTGAATCCGGTTACAATGGTAGACTGTAAATTTGTACTTTTGCCACAATTTTGAAGAAGTATATATGCTTATAGAAAATGTGGTAAAAAAAGAAAAAAATCACCCCACTCTTAGACAACTTTCAATATTCCATTGTAGCTGTTTGTGGTGTTCCGGTCATATATTTGTAGTCGGGATGTTACGGTAGTGCCTCTGGTTATCTTGTGTTAGCTATCATTAGTGTATACTTTGCAGGACAGGGAAATAGTTAGGACAGATTGTGGCGCCAAAATGCCCCAGTCCCCATTCTGGTCCTCCAGTTCCTGAGTTGCAGCAGCAGGCCAGTTCCCCAACCTTTCTGTGAGCTGACTTCCTCCTCTCAGCCAATGGGTCTCAGCCCAGGAGGGGCAGGGCAGTTCTGCCCCTGGGGACACTGGGCAATGTCTGGAGCCCGTTCTGGTTTTCAAGATTGCCCAGGAGGTTGCCTCCAGGAAGCAGAGGCCAGGGCTGGGCTAGACCTGCTGTGCATTCCCAGGCCGATCCCCAGATGCCAGTGGTGCCAAGGCTCAGAATCCTGTTCCATGAGCGATGGAGATGGCAGTGCCCACTGTGTCAGATTAATAGTTAAAAAACGTGGAGTGCTTAGAATGATGCCCAGCTCGTAGGAACTGCTGTAGCAGTTCGCTGTTGTTCATGTTGTTCTAATCACTGTACACCCCTTCAGAGCAGCATGGCTGCACTTAAAAAAATCTCAAACACTTTTGAATACTTTGTGAATATCTTTTTTGTTTATATAAATATTACGTGCTCCTAACATGCCTTTCTCTCTCCCCCTCCAGATGAAATTAAAGCAGAAATAGAAAAGCAGAGGTAAGCCGGGGCACTTTTTCCTTGCTGGAATACAGGGGGCGGGAGTGGCCAGGGTGACCTTTTCCCTGCACGTTTTCTCCTGTTTCTGATCCTTGGGAGGAGCCCCTGCTCTCCCAGCCCAGTGCGCACCCGCGGCGGGCTCTGGCGCATCGGGAGCGGGCTCGGTTCGCAGGCGTCTGGCCCAGTGGTGGCGCGTCGGAGGACAGGGGCACGAATGAGCTTTCTGCTGGCCCCTTTCTTGACGGGAGAGGCAAAGTCCTTGTCTCTTGTGTGTCCTGCTTCCTTAGGCAGGGGGTGGCGCGCCCTGCATGTGGCTGCTGCCCCTCTTTGTAGCAGTGAGGCCAGTTAGTGACAGAAATCCCGCTGTGGCCCTGCCAAGCCGGGGTGAGTCCAGGACGCCATCTCTACGGTTGCCTCATCGGGACCTTGCTCTCCGCGTGTGGCACTTGGTGTCTGTCCCAGTTCACATGTTCAATTTTAATTGTCTAGTCCCACAAATGCAGTTTGCAGTTACTTCTAATTAAATGATTACAAATGGCATGGGAGTTCGAGTGAGGAGTCCAAAAGGCCAGTTGTAATTTCTTCTTTTCCCCTCTCCTACCCTCTCCCGCGTTCCTCCCAGGCTGGGCGCAGCCGCACCACCAAAGGCAAACTTCATCGAAGCTGACAAGTATTTCCTTCCGTTCGAGCTAGCGTGCCAGTCCAAGTCCCCCCGGGTGGTCAGCACTTCCCTCGACTGCTTGCAGGTACCATGTTTAGACTCGGTGGTGTCAACGGGGTTCTTTCTAGGCCCCTGGTGTCCTTACACGAGAGCTGTGCTGGCGAGCCCCGTGTGCCCAGCACGCCCAGACGTGGCGGGAGAGGAGTGCTCCGACATACTCTCCACGGAGATTTGGGAGGGAGGAGCAGAGAAGGGTCTGGCCTTTTTAACTAAAAGGAGAATTTGTTTTTATAGAAACAGTTCGTGTGTGTGTGTGTGTGTGTGTGTGTGTGTGTGTGTGTGTTTTAATTGAAGTAACATGGCGTTGTAAGTTTCAGGTGTTCGTTGTTGAGAATCAAATTGTATATATTGTACATTAAGGTCACTGCCAAGAGTCCAATCTTGTATGTTTTTCTAAATGAAACCTTGAGCATTAATTGGAATATTTGGTACACATGGGCACATTAAGATATTTTTATGCAGTCATTTTCTTGATGGCATTAAAATTCATGATATGAAGTACAGAAATAGATATGATTAATTCTCATTACTTGTGGTAAAGTATAAAGTTATTATAGATGCTGAATTAATGAATACTGAGCCACTGTTTCCAGAAGAAATACAGGGCTAGGGGGCCTCCCTGGTGGCGCAGCGGGTTAAGTCTCAGCACTATGAAGCTGTGCAGAGCCACTGTGGCATGAGTTCGATCCCCACATGGCACAGCAGACCAGGGAGCTTCCCACGTGGCACAGCAGACCTCTCCTGCCTCGCCCTCTGCTCCCCTCAGCAGTGTACTTCAGTATTTCTGTCTGTTCTCCCCACTCTGTCTCTGGTGAATCCTCTCACCCCCACACCGCTGGCCTACACCCTGGCTTGTATGCATAAATAATCTTAAAAAACAAACAAACAAAAAATAAAACACAAAGCTAGGTTCCTGTAAGCCTCTGGTCACCACAGGTTTGCCAGCTGATCACGACAGAACCTTGCTTTATGTTTTCCCATTTAAGACATATTATTTAGTATCTATTACTGAATGCATAAACAGTGACCAGTGCTGGAATCCATGCTTGAACAGTACCTACCCAACACATGTCATTTCTCCATAGGGCACATTGGTGCCTTCTTACTCTTGGGTACACTAGAGAGAACTTCAGCACTATGCTCAGGGGACATTTTAAATGACAAAAGCAAGACACTACACGAACTACACAAAAAGAGCTGAAGCGTGTGTCCCCTTGTTCGGCCTCAGCCAGGGATATGCACATCAGGTGGTCCGAGTTCTTGGAGCTCTGCGTGTGTCTGCTGTGACCTCACAAGAGCCACGGTCAGTGCTTTGTGGTTTACAGGTCAAGTTAAACTGGCTTTTCCAATAGGCTACAGGTAGTGAGAGACAGAAACAGCTCCACAACTTGGGGTTCTTAATTCTTGGTCCAGCAGTCTTGTGTTTCTTCTTAAGATTTACTCCTTGGGTTTCTGGTAACATGAAAAAACGATTCTTAACCCCAGTGGGCAATCTCCATCAGTGAAAACTTGACAAATTTAAAACACATTTTGAAAACATTCACAGTTTCCAGTACTTTCTAGAACACGTGTAGTGGATAGGTTCTATGTTATGATTGCTAGAAGCTGTGTTGAAAGAATCTGTAGCCTCATCTGGGCTTCTGGGCTTCTTGAGAAATGCTGTGAATTGACTGGTTATGTCTGCTGAGGCACAGGACTGCAAAGTGGCAGTGGGCTGAACACATTTTTTGGCATCTCTAGTCTAATATTTACCCTACTAATCGCTCTTCTTTGATATATCTGTACTTGAAGATTAATGACAGTTCCTTCACAGAAGCAACTCTTCCAAATGAGAAGCCATTTTCTCAATCAGTGTAATTCGTGCAGATTGTCCTATGCGAAACATACAATGAGCCAAGAATTCTCAAATGGCAGACTCAAGTCCTTCTTCTATCCTAAAATATTTGTTGCTGTGAACATTTTCTGAGGAAATTTGGCTTAAGTTAATTTCCCTTGTTTTCTCCTCATGTTAAGGTTTAGTTTTGAAGTTGGTGCTGACAGCCAACTTTGTTGATACACTAACAACAGTGGCTAACGTGTGTTGCGCACTCAGCCTGTGCTGGGGGCTAAGTGCTTTATCCAAGCCTCTGAGGTACTTATTGTTGTCTCCATTTTAGAATGGAGGAAACTGAGGCTTAGAAAATAAGGTGACTGGCACCCCAAGTTCCCCTGGCCGAGGAGTAATGCAATTGGATGGGGGATCTGGGACTCCTTTACATCTTCCATGTTCTTTTCTTTTTTTACAGATTTATTTTTATTTATTTATACATTCAAGAACTGGGGTGTAGGTCTGAAGTGCAGGGGGTTGAGAGGGTTCATCAGAGACAGAGTGGGGAGCAGAACAAGCAGTTCCACTGAAATGCAGGTGAGACAGGAGAGGTCTGCTGCACCATGTGGGTTAGCTCCTTGATTGGGGATTGAACTCAAGCCACAGTGACCTGCAATAGCTTGATTGTACTGGGACTTTAACCCCTGCACCACCAGGGAGGCCCCTGGTCCATGTTCTTTTTTTTAAATTTTTATTTATTTATGCATACAAGCTAGGGTGCAGGCCAAAGGTGTGGGGCTGTGAGAGGGTTCACCAGAGACAGAGTGGGGAACACAACAGGCAGCTCAACGGAAATACACTGCTGAGGGGAGCAGCGGGTGAGGCAGGAGAGGTCTGCTGCCCCATGTGGGAATCTCCCTGGACGGTCATTGAACTCACACCGCAGCTGCCGACAGCTCCACAGCGCTGCGCTTATGTTGCGCCACCAAGGAGGCCCCAGTCCATGTTCTTAACCATGTACCATATTTGATCTGCCGCCTGTTTAGTCAGTCAAGTTTTATTAGTACACAGCTGTCTTAATCTACTCGGGCTGATAAAAAGGAATACCACAAACTAAAATACCACAGACTCAAACAAGAGAGATGTATTCCCCACAGTTCTGGAAGCTGGGAGAATCCAAGCTCAAGATACCCACTGATTCAGTTCCTGTTGCGAGTCCTCTTCCTACAATAGATTGTAGCCAGCCATAGTCCCGCTGCGTCCTCACGTGGTGGAGGGAGAATCTAGCTTTCTGCTCTTTTTTTAGGGAGCGCTTATCCTATTATAACCTCATCTAAACCTAACCACCTCCCAAAAGCCCCATCTTCCTAGTACCATCGCACTGGGGATAGGGCTTCGACATAGGGATTTGGTGGGAGACATTCAGTCCCATAGCAATAGTTCTGCCCGTTCGTTTATGTGTTCTTATCTGGGGGGACTTTCCCGCTTACAGCTCAGTTGAGTATTTGGAAATGGCAACCGTATGACTTGCAGAGCCTCAATATTTAGTATGTGGTTCTTTACAGAAAAAAATTGCCAACCTTTCCTCTTTACTATTACCCTATAGTTCTGGCCTCTTTAGTTAAAAAATGCTGTGTTTTCCCAGAAATAGTGTTCCTGGCACTCCATTTCTGGGAGTATCTTATCTGATGGAAAAATTAATGCCCTGCTTTACTTCAGCTGCTGTCTTGAGTTGTCGGGGTAAAGGCGTAGTTACCTGTCATGAGCCTTATGACATACAGTCGCTTTTCTTTTTAGAATGGGAGTTCTCTGTAATTTAATAGGTGCCTTAGTTTCTTTAGCTACTATACAAAATTCAAAATGTTTTGGAAAGTGTCCACAGAAACATGGACTACTGAATGAAAAGTCATTTCCTCTTGGTAGTTGACCTTGAAAAGCCTGTCTGATGGGCTTTCGCCAGTGTGGGTGAGGTAACCGCGGTCTTGAAAATGGGAAGCCAGCGCCTAGGGGTACAGGTTGGTGGTGGCAGACTCGAACCAGCTGCAGACATGCCCTGAACATTTGAAAATGTCCTTTTGAGCTTGGGGAGGTGATGGGGCGGCACAGGTACTCAGAGTTTGGTTTGCCACGCACATCATGAGCTCAAGAGTTCCCTCTCCTGCTGGGAGAAGCTTGGAGCCTTTCCTGGCTATAGCTTCTGCTGCAATAAAGAATCTCTGCATTCCTTCCTTTGGTGCCTGCTCTGCTCTACACTTCCCAAGTCCTGACCTGGGGGAAAGGGTCAGAGTTCAGCCTTGTCCAAGCTAGTGAGTGAGTGCACTTCAGCTTTTTCCAGCATATATTGGTAACGTGGTTTTTTAGACTAGCCTCACAATATATTCATTCATATTTCATCAATTATATGATCATATGCATGGGCTGCTGTTATTATGTGTGTTATAAAAAATGCAGAAATAGAACTTTTAAAAGAATAATACAGGGAGGACTAGAAATAGAGTTCTGATACTGTCTTTCTACATTCCAGTGAAGGCTGTGGGGAGCCAACGGTCTGAGTCATCCTGTTCATGCGACCAGCATTATCTTTTAATTCTTATTTCTACAGAACTTAGGATTTTTTTAATGTGCATTTTAAAATCCATTTTTAATTCTATTAGTTGTACATGAGCATTGTCTCTTGAATATTTTTTTAGAATTTAGCAGATAATGCTCAAGTCTCTTGGACCCCAAACCCAAGCCCAGTTGCCTACTTTGATCACAGGATTTTTTTTTTTTTTTTTTTTAAGATTTATTTTTTATTTATACGTACAAGCTGGGGTACAGGCCAGAGGCGTGGGGCGGCGAGAGGGTTCACCAGAGACAGAGCGGGAAGCAGAACAGGCAGATCAGAAATACACTGCTGAGGGGAGCAGCGGGCGAGGCAGGAGAGGTCTGCCGCGCCATGTGGGATTCTCCCCGGCCGGGTGTCGAACTCGCGTCGCCACTGCCGACAGCTCCACAGCGCAGCACTTAGTCGCTGCGCCACCGGGGAGGCCCAGGATTTTTTTTTTTTAAAGATTTTATTTGTACATACAAGCTGGGGTACAGGCCAGAGGTGTGGGGCGGCGAGAGGGTTCACCAGAGACAGAGCAGGGAGCAGAACAGGCAGATCAGAGGTACACTGCTGAGGGGAGCAGCGGGCAAGGCAGGAGAGGTCTGCCGCACCATGTGGGAATCTCCCCGTCATCGCTGCCGACAACTCCACAGCTCAGTGCTTAACTGCCGCGCCACTGGGGAGGCCCCAGGATTTTCTTTTTTATATTAATAGTACCATTTTATAAATTTTTGTGTCTTCTCACATTCAGCAGTGCTTTTAAGATCCAACTATGTCGCAGCATGTAAATACAAAGCATTTCTTTTGACTGTGCCTTGTCACACCCACATTACCACAATATGTACGTGGGTATTTTGTGCTACCATTTTATTTGTCCCTGCCCTATAGAGGGGCACTGAAAACTAGCTTACAGGGCCCATCCCTGTCGAGCAGCCTCCTCGGATGTACGTATCAGTGACCAGCTGCCCAAAGGCCTCTTTCTTCTGTCCCTCTCCCCCTCCGCATCACTGCATCGGCGAGGGGTAGGCAGGAGCTTCTACTCATTAGTCCAGGCCACCAGCACCTCTCTCCGGACAGCTGCGGCGGTCACTTCACTGGCCCCTGGTTTCTACATCTGGTGCCTCCAGCTTGTTCTCCACACCGGAGAAGCCTTCAGAAATCTGTCACGTCATGATCGTTCTTTGCCTAAACCTGCCAGAAGCTTTCTACCTCACTCACTGTGTAAAGCTCCACTCAAGCAAGCTTGCCAAGCATGCTCATGCTGCTGAACCTCTGATATGCTTCCAGGCTTTTCTGTCCGCATTTCCAAAAATACTTCTACACATACACCTCATCATTTTCTAAAACTGAGTTCATGCTATGCTTATCGTTGCAACTTGCTGTCTGCAAATCACACAGGGCCCCATAGGTCCCAGTCAGGACTTTCAGCTTTGGACTGCCCCCTGGAGAATATACACGCTGAGAAAAAGGTCAGTGTTACTCATCGTTGTGCCCTCAGAGCCCAGAACATATTTGACACGAGGAGAGTAAGAAGGCGGGGCTTGGAAGAGACACAGGAACTCTGCTGTCCCCTGGCCTGGCCCTGCCCACAGACAAGGAAGTGAAGTCAGACTTTAAACCCTTTCAATCTGCAGAACAGGTGCCTCTGAAAGAGTCTGTAAAAAGGAGAGTACTTTAATCTTTGATCAGTTTGAGTTCAACACCCAGCATTTTTGCTCTGCAGCTTGAGTGTGGGGTTCCATGGGGCCTCCCTGTCAACATCCACATTTTAGGGCTGTGTAGACCATCTCGCTCACCACTCTGTGCTCAGAACAGACGTGGGGTCATTAGTAGTAAGGAGTGAGCAAAGTCAGAAACCATAGCTGAGGGACCAGGTACCCAGATCTGCCCTCTTCAGAAGCCTGCATGTGCTGAGCAGTGAGAGGGTATGAGGAGAAAGGCATCTGTTCTTCAGAAATACCCTTCATCACGACACCCACCCCCATCTGGAGATGCCTGGGATTGGACTTGATCAGCAGAGTGTGTGCCAGCCTCTGTCCAGTCCATGCAGGCCCCTTCCCACCCGCCCACCTTGCCTGGTGCATCGTGTTTCCACTTGCAACTGCTCTCTCTTAACTGTTTTTCTTTCTGCCTGTTGAGTGGTGGCACTTTCAAGGCTGGTGATGGGAAAAACCACTGGGGTGGGGTGTCAGGCCTGTGCGGGATGGCGGGTCTTTCTGTCACAGTGGTGGTGGCTCTGTAGATGACCCCAGGATCTTGTGTCCCTTTGTGCAGCTAGAGGCAAGGAGGTGACAGGGGTCAAGAACAGAGACACATTTTGAAGAGTCTGTACTACATCGCAGGAAGCAGAGAATGCCTCGGAATTCAGGTGTTCCAGAGACACCTGAGTGTCAGAGCAGTGCTGCTTTCCCCTGCTTGGCCATCAGAATAACCTGGACTTAGAACAACACTCTTTTCCAGAGTCCACCCTGGAAGTCCTGGTTCAATAGGTCTAGGTTGAAGTGTAAGAATGTGTATTTTCAGGGCCTCCTTGGTGGTGCAGCGGTTAAGCGCTGCGCTGTGGAGCTGTCGGCAGCGGCGACACGAGTTCGACGCCTAGCCGGGGAGAATCCCACATGGTGCAGCAGACCTCTCCTGCCTCGCCCACTGCTCCCCTCAGCAGTGTATTTCTGTCCATCTGCTTGTTCTGCTCCCCACTCTGTCTCTGGTGAACCCTCTCCGCCCCACGCCTCTGGCCTGTACCCCAGCTCGTATGCAAAAATAAATCTTTTTTTAAAAAAATGTGTATTTTCAGTGAGCTCCCTCACGTGGTTCTGAATCTCAGCCAACCTTGGAAATCACCCTGCCCTTTGGGTTTCAGATTCTCCGTGATAAAGTTCAGGTCATGAGTAAGATCACCCAGGCAGGTGGCCTCTCAAAAGTGTCCCTGGCCAAACCCATCTGTCACCTGACCGAGAAGCAGGGCCTAAGCAGCCATTTGTCTCCAGCCTCGTGTGACGCTGTTTGGGGACATTGGTGTGGACAGTATGCTGTCGTGATTCTGCACTCAAAAAGGATCAAAGCATGAGGCTAAAGTGTCTTATCCCACCCCTGCCACAGTGCAGAGTTCTCCCCCCAAATAAAACATGTCATCTTTAGTTTCTGATGTCTTTCCACCTAGAGAGAAAGTGTGTATATGTTTTTAAAAGAACATCAAGGAATAATAAGTACGTGTTGTTCACCCCACTGAAGGGTACAGTTCAGTGATTTTGGGGTTTTAGCAAATGTGCAGCCACCACATGGTCTAATTTTAGACCACCCCTCTCACCTCAGAGAAACCAGGTGCTCATCAGCAGTCACTCCCCATTTTGCTCTGACACCCTCCACAGACAACCCCTGACCGCTCTCTGTCTCAGTTATGAATAGTTTTAACCCCTCAAATTTTCGTACAAGTGGTTGTATGAAACATACATGTGGTTGTACAAACCATGTGCAAGTGGACGTAGAACATACTGGGGACTGTTCTATGCCTTGTTTTGCACTGTTTCACCATTGTGGGGCTTGCTGAGTGCAGTGCCCACCATACCCCAGGGGAACAGCATAGGAGCTATGGAAACTAGAAGTTAGGCCTGCCTGGTATTGCTGCTGTGGGCGGCCTCAATCCTGGCCAGGCGGAAACTTCTCATCCCTGTTCCTTCTGTGTTTAGAAACTCATCGCATATGGGCACATCACTGGCAACGCCCCCGACAGTGGAGCCCCAGGGAAACGGCTGATCGACAGGATCGTGGAAACCATATGCAATTGTTTTCAGGGTCCTCAGACCGATGAAGGAGTTCAGTTACAAATAATTAAGGTATTTCTGTTTGCCTGGTCTGGATTTTAAATGAGAAAGCTAGCCCCCTTTGGGAACTTAGGTTTCTAATTTACCATGTGTAAGTTGTCTCAAATGGTGCTGAGCTGGAACAGGAAAACGTAAGCATCACTTAGATCTTTTGTTAAGTGTTAGGATTTATTAGCGTGGATGGAGACCAGAAGAGTGGAACCAGGTGTGTTTTCAAAGCAGACAGTGCCACGAATAATAATAGTCTAAGTTATGAATTAAATCAGTTTGAAATCATCTCCTCTTCCCTCTTCGAATTCTGACTTCCTGTTCTAACATTTCTCCACTGGTTCTTGTTGATTCTCTTATCACCAGTTTGCCCCTTCTTGTCCACGTAATCTACTTCCCTTTTCCATTTCTGCTGGGTTGCCAAGGGGTGGCACCGTTTGCTCGCTGAGCAGGAGCAGAATGGGTGTGACCAGGTTCCCAAATCTTAGGTCCTGAATGGTGTCAGCTTTGGGAGATGGCTCCTGTTGGCCACACCTTTCCCAAAACCACACCTTTCCTTGAAAACCCTTAGGGGAACTGGGAGTCAGACCCCCCCCCCCATCAAATCATGAATATTTTGTGATTAATATAAGAAGGTCATTTTTCAAGTTAGAGCATTTTTCCCATCTGAGAGAAGTGTCTGTGTTTTTAGCTTTTTAAAAAATGGGTAGAAAGCCCACTTCTAGATAATTTTTAATTACTTCTAATAATTACAGAACCATCTCCGTAAAATTTATAAAACCAACCCAAACAAAACCAAAGCCAACCTTCTAGAAGAGGCTGGCTGCATTACGTTGGGCGGGGGGTGGGGGGTGGGGGAAGGGGTCATGAAGGTGAAGGGTGTGGATTTTTGTTCTAGGCTCTTCTGACAGCAGTGACGTCGCCGCACATTGAAATCCATGAGGGTACTATCCTGCAGACAGTTAGGACATGTTACAATATCTATTTGGCCAGCAAAAACCTCATCAATCAAACCACTGCCAAGGCTACTCTTACTCAGATGCTGAACGTTATTTTCACCCGCATGGAAAATCAAGTGGTGAGTTGCTGGTGAAACCAAGTGACAGTTTCACGTGTGGCCTCAGCGCCTGGTGGAAATCACTTGGCATTTTGAAGTTTGTCGCTCTTCCTCTGGATTCTCTGTACTCTCTTTTCATCTTTGCTTTTAGAAGTGGAAGGAAAATTTTGCATGGGCTTTGAAATTTGCTTTGATATAATTTGAAATTTGACAAACTCAAAGCAAATTCTTTAATATTTTCCTGTTCTATTTAGGCAATTTTCAAACAGTAAGCTGGCATCTTTTCTATTCTGTGTCAAAACGCTGTGACCACTTAGATTGAATTCCTTTTTTGTTGCTTTTCAGTTGCAGGAGGCCAGAGAACTAGAGAAACCAATCCAGTCAAAACCCCAGTCCCCTGTGACCCAGGCTGCGGCCGTGTCCCCAAAGCTGAGTCATTTCAAGCAGAGCCAGGCACAGAGCAAACCAACAACTCCTGAAAAAACAGATTTAACCAACGGTGAACATGCCAGCAGTGGTTCTGGAAAAGTGAGCTCAGAGAACGGAGGCGCACCCAGGGAAAGAGGCCCGTCGCTTTCAGGTACTCCTCGCACTGCCCCTTCTCAGCTGTGAGGGGGGATCGTCTGTGTCTGAGGGCCGGCCGGAGGAGTCTCGTGACGTCAGCAGGAAACCTCTGAGAGCCACTTGTCTCTTTCTGGGCCTTGCCCTTGCCATCCCCTTTGCTTTTCTCTCGGGGAACACTTGCCAGGAGGCAGCTGTCTGATGTCCCGTCGTGCACTGTGTTTTTCTTTAAACAGTGTTTGGCTTGTGTCTGGCTGCGGCTGCTTGGTGTCCACTTCAACACAGTGGGTTCAGTTAGGGCATTTATCTCCTCACAGCTAATTATTTAGGTAGTTAGCTGCTCCTTGTCCGTCTCATCCACCCAGACGAGGACAAGGCCCTCCTCTGTGCTGTGTGCACAGAACCTCTGTGCCTGGCCCGCTGCCTCACGCTTGGGAGCTGCTCAGACGTGTGTGAAAGGAGCAGGAAGGTGAATGGGCGGATGCATGGGCGGACAGCTGGATGGCTCATTTTGTTTTCATCTGTGACCTTGTATGTTAATTATTTTTTATGCTTTTTCAAATGAAAGAGATATCCCACACTTGAATATAGTTTTAAAGTAAAAATATTAGGCATGAAATCTTGAGTTATATTGTCATAGGATTATTTTTAATGCTTGCCACTCTCCCTGGGCAACTTATGTGAACCAGACCCAATGTTCATACTTTTTTCCTTTGCAAGGAATTTATTGATCCTGTCAAATAATTCTTAACTCTGGCTGGTTGCTCTATGTGGCACCTCTGACCTCTCTCTGTAATTGCTCTCATATCTCTTCTTCCCGTTATTGGTAATGAGTTCTGGTGGTGGCATGTTCCTGACTAGAGCAGATTTTCTTCCTCTGGAATTTACCAGAGTGCTTGGCGTACATAAGAGTGGAACTCGTATTGTTGCTGGAATGTTGCTCTGAGTCCATTCACTCAGGAAAAGGACAAAAGGGAAAGTTGCCAGCCGAATGGCTTCCACAGCAGAGTGGCCTCTTCTCAATCCTGTTGCTGAGTGTCAGGTGTCAGGAAGGTGCTCAGGAACTCCTGCCCCTCCCCCCCCCCCCCACATCATCTTGCCTTCTTAACCCTCAGGGCAAGGAGCAGGTTTTTACTGTAATCCTTATCAGGCTGAGGTCAGTCAATAAACATTAATATTTAAGCACGCTGTAAGTGGGCTGTGCAGACAGAAGAGCAAGGCTCACAGCTGCAGGCTCGTCTTCTACTGAAGCCCGCTTTCTCCACACACTGTGACCCTCCTCTGCTGAACCCCTTGGTAATTTCCCGCCCTGTACTCTGAGAGAAATCTATGTTGGCCCCATGGATTCTAGGGCCTTGGGAGATCTACCCCTCCTGCCCACCTCTGTCCCCGTGCTTCTGTTTCCCCCTTGTTTGCTACACAATGCACGGGCACTGGTTCTGGGAAGTGCCTCAGTGCCTTTGCACTTATTGTCCCTTCCCTACAACTCTCCCACCGCCGTTAGGTCTGATAGTTCAAGCTGAGAAGGGCTACCCTGATGACCCTCTTTGAAGCTATCACTCTATCCCACCATCCTCTCATCAGTACCTGAGCTTGCAAAGGAGTCTTTTTACCTCAATCCCCCTGTTCACCACTATATCCCCAACACCAGGAAGCAGACAGTAAATAAATTTTTTTGAGTAAAGGGAAAAAAAATAATGATTTTTTTGAGAATATAGTACCACAGAAACACAGTAACCTAACCTTGTGCTCTAACAAACAAAATGACTTGTAGTTAGGGTCTCGTGTGGATTTTGCTGCCTGTACTCATGCTCTCTGTGTGAAGCTTCTGCTAAGAACTGGGAATCAGATGGCCTGTGAGATTCAGACTGCACACCTGCAAGTGGTGCATCGGAGTGGAGCTGCGCAGCTACCTGTACGTTTAAGGATTTCTTAGTTCATTTTTTCTCCCTGCATCTCTTTAAGGGAAAAAGCAACGCAACTCTCAAGTACCACCAGTACTGTCACATCGAGAAAATGCGTCCTCCTTCCTCCAGTAATGAGGTTCTGAGCAGGATGTGAGTTCAGGTCCTGGATCTGCCACCTCATAGCTCTGTGAGCTTGGGCAGAATCTTCAGCCTCTCTAACCTTGGTTTCCTCCTCTGTAAAATGAGGATGCAACTAGTAGCTGTCTTATAGGTCTGTGAGAATTAACCTACAAGAGCAGTCTCTGACACTTAGGATTATGTAAGTGTTTGCTAGTATCTCTCAATTGCATTTCAGGTTTAAAACTGAATTAATTTAAAGAAAGATAGTCAGTATTTTGGGTGGTAATCCGAAAGTGGGCCTAATTTCCATAATAGCAATACCAAGATCTCAGCTTCAGGAGTTTTATGATGATTTTGTTGATCAACAACAAAATGGTTGTGTTAGGCTGAAACTTCATAAAAATAACAAAACATGACCCAAGTCCCCTTCCTTTCTGACTTGCTTTTGACATAACTGCCTTACAGGGAGGCTTTCTAGCTCATTGGTTTTTAGCATTTTTATTACTTTGCAGTGGACATTAGTCTTGCCAATGAGTTCCCTTAAGTATTTCTTCCTGTCAAGGAACCACAGTGACATGTGGCCAGAATGTGACAGCAGACAGCTTTGTTCTCTGGTTTTTCCCTTTCGTGTTTTTATATATTGTTAAGTTTTGGGGCCTTGGACATCACTGAATGCTAGGCACAGGCCTCCACATTTTGCTCCATGTGTTCACCTTTATCCCTTCCAGCCCCAGATGGCCCGCCTCCCGCTCTGTGTTTCTCTTGGCACTGTGGTGTATAGTATGATTACCTCTTCGTTAGCCCAGCTAGAATGTAAGCACCTTGAGGATCAGGATCTGCATTTTAAACACTGATGTCATTCGGGTGCCTGTCACAGTGCTAGACACACCCACTGCTGGCTGAATGAGTGTGTGTCTTACTGCCTACCTGCCCCGGTCCTCCATGGCCCCTACTTCATGGGCCAGAAAACAGGACATGAGGAGACATGTCTCAGATTCCATCTATTTTTGTCCCATTATTCTAGCATAAAGTGTCCATCCTCAAAGTCACCTTATGGTTCAGAAGGCTACCGTTTTGTTCCGGAAGACAGGACTTCCAGCTGAATGACACCCCTGGGGCAAGAAGTCTTCCTGGAAGCTGCCATCCCCAGTAATGGATGCTTACCCATGACTGAGTAGATTGGTCACATGGCCATCCTTTCTGCTCGGAAGTCTGGGAGCATAGGCACAGCCCCTTCCAAAACAAAACTGGCCATCTGTTAGGATGAAGATAGCTGGTAGTGCCCGCCCCAGGAGGCTGTGCTCGCACTGGCTAGCGAGGGAATGGCCTGGTGACCATTGTAGGGAGTCAGTGAAGTTGATAGGGGCCGGGTCCTGATCTGCTGTGGCTGAGTGGTGACTGCTGGACCACCCAGGGGAACCGACAAAGCCGACAAAGTGCATTTTAAGTGTACTCTGAATCTTGCAAGATTTTGATTTGCTTGTCTACCACTTTTTAACATGCTTGAAGCTGAAACAAAGCAGACTTATTAGCGGTCCTGATGACATCCAGGAAAGCCTCATCCCAGACCCACCCCGGGCTGTCACGTCAGCAGGGGAAACAATCGAGGACTCCAGCTGCTTCTGGCCTCTGTTGGGATTTTCCATCTGTGACTCCCGCTATAGGAACCTTCTGTCAGAGTAGGGCTTCCTGACTGTCCCACCCCTTTCTGGCCTGAGAAGCTGTTGATTTTACACAAGTGATTTTATGGATCCAGCCTATCAAGGAAAATGAGTTCCGTACTCTTACCCCTCCAGAAAAAAATGGTGATTCTGATGCTGTGTAAATGAAAAAACTTCAGTGATGGAAAGAGGAGATAGATGCATGTTGAAATGGAAAAAGTTTTTTTTTTTTTCTCCTCAGAAATAAAAAGATAGTAAGGGCTTTAATTAACTGAAACTGCATTCCGTATGGTTATTTGGGAAATTTCAATGTGGACTCAGTCTCGGAGGCTAGGCAGATGGCAGAAGTGAGCAGGCTTCTGTCACAAGGGCATCTTGCATGTTCTAACACAGTTACACTCTACACATAGAACATGCAGGCCTGAGAAAAATGAGCATTTGACACTAACTCTTTTCAGGCACCATTTTACACACTTTGCATACGCTGCCTGTCTTAATGTTCACAGGATCCTGTGAGGTGAGTGCTGTTGTACTCGTCCTTGTTTACTGCTGAAGGAACTGAGGCATGGGAGGTTTAGTAACTTAAGTCCTCGCATTGGGAAGTGGCAGAGCAGGGACCTGAACCAGGCCCCTACAGAGCCCATACTTTTAATATGGCCTTGAAGTCACTCCCACAAAGAACATTTTCTCTCTCATGTTCTTAAACCATCCTGCTGGTGTTCCATTTTTCCCACTTTAACAGACAATGCACCCTAGCGACATGAGTCCCAGTGTGAGCTGACTGACACTTGGCCTCAGTGGAGAAGAGACAGTTGGGAGAGGTGAAGACTGAGGCGACAGGTCATCTGCAGAGTTTGTGCCCTGCCTACAGGGGGCAGCTCTCCTGCTTCCAGCCTGTCGTGGCCCAGTGTTGTCAGATAGACATTTTTAAATAGATGCCAGATCTGAGTTCATTTAAATATTTGCAACTTATTCAAAAAATTTTTTAAAAACAAGTACACAGGCACAACAAAGTGAACAGAGTGAAAAGACAACAGAATGGGATGAAATATTTGCAAAACATATATCTGAAAAGGAGTTAATATCCAAAGTACATAAGAAGTTCATACAACTCAATAGGAACAAGCAAATAACTGAAAAATAAACGAAAGACCTGAATAGGCATTTCTCTAAAGAAGATATACAAATGGCCAGCAGATATTTGAAAAGGTGCTCAACTGCATTCTCAGGGGAATAAAGATGAACACGTTCTGGAGCTCTAATAGGACTTGAAGTCTGCTGAGTAGACATAAGTGTTATCCTACACACAAAAAGAAAATGGTAACCATATGAGGTGATGGATATGTTAATTAGCTGCTGCAGTGATTATTTCACAGCATAAATGTGCATCAAACCATCAAGTTACATACCTAAAATATAGGTAAACTTTTAAATTGGCACCTGTATCTGTATAAAGCTGGGGGTTGGGGGGAACAGCGCGTGGCTGGAGGCCCAGTGCTCTTGGCAGCCACCTCGTGGCTCACTCTGTCTCACCCTGCCTGCAGCTCCGCTACAGCGTGTACTCAGCAAGCCCATGTTTCTTGGGTGTTGAATGTGCACAAGGAACTTGGGAATGTGCGGTAGAGTTTAGAAACTGTCATCATCATTCTATGAAGTCAGAGCATCAGTGAGAGTGGGACCTGGAGGTCGCTGGTCACACGCATGCCGAGTCACGGTGTAGAGGACATGATTGTAGGTTGGCTCACAAGTGAACAGTTTCCATTTTAATAGTTTTGCGTTTATTTTAGCGTGCGTTCAGAGAAGGTGAGCATGTGAAACCTGATGATTTTGTGAGTATCGGTGCTTACGGTGGGTTAATTTAAGAGCACTGGTGCATACATGCACTATAAATATAAGAGGCACATGAATATGGCAGAGATTATGGAGGTGGCTGGAAATGCGTGGGTTCCATCAGTCTAGTCTAAACCATCTTCTTCAGATGAGGAAGAAATGTGCTTAGGAGACTGTGTCTGTGGCTGCAGACTTTTCTGACATCCATTTAAGTTCTTTTTTACTCTTAGAATATTTGCAGACTTCAAGTGGCTAAGTGCTCCATGGAAATACTTGATGCTGTTTTCCAGGATCTCGTGGACCAGGCACAGAAGTCATAAAAATTGTGGCTTGATTGAAAATCTCATTAAGAAAGAATTAAAAGGGCTGTATTTTGGATTTGTTTATTTATCACCATGCCCTTTTGGGGCAGTGTGATGCTTTATGAATCAGTAATGGTTACTTCTAAACGTCTAGAGTCAAGGACTTATAAACTCTCCCAGAATTAGTTTTCCAACAAAAACAACTGGTACCAAACCTCTTCAACTTAAACAGTTAACATTTTGCCAAACAATTCAATGTAAAATGTAGTAAATCCCTAACAGTACTTTCGAACTCTCATGCTATATGCCAGGTTCATAGTGTGAGGCAGCAGGAGGCACGTAATTTACCAAGACTCGTGGTAGTGAGGACAGGCCCAAGAGAAAGCGCCATCTTTTATTCTGTCAGGAACTGTAACTGGGTGAAATACAGTTCCTGCCTCCAACCGGGGGTTGGTGGAGCAGGCCTTGGGCCAACCAACAGTGACTTAGGAAGGAAGAGTGTGTGAGTCAGAGGGTTTTAGTGTTCCCCAAAGGGAAGCTCAAAATTATGGCAGATGCTGCCTAAGAGTTTCCAGATTTCACAGGATTGTCTTCTGTTGGCACAATCAAATTTGGTTTTGAAGGATACTCATTTGCATCCTTTGCCTTCCTAAATTAACTCTAGAGAACATTGACACCATTTTCTTCTCCCTTTCCTTTGTTCCTCCTGGAATTGCCCATGTGTTTGTGTTTGTGTATGTGTAGGGACTGACGATGGAGCCCAGGAGTTGGTGAAGGAGATCTTGGAGGATGTGGTCACATCTGCTGTTAAAGGTGAGAACCAAGAACCCAGCCTTTCCTCCTACCTCATTCCCCATAAAAATCCTTAGCACGATATGTTTAGTGGTAGAGTATCCCACCCCCAGTGCACTCATGGGAACTGAGTTTGCACACGTCTGCCCATCTTAGATGGGGAAGTCAGTGATTTCTTGTTTTTAGTGGTCGGTTTTATTCACTTGGATGGGGTTGAGGAAGTGCCATCTGACCACGTTAGGGCTGCGTGCGCCGTGTGGCGCCACAGAGGGCCACTCCGTCTATATACAGGTTTTTCAGGAGCGGACTTTTGAGCCCTGAGATGTGTCCCTACTGCTGAATTTTTGTGACCAACCATTGATGTGTCCAGAGGACAGTCCCCACATACGCAGGTATTGGATGCACAGGGAAGCTTTGTTTTGATAGACTTTTATAATTCCCTCCGCTTCATGGTCTCGTTCCAGCTCAGTTAAACTTGTAGCGCCCAGAATGACTATTGGATGATTTTTTTCTTTGTTGTTGCCCCCAATCTCAAATCAATGGTTATGTGTTAAACACTCAGTTCCAGTGCCAAAAACCAGTAATGGGTTGAGAAATCAATAAGATAGTGAGGTTGCAATCAGCACATTTTTTTAATGACAGAAACTAAAATTAAAATAGAATACAAGCTGTCTGTGGCGTATGTGAAGGACTGTCTCGTGGATCGTGTTTCAGTTATTAGTGTACACATGCCACGTACACAATCATGAATTTAAAAATGTAATTCTTATGAGAGCAGTGGTCAAAGAAGTCTGAACAACAGCTTTAAGCCCTGTTCTTATTACGTTAGGCCTCCACCAGGCTGTGTGCATAGATTTCATTATTTGACTCCTGGTAGAAATGTCTTTAAAACAGAGTAACTTTATTTCACATCCTTAGCTTTTTTCTGGAGTCAGAAAGAAGTTACCAAATAATGAACATTTGATAACTTCTGTATCCCCCAGCCCCTAGCATAGAGCTTGGTACTTATTAGGCATGTAATAAATATTTGTTGAATGAATGTGTGCTTGGTAAAACCATCATTGAAGATTGTGCTTAATTAATAAGATGTTCGTTAAAGATTCATGCAGTAAATTCCCCATGGAGTTCAGCTTGTCCTGCTTTAACTCATATAGTATTAGTCCTTAAGAAAATCTGTGCTTTTGTATCCAATAATACCACTTCTGGGAATCTACCCAAAGGACACAAAAACATTAATCCAAAAAAGATACATGCACCCGTACATTTATTGCAGCACTGTTTATAATAGCTAAGATATGGAAACAACCCAGATGCCCAAACATAGATGACTGGATTGAGAAGATGTGGTATATATACACAATGGAATATTATTGAGCATTCAAAAAAGATAACCTCATGTACTTCGCAGCAACATGGATGGAGCTAGAAGGGATCATGCTTAGCGAAATAAGCCAGAAAGAAAGAGAAAAATATCGAATGGTTTCACTTATAACAGGAATATAGGGAAACCAAATAAGAGAGAGACATTCAGCAAGGGAGGGGGAGGCAGGGGCTCAGAATGGGAGAAAAGAGCACAAGGGATTATGGTGACGTTTCACTGGTGAATCGGTGGTGGGTAACCTACAGGGAATGTACAATCATGTAAAAGATATGAATAATAATTAAATTATAAATAAAATATAAATAAAAGAATAGTAGCTATTTTCTAAAAGAAAATAAAAAGAAAATCTGTGCTTTTGTGTTTAGCTGCTTCTCAACTTTTTCAAACTTGACCAGAGGTTGGGCAGGCTGCAGTTTTACACAGTTCTTCAGGCACCATTGACATGGACTGAGATGAATGAAGCCTCCTGGGATTGGGGCTTGAATACTAGATTCATGTAAAGCCTAAGCCCCACTTTCGATGAACCCTTACCAATATCACATCAATCGGGTTATCAGTGCAGGGAAAGGGGAAGGAGTAGCTGGAAGGTTTTGTGAATCACTTCCGGGTATCAAGCCATGCCACCTTTAATGTGTTGATGACCTTTGCACTTGTGTTTTAGAAGCAGCACAAAAGCATGATCTCACAGAACCTGAGAGGGTCCCAGGCGAGCTGGAGTGCCAGGAATGTGCTGTCCCTCCAGGAGTCGACGAAAACTCTCAGACCAACGGGATAGCGGATGACAGGCAGTCCTTGTCCTCAGCGGATAATCTGGTACGTTGGCGATCCTCCTGTGCTGACTCCTGTCCATTTTTACCTTTTTAGATGATGCAGAATTAAACCTCTATAAAGGTAGTGGAAACAAACAAGTCTGACTTAGTCACACTGTCCTGGTCTGGCATTCTTTGTATTAGGTTCCATTCTTGGGCATGCTAATATTGGTTATCTGACATTGTTACTAAGCTCTGTTTATTCAGACTTAAAAATGTACGTTTCCTACCCTTTTTTATCATCGGAAAATAAGAAAACAGAGAGAAGGAAATAAAAGTCATCCATAACACAGAGATAACCCTTGTTAACATTTTATCTTTATCCTTCTAGGTTTTTGTCCCCCTCATGCACTTTTTCCACATAAGTAGAATAACACAGTATACATGTTGTTTTGTAACCTGCTTTTTAATTTTCGTGTATGCTATGCACATTCTTCCGCCACAATGTTTTAAATAGCCTTATTGTTCTCTTGAAAATGCTATATAGAACCATTCAGAGCAGGAAGTAATGTGACATTAACATCCCCCTGAAATCATTCTCTACTTTTCACCAGTGTTTCTCAACCTTTTGCATTATCATTCCCCACTAGGAACCTCTTAGCTGTTTCTTTCTCCTAATCACCATTCCCTGCTTCATGAAATTTTAAAGTCATTGATAAACTAGATATATGTCATGAATTATTTGTATCTTTGTGCTTTATGCATCAGAAGAATAAGGTGTTTATTTTATTTTATTTTTTTTGCCCCTCCCCTCAACAACCAATTTTTGCTCCTCAGGCTGTTGGTTGGCTTATAAGCAGCAAAAGTTATCTCTTACAATTCTGGAAGCTAGGACTTCCACGATCAAGGCACTGACGCTTTTGGTGTCTGATGAGAACTTCTTGGTTCACAGATGGCGTCTTGTTGCTGTAGCCCCACTTGGCTGAAAGATTAGGGGTCTCTGTCACAAGAACACTAATCCCATTCATGAGAGCCCCAACCTCATGACTTAGTCACCTCTCAAAGGCTCCACTTTGAAACACCATGACATTGGGGATTAGGTTTCAACATATGAATTGGGGAGGAGGGGCACAAACTTGCAGTCTATTGCAACCCCCCTAGTAGGTTATGTCAGTCCAAGAAGAAATCTAGACAGGTATGAATTTATTCCAGAGGAGCAACTGTGTTTTACTCACTAGGCTGCAACTTGCTTTGTTCATTCAAAACTATTCCATGGACATTTTTCTGTATCAGTACTTACAGCTCTAACTAATTTTTTAAATGGCCATGTGAAAATTTTATCATATGGATCACCACAATCTGTTTAACCAATTCCTTGTTAGGTTCCTAGGTTATTTCACTCTTACTGCGGGAAAAATTCCATAGCAAACATCCGTCTAGATGCATATTGCACATCTTTCACACTTCCTTGAAGATGAGTTCCTGGAAGTGGTATTGCTGGGAGAGTTGGGAGCTTGAAGGCTTTTTGTCTTTTATATCAAATTAGCCTGCTGGGAAGCTAATAGTTGAATCTCAGCCTACCTATAAACACTCAGTGTTCATTTTCCCATCCCCTCATCAAAACTGGGCAGTGGTATTCATTCAGATCTCTGCTGGTCTGATGGGATGAAGAGCCTGCCTTAATGATTACTAGTAGAGTTATTCAGGCGTATCTATCATTTGCATTTCTTGGGGAGTTGTTTATTCTTGTTCTTTGCCTGTTTTTCATTTGGTGGTAAGGTTTCCCTTTTTTTGTATGTGCAGGCTGTTAATCCTTGTTATATGTTACAAATACTTTTTTTTTAAAGATTTATTTATTTATGCATACAAGCTGGGGTACAAGGCCAGAGGCGTGAGGTGGCAAGAGGGTACACCAGGGACAGAGCAGGGAACAGAACAGGCAGATCGATGGAAACACACTGCTGAGGGGAGCAGTGGGCGAAGCAGGAGAGGTCTGCCGCACCATGTGGGAATTTCCCCGGCTGGGCATCGAACTCGCATCACCGCTGCCGACAGCTCCACAGCACAGTGCTTAACCGCTGCGCCACCAGGGAGGCCCCATATACTTTTTAAAGAAGTTTATGTTTAAATGCCATTTTCCCCCCATTTATCCTATAATAGTATTCTTAGAAATACCTTTTTCCTGAGGCTAATCCAAATAATTGCCTCCGTTTGTCTTAGGTTTTTTTAACATTTCTTCTTTATCATTTTCAACCACCCCTACCCATTTTTTGGAAGCTGAGGAGCAAGTTTCTAGAATTGCTGTGATAATAGCTTCAGTTTTGCCATGTGCTCTCCTCCCCATCCCTCACTTCCCCAGTGAATAAATTTAAAAATTGGGCTTTTCATGAGATAGTTTTATTTTTGAAAAGCATTATCCTTTTCTTCTGACCCTTTGGTTTTTCTCTCATTTATTTCTAATCTTAGGAATCAGACACACAAGGACACCAGGTGGCCGCCAGGTTCTCTCACATCCTGCAGAAAGATGCCTTCCTCGTGTTTCGCTCCCTCTGCAAGCTGTCCATGAAACCCCTTGGTGATGGCCCCCCAGATCCAAAGTGAGCAGACAGCAGTTCTCAGCCATCTCTAACCCCAGTGATCCAGGGAAATGTTGGGATACCCCAAGAATCCCCAGTGCTGTGGGTGCAAGTACAGGAATCTCCTCAGGATCTCCTTTCAAACTCAGGCAGTCCCTCCTGGTCTTTTCATAGCGAATCATTTCCGTGTCTCCTCCAACCAAGATTTTGCCCAGTTTTGCTTTCTTTGTGTGATATGCTGAGAAGAATCACTATGTAGACATGCACCCTGTTGTTACTGACTCAGGGATTTACTCTCCTGAGCGGGGTAGGCGGAGCAGGATGTGTACCAACCTCAGTTCTGCCCTGGTTGGAAACCTCTGCTTTGCAGATACAGATTTAAGCCCCACATTCTGCCCAGAAAAGTGAAGCTTTTCTTTGTAGTGAATGAACTGCCTGTGGGATGGCGGTGCTGTGGCGTGTCCCTGTGCGACTTTGGAGCCAGAGCCACCTGCCTTGGGTCCCAGCTCCTCCCCTCCGACCACGCCATGACTGTAGCAGTCACCAGACCCACATGAGAAATGGGGCTGTGGCAACACCTCAGAGGAGCGATTGACTGCATCATGGTACTGTGCTGCCCAGGCTCAGGGCCCTGCCCCTGAAAGTTTCATAGTCACTGCTGTTATCTTTGTTACCTGGCAGTAATGATGATCTTCAACTCTTCTAGTGAAGATGTGATAACCATGAAGGAAATCGTTCATGAGAATTTTCCGTTTTTTCACCATACCTGGGGGCTGGGGAGGATGAAGATGGATGGACAGAGTATGCCATCTCCTGTTTCTGGGGGCAGATGTCTTGTTCTCACATGAATGATGTAAAATAATCGGTTCTGTTAGTACAGCTGCAGAACCAGCTCTCCAGAACCACTTGACACATAATTTACTTCCCTGTGTGCTCTACTTCTGACAGAGAGGGCCAGAAAGAATAGGGCTGGCAGCTCTTTTCTCACGGGGCTTGCTAGTTCCAAGAATGAACCCACTTTGTCCCATCTGTCCTCATTCTGTTGACATTGAGTACTGTCGCTACTTCTTAACTCATTGGCTTCTTGGAATATTCTGCTCACTGGTCTAAGAGCAAAGCCTTCTCTCTAAGCATCCTTTCTAAAATTTTATCTTTAGCACTCTCGTTTTCTGTTTGCTCTGCCAGATCCCACGAGCTGCGCTCAAAAGTGGTCTCCCTGCAGCTGCTCCTCTCCGTGTTGCAGAACGCTGGCCCGGTCTTCAGGACTCACGAGATGTTCATCAACGCAATCAAGCAGTATCTCTGCGTGGCATTGTCTAAAAACGGCGTCTCTTCAGTGCCTGATGTTTTTGAGCTCTCGCTTGCCATTTTTCTTACTCTTCTTTCCAACTTTAAAATGCACTTGAAAATGCAAATAGAGGTATGGCTCAAATTGATTTTTTAATTTGATGACGTGTCCCTGATGAGTTCACTGCTATTGGTGTAGTCACCAGGAACTACACAAGTATAATTGGCACCCTGAAGAACCTTTTGATTGAGAAAAGAACATAAAAGGTTCCCGCCCCAAAATCTTACGTGTCAAATTTTAAATAAAAGTCTAAATTGCATGATCTGTATGCTGTGTTCAGCCCTACAAACATGTTTGGTTAATCTGTAAATTGTTTAAAATGGCTTAAATCAGTTGCTAAATTGGGAAATCAGATTTTAGAGAAAATCCAGGTTTCTGGTTTCTCTTGAAAAATCACAACCCCGAGCCTGCCTGTCCATGTGGCAGTTCACAGCAACTGCTTCCTCTCACGGGGCTCATGGTCTGCAGGTCACCATGCCCTACCCCGAGCTGTCACACAAGGTCTCATGCTGTCCAACAGCACTGGCGCCCAGCTCCTCTCTATCTGTCCAGGCCACTTTACTCCTTTAAAAGCTTTGGGGGTTTTGAACCCTACTTTAAACTGCCTATTTACCAGTGTCCTCCTTTATCTTCATGTCATATAGGTCTTTTTCAAAGAGATTTTCCTGAACATTTTAGAAACATCAACAAGTTCTTTTGAGCACCGGTGGATGGTTATTCAGACTCTGACAAGGATCTGTGCAGGTATTTTCACCCTAGGGTACTCATCCATTTTACTGGCCCAGAAACACTTTTGGTGCTTCAGTTTCCAAAGTCCAGATTAAGACCTCCTTTGACAGTTTTAGTGACATGTTGGGAAAATGGTTACCTTAAAGGCAGATACTCTAACTTAGTGACTAGCCCCATCCCACCTCTCCTTTAGAAGATGACCGACTCAGTCTGATTTGTCCCAGACTTCCTGGTTTTAGCACTGGAAGTCTTGGTCTTGGGAAAGACCAAGATTCCTATGATTCAGCGAGTGCTGAGGCTAGACTTCCTAGCACCTCCTGCATCCATTTCCTCAGTGAGGTTTGTCTACCTGAGTCGGTAGTTCTCTGGGGAAAGGAATTTGACAAAAGGGTCTCATTTAATTAGAAAACACAGCTGCTGCTTGTGTTCCATCAGAATTTCTCATGTCTGTGTGTTATTTTCCAAGATGCCCAGTGTGTTGTGGACATTTATGTCAACTACGACTGTGATTTAAATGCTGCTAACATTTTTGAGCGCCTTGTAAATGATTTATCCAAAATCGCTCAGGGAAGAAGTGGACACGAGCTGGGAATGACACCTTTGCAGGTAAAAATACTGAAAACACTTGTTACATTGGATGTTCATTCATCTCAGTAAACATCTGTCACATCCAGGTACTGTCCTCTGTGCTGTTTTGTTCACAATAGTGAACACAAAACACAACACACACTCTGGTGCGCAATTGCTGCCAGCACGGCACTTGGTGCGGACAGTGAAGACGTGGATGTAGAGGAGAGCTGGAGCGGGAGGCTGTCCTTTTTCACAGCCCTCAGGGTCGTCTCCCTGGAAGGGGGCAGAAAACTCAACTCACTGAGAGCACAGTCACCTTTCCAAAGATGGTGCGGGAACAGGATCTCAGTCTCGGGATGGGCAGCACAGACAGCCTCTTACTAGGAGACTGTCTCGTAATACTCAGATACCTACAAAAATAAGATCCTTAACTTGAGGCCTCTAAATGAACAGTCAGAAGGTCTGTGAGCTGCCTGGAGTTACAGATAGAATTTTGGTGTCTGGGCATTTTCCCTAAAGAACGTCTCTAGTTGTTAGATTCACAGAGAAGTCTGTACCACCTTAGATGCTATTTTGCGTATAAAATATTTCATTTTTATCTTCTGCAAACTCATTCAATTTTTTTATGTAAAATGCTTTGTTTAGGAAAAAAAATCGGTGTTTTTATTTACTTGTAGAGTCAGCCTTAAAATGGAATGCATTTTTGAGACTTTAAGGATAAGGCTGTATCCAAATTTGCTCACTTGTATAACACTCTTTATTCTTTTTTCAAGGTCACTGATTAACAACGCCCTGTTACTAGGGGGAAAAAAGTTTTAAGTGTTTTTAAAAATTACACGGGGCATCCCAGGTGGCACAAGGGGTTAAGTCTCAGCCTATGAAGCTATTGGCAGCCACTGCAGCACGAGTTCGATCCCCAGCCAGAGGGCTTCACACATGGAGCAGCAGACCTCTCCTGCCTCACCCACTGCTCCCCTCAGCAGTGTACTTCAGTCATTCTGCCTGTTCTCCTCCCCACTCTGACACTGGTGAATCCTCTCACCCCCCCACCCTCCACCTCTGGCCTGCACCCCAGCTCTTGTATGCATAAATCAATAAATCTAAAAACAATTATACAAACTAAGAATAAGATCTTTGTTTTAAAAATCCATGTGGTGTTAATTGTAGGAAAGCGCCCACCCTGGGGTTTGGCTGCTAGGATGTGGTAGCGAACCCCTGTAGAGATATTCAGGGCACTTTGTATTGTGCCCTTTTAATACTTGTGCCACCTGTTAACTTTTCCTTGGGTTTTATACTGAATAGCCCTGAATGTCTGAGATGCTCATTTGGTATCTGCACTTAATTTAGCTGCTAAGACTGTTTTGTGTCACTTCTGTCCTTCAGGAGCTCAGCCTGAGAAAGAAGGGCCTGGAGTGCCTCGTGTCCATTCTCAAGTGCATGGTGGAATGGAGCAAAGACCTGTATGTGAATCCCAACCACCAGACCAGCCTCGGTGAGGGGATGTTGTTGCTTCTACTGCCTCCTCTGTTCTGGACAGGCTGCCTAGGACTGTGGGAAAGCTGTCTTGGTGTAGTTGTCTCAGAACTAGCAGAACACTTCAGGATGCTAAATACCTGTCATATTTTAAAGATTCTGCTTCTCTGGGGAATGGTGTGAGTTGTGCTCTGCCCTAATTTTTCCAGATGGAGAGCCAGTGTTGATTTTTTCTACCTCTTTTTAGGAATTCCTCCCTTACTTTTGAAGCACCTCCTTTATGATATACCAAGTGCCCCTGTGTGCATTAGTCTGTCTCTGAATTTTCTTTTCTGTTCTACTGACTTTATTCTCACACCAGTACCATGCTTTTCAAATGACTGGAGTTCTATAGTTAGTTTGGAAACAGAATTCCGTAGTTAGTCTTGACTGCTTCTGCACTTTTATTATTTCATGTGAATTTTAGAATCAGTTTATGGAGTTCCTCCAAAAAAATTAAGTTTTTAATTAAAGTGTCTGAGTGATAACAAGTTTTCTTGGATTTTATCTTTACAGTACCAGCTTTATTGTTGTAGGTTTGGGAAAGGTAATCACACAACCAGACCTGAGCTCAGCTCTGTCTGTGTCCCACCTGCTTATTTGGTTTCCTTTGCTTTGATGTCCCTGCAGGTCAGGACAGGTGCACAGATCAGGAAATGGGGGATGGGAAAGGCCTTGACATGGCAAGACGGAGCAGTGTGACTTCCTTGGAGTCCACTATGTCCTCAGGGACCCAGACAACCATCCAGGATGATCCAGAGCAGTTTGAAGTCATCAAGCAACAAAAGGAAATCATTGAACATGGCATTGAGCTGTGAGTATGGCTGTCACTCCGGCTCGATCTCTTGGGCCTCTGACAAAGCCAGTCTTCTTTGGGACCCTGGACAGACTCTTGGGGGTATATGCCCATTCCTGCTACTTTTACCTGAGCCTGACTGAGCCAGACAAAGGGAGAGTGTGCAGGGTGGGAGTGTGTGTGTGTGGAGATTTAACACCATCCTGTGATTGATGGCTGGGTTTTTTTGTTTGTTTTGTCTTGTTTGCATAATAAAAATATGAAACCAATGTAGAGGACAGAAAAGTACAAAGCAAGAATGTAAAAATTGCTCAGAAACTTACCTAGAGGAAATTACCAGTTGTAATGTTTTTGTTTTCCAATTATATATTATGAGAAATCTCAACAAACAGAAAAATTAACATTTGTCATATTAGGTTTATATATGTTTATTGGAAATACTACCATATAGCCATACCTTCATTGTTACTACCTTGTTAAGTTTTAATGTGTTTCCTTCCTCTTTCTCTCTCCTCTCTCTCTCTCTTTCTCTCACACGCACACACACGCGTGCACGCGCGAGTATACACACACATACAGAGTCTCATATTCTATCTAACTTTTGAATGGTTAACTCAGTAAATTCAGTTTATTTTAAAAGTTGAAATTATAATGCTCATTTACTAATTGAAGTATTAATCTCATTTCCACTCTTACTATCCCTGCCCACCCCCAGTCTGTTCTCCCCACAGCAGTTAAAGTCCTTTTAAAAGGGTAATTCAGGTCTTAGCACTCCCCTGCCTATAATCTTTCCGTCTTTCCCATTTCCTCATCACGGCCTCACCCAGCTCACTGACTTCATCTCCTGCTGGTATCCTTCAGTCACACGATGCACTTCAGCTATTCGAACACTTCACACACTTCATCATTGCCCGTCTGCTTTGAGCACTCTAAGGCCTTTTTTATCCTTCAGATTTGTGAAGACATCTCTTCCTCAAAGAGGCCTTCTGTAACCACACTATCCAAACAGGTCCCAAGTTTTCTTTTTACCCTATTCAAGTCCATTCTTAACAGCTCTGCCACAAGTTGTGCTTGTTTATGAATATCATTCTATAAAGTAGGGCCTGGTAAATAACAAATTGAATCTAAACATTCGTTAAATGTGCCTGCCTTTCAGAGGCACTACAAAATAAGAGTGCCTCAGCACTCTTAAAGGAAATCCTAGGCTGTTATGGTGACTCTTGTGGACATCAGAGATTCCAGGCTGCTGTGATCTCTGCGTCATCATTGTATCTTCTGCATTTCCAGCTTCAGTGTTGTCTCAAGGTTTAATATGACTGCTGGAGCACCAGTCATCATACCTGTATTCCAGGAAAAGAATAGGAAAGTGCAAAAAGAATATACTTTCCAGCTAAATCAGCTTTGTTTAAGGACTCTTCCTGGAAATCCCCTCACCAATTCTGCTCACGTCCCACTGACCAGAACTTTATCACATGAGCATACCTTGTTTAAGGGGTGGGCGAATGTAGTTTTCATCCAGATATTTGTGACCTAGCTGAATATCTAGGGCTTTATTGGTGTTGGAGAAGGGAAAAGGAATATTGGGTGACAACCAGAAGACGTTGCTATGGCCAGTCAGAAATTAAAGGTGGAATTTAGAAAACCTACCAGATACAACAGCCCTCCACGCTGATAGTGATGATGTGATTGTGTGTTGCAGTAATTAGCTCTTCATGCTGATACTGTAATCTGCCTCAAATGCCAGCCAGCCTTTTCTGTTCTCCGGATTTTGAAATAAGCAACCCTGGTTCCCTCTCTTCTTGAAACAGATTCAACAAGAAACCCAAGAGAGGGATCCAGTTTCTTCAGGAGCAGGGCATGCTGGGAGCATCTGTTGAAGACATTGCCCAATTCCTGCACCAGGAGGAGCGCCTTGATTCTGTAAGTCTGGGGATTGGGCACTTGAATGTGGGTTCCATCGGGTGGTTCTAAGACCTTTCTAGCTTTGACCTAGAGGTTGGCCGTCCCTGGGCCCACTGGCTGTTGTCCCCACCCCTGCTTACCGTGGTCCTACTTACCCCTTCCACTACTGTTGGAATAAGTTCTTTGTGGGGAATGAACTAACCTCCTGGCGGGCAGTTGTGTATTTGATGGAATGGTGTCAGAGCTGGAAATTGTTCTTTTGGCTCCCTGTCTGCAATTAACCTTCCTGGATGTGTCCCATCATTCCTCTGTTTTTACGTGTCTTGTGCCTCTTCCTCTTCTTCACCTGTAGCAAGACAGACTGAACCTAGAATGGGTGGGTGGGCAGGCTGGAGGAATCACCTAGTTTTCTAGCAGTTTAACCTGTTCTGGGTGCTTATTAGTGCCGGGGTGTTCTCCTACCCCTCTCCCCACTGCACCCGCCCCCAACACTGAAGTGTCTTTTATTGTACATTTATATTTGACAACTTCTAGATGTGAGTGTGTATGTTTCAGACCCAAGTAGGTGATTTTCTGGGAGACAGCACACGGTTCAATAAGGAGGTGATGTACGCCTACGTGGACCAACTTGACTTCTGTGAAAAGGAGTTTGTCTCAGCATTGCGAACATTTCTAGAAGGTTTCCGCCTACCTGGAGAAGCCCAGAAGATTGATCGGTTAATGGAGAAGTTCGCTGCAAGATACATAGAGTGCAACCAGGGGTGTGTGTCATGTTTACTCCCCCTCCGTATTACCTTTCGCCTGCTTCAGACACTAATTGTAATTTGGCTGGAGGTTGAGTCTAATCTTATAATCTGCCAGTTAACTAAAGGTCATCGCCTGGTGTGCTCAGGCATGATCTCGCATGAGGCCTTGCAGCGGCTGTTTGTGTGCCCTTTCTACAGATGAGGAGATCGAGGAGGGTAGAGCCCACACCATGAATTACGATCAGAGTGGTTTTATGAGTTAAGGTGGCACTTACCTAATCGAGAACCAGTTTAACAACCGAGTTAATGTATCTGTAAGCATTTTGTGCTTTGGGTGCCTCACTCACCTCACCCTCGTCCCCGGCCCTGGTTGTTCTTCAAGGATTTTCTTACAGATCTTGGGAACTGCTTTGTTGAAGTCTAGCACTCCGGCATGGTCTCAGTTAGCTTTTTTACACTCAGGATCGTTGGTCTTTGTTCTATGATGATGAAGGCTCTGCCATCACGTAGTGCATCTGGTAGCTTTTAGTGACGTGTCTGCACATTAGCAGGGCCCCTCCAGCCGCATGTCCAGCCGTGTTCTCACGTTGTGATCTTTCCTTCCAGGCAAACTCTGTTTGCTAGTGCTGACACGGCGTATGTCCTTGCGTACTCAATCATCATGCTAACTACAGACTTGCACAGCCCTCAGGTAAGAGATTCAGTGACCTAGACTGTAGCTAAATAAGTGGCTTTGCACCATTGGCCATTTTTTCAATGTTTTTTAATATTTTTCAATTTTAGGTAAAAAATAAAATGACAAAAGAGCAGTATATCAAAATGAATCGAGGTATCAACGATAGTAAAGACCTACCAGAAGAATATCTCTCCAGCATCTACGAAGAGATAGAAGGCAAAAAAATTGCAATGAAAGAAACAAAAGAGCATACAATTGCAACCAAATCTACTAAACAGAGTAAGGTCTAATGGCAAATTATTTCTATTGATTTCAATTTTTGAGTGTATCAGAATGTGTGATTAAGTTCCCTGATGATAAATTTGATTTGCATATGTAGGTGTCTGAATAAGAAATGTGATTAAATTAATTATTGTGATTCTGTGGGTTCCCTCATAATATCACCATCTTCTTGCTAGATTTGTGATTAGTTACGAGAGGGTATATAAGTAATCTGAGAGCTAAATTACTTCCCAGAAACATTCCTTAAACCTTTCCCTGTGGTCATTCTGCCAGCCTCCATTAGGATTCGATTAGTTAAGCCTCCCTGGTGGCGCAGCGGGTTAAGTCTCAGCACTATGAAGCTATCCGTAGCCACTGTAGCATGAGTTGGATCCCCAGCCAGGGAGCTGACCCACATGGCACAGCAGACCTCTCCTGTCTCTTCCGCTGCTCCCCTCAGCAGTGTACTTCAGTAGACCTGCCTGTTTTGCTCCCTGCTCTGTCTCTGGTGAATTCTCTCACCACCCCACACCTCTGGCCTACACCCCAGTTCTTATTTAAATAAATAATCAATCTTGGGCCTCCCTGGTGGCACAGCGGTTAAGCGCTGCGCTGTGGAGCTGTCGGCAGCAGCGATGCGAGTTCGACGCCCAGCTGGGGAGAATCCCACATCATGTGGCAGACCTCTCCTGCCTCGCCCGTTGCTCCCCTCAGCAGTGTATTTCTGATCTGCCTGTTCTGCTAGGTGAACCCTCTTGCTACCCCACACCTCTGGTCTGTGCCCCAGCTTGTGTGTATAAATAAATAAATCTTTTAAAAGAAAATAAATAAATAATCAATATTTAAGAAAAAAAGGATTCTATTGGTTAAGGCCTCTGTGAAACTCCACCTTTTGTTCAAGAGGCAGCAGAGTGGAGGGTTCAGAGCACAGGTTTAGTGCCACACTGCCTGGGTTCAAGTCCCCTGTCTACTACCTACTCACAGCATGACCTTGGGCAAGTGCTTAACCTCTCCGAGCCTCATCTTTTCCGTCAGTAAAATGGTAATATTTGTAACAGAAATAATGAAATTGTGTCTGGCAGGCATTCAGTGGGTATAAGCTGCTACTGTCATGTTCTTATTTCCTTATAGATGTAGCTAGTGAAAAACAGCGACGGCTGCTCTACAATTTGGAGATGGAACAAATGGCTAAAACAGCCAAAGCTCTGATGGAGGCTGTGAGCCACGCCAAAGCCCCGTTTACCAGCGCCACTCACTTGGACCACGTCCGGCCAATGTTCAAGGTGAGAAAGGACTTGGCTAGGCCTGACTCTGGAGCTGCCCAGCTGGCAGCTAACCAGAGCGTATATAATGGTGAAGAGATCAAAGAGAGCAAAGGCCAAGTGCGCATGCTTATCTCTGAGCCAGTGACCCAAGCAGGGCCTTCCTGGAAGCCCTTTGATGATGCAGGGGAAGTGCCCGCCTTGGCTGCAAACGTGGGCTCTGTCCAGTTCGAATCCTGCCTTTGCGCTTTGTCGTGACCTTGATCAGAGCGCTCAGCCTCTCTCTGTTCACCATCTGTACAGTGGGGACAGAAACAGGGTCCCTTGTCAGGGCTGCAGGGGATTGAATGAATTCATAGTTATTACTCTGGCCAGAGACCATTTTAGTGCAACCTGTACCTGAGTAGCCTAGTTTGTCAGGTGAGATTAGGTGAAGTCTCTGCATTTTAAATGTCTGGAAAAGAAATGTTCTCTATACATAGCATTAATTTGTCTCAAAGATATCTTTATAATAACTGTCAGTGGCGTTTTAGTTGTTCAGTTCTAGATTTTTGTTAACTTTTATTTACAGCAGATTCGCGAGAAAATTGAATGGAAAAGTAAAGTCTAAATATTTTGAATTCGGTGCTGAGGTGAGAAACTGTATGCCTAAAACCTTTGCGTCATTGTAAGCTCGTGTCACCGCAATTCAAAATAATAAGGAACCTTTCCATAAACTTAGTTCATAGAATATAAGTCGCTTATGCATTTTACCGGCCAGTCTGTGATTGGCAATGGCGGCAGTGGGTCTCTGACTGATCAGCGCATTTCCCATGGGCACAGGTAGACCTGATGGTGGCAGCATGCTCACCACACATCCCTCTCTCTACACGTAGTAAATAGCACCTCGATAGCAACAGCTTTGCCCAGAATTAGGAGGAACTCTTGTATTGTGAGTGGGATCTATGGAAATGAAAATAGCAGTGAGCATGTCTACTGGCAGTGCTCCTCGTGAGCAGGGCAGCCTCCACGTGCCCTTCCCACCCTGGAAGTTGATATTCTGGAAACCCTTCTTCCTTGGCAGCTGGTGTGGACGCCACTGTTGGCCGCCTACAGCATCGGACTGCAGAACTGTGACGACACTGAAGTGGCCTCCCTGTGTCTGGAAGGCATCCGCTGTGCCATCCGGATCGCCTGCATCTTTGGAATGCAGGTGGGTGTAAGTTAGCAAAGCCCCAGAGATGCCAGTGGACTGTGTTCTTTTAGACTTGGCAAAACTTAGAAATTATCAGAAATTTCTAATCAGCCACAAATATCTCACCAAACTGTTTACGTATGCCTGCTGAGAAGAAACACAGGTTTACCCTGGCAATGGCCTTATTAGGGGAGAAAGCTGGAGATTTGTCTAGATCATTCTTTCAGAATAGGCGGTGTCCACGCTAATTGACCAGGATTCTTGTGGATACTGGAATTTACTAGTTAAAGCATTCAACAGATTCCTTCCCTACTCCTTCAACAGGAAGTAGAATGCAGAGCATACATTTGAGGTCAGTTGGAAAGGAGAGAGCTAGTTCTCCAACATGTGGTGTGTAAGGAGCTTTAGAGGGTGTCCACTAGCAGGATACCGTATGGGATAGCTGGCCTGGTCATGTGCGTAAAGCCTGTTGATGTGTATGCAGAAGGTCTCAGACCACCCAGCCTCTAGTCAGTCCCGCACATGTGAAAACAGTCACGCCAAGGGTGGAATCTCCACTCTCTCCATTACAGCTGGAACGAGATGCCTATGTGCAGGCTCTTGCTCGCTTCTCCCTGCTGACAGCCAGCTCCAGCATCACAGAAATGAAGCAGAAAAACATCGACACCATAAAGACGCTTATTACCGTGGCTCACACGGACGGCAACTACCTTGGGAATTCCTGGCATGAGGTATGTGTGTTCCTTCGAAAGCCTGGCAGTTACTGCTTCTTCGCTGGGGTGACTCCAGGCCTCCCTTTTACTGTCGTTCTTTGGTCAGTTCCATTTTTCTGAGATCAAGCCTCACTTTAACTCAAGGTCTTCTCTTAGCCACAAATACCTCCTGTGTCTGAAAGTCAGACTCTAGGGTCATATTGGGTGAACTGTGTCCAGATGCACCACCTGACAGAGCGCCCTGGCACAGTGGCCAGTGCAGGCGTGGGGTGCACTTCCCAAATTGGCTCCACTTTCCCCACATCCTGTGCGCCCCCTGGGAGCTACTGTCTTCAGCATACTCATCTAAAACGAAGCCAGGAGCCTGATTTCCCTTGTGATAGTACCTAAAAAGAAACGGTCAACACTTACAATGCACCATGGAGGGAGATTGCCAGCGTGCTCACACATTCATTTAAACAGTGTTCAAAGATCACCACGTAAGGGTAATAATTATTGATGTGAACAAACATTTTTGAAAGGTGATCATCAAAATTATAGTTATTCGAGGGAAAAGATTAGAAACAGCCTCAAATTCCCAATGAATTTGAGATGAGATATCACTCTTTTTTTTTTTAAGTGTGGTACACCATGCCTTAGAACGTTACCTCGCCATTAAAATGATGTTGCTGAAAAGACCTAGTGAATCAGTGAACAGCTACTTTCTCTCCTGTAACTTCTTCTTTAACCTGGGTGGTATGATCAGTGGGCTGTGCCATCCTGCTAGTTACCAAATATATTGCAACACCTGTAAATGTTAGAAACAACTTGAGTGGCATTAATTGATGGTCAGATGCCTTGAGAAGTCAAGTTGGAGCCGTAAGTTCTTGGCCACAGTGTAGGTAACATACTTTGCAAGACAGCAATCCCCAGCTCTTGGAAAAGAGGGAACATTGATAGCTTTACTGGTGATAATTTAATAGATCATGCTGTGAGGAAAAGTCAGGGGATGTTCTCTTTGATTTAAGTCTCTCTCTCAATCAAGAGGAAGATAGTTGATAAGTTAAAATACTCAGACCTTTTTATAAGTTAAAATACCCTCCAGGCCTGAGAATTAGTCTTCTCTCACAGCACACCCATCCTGGGGCACATTCACATTCATTCATTTAACTGAATAATGATTGCCAACTATTTTAAGTGCTTGAGATTCAGCAGTGAACAAGACAGAGTTAATGCTCTGTTGGTGCTTGAGGCAGAGAACAAAGAAATATATGGCATAATGCCAAAAAGTAGTAAAGGGTAAGGGAAAAAAGTGTAACCTGGAGTTAGTGATGGAGGTGGTGGTGTGATATCAATGTGGTCAAGGAGGTCTCTCTGAGGGAGACATGTCTGAGGTGAGAATCAAAGGAGTGAGCCATGGCATGAGGAAGAGCAAAAGAGTGCCAGGCCCAGGGGTAGGAGGAGACCTGTGAAATTAAAGGAGTAGCAGTGAAGCCAGTATGTCATGAGCAGGAGAGTAGGAAGCAGTGGAGGTGACTGGGCCGAACTAGAGGGCGCGCTCACTGATGGCATGGTGGGTAGGATCCCCTCTTCCTATCAAGTGCTCTTTCTTTATTGAGTTTTTTAAAACATGTAGTGGCATGGCCTCCGTGGTGGCACAGTGGTTAAGCGCTGCGTTGTGGAGCTGTCGGCAGCGGCGATGCGAATTTGACACCCGGCCGGGGAGCTTCCCACATGGCGCAGCAGACCTCTCCTGTCTCGCCCGCTGCTCCCCTCAGCAGTGTATTTCAGTCGATCTGCCTGTTCTGCTCCCTACTTTCTCTCTGGCCACCCCATGCCTCTGGCCTGTACCCCAGCTTGTATGCATAAGTACATAAATCTTTTAAAAAAACAACAACATGTAGTGGCATGCCTCTGCTGTGACAGCTTTTCTTTGCTCATTTTCTTTTCCCCTTTTTAATAATTCTTTTAAAAAGTCAGTCTTCAAGATACATACTCCATGGATTGCCTAGCCAGAGCTAGGGAAACCATCCAAAGAAGATAAAAAAAAAGCTATTTCAAAGAACGCTTTCGTGACTAAGATTATAGTGTCCTTTCAGGCTGTAAAGTGAGAGCTCATTTCTTCACTTTTTCTTTTCATTAGATCTTGAAATGCATCAGCCAGCTGGAGCTTGCTCAGCTGATAGGAACCGGGGTGAAGACCCGCTACCTGTCTGGGTCTGGACGTGAAAGAGAAGGGAGCCTCAAGAGCCACACATTGGCAGGAGACGAGTTCATGGGCCTTGGCCTCAGTAAGTCACCCGGCCCCACAGCTGGACATCACGGGTTTGAAGTTAACCAGGATGACACACTTGTCTCATCAGGGCTGTTAGGCACCGTTACTTCCTACGTGCCAGCTGGCAGTGTGGTTCTGAATGAAGATGGAAGTGCTGCTTTGGCTCTCTTAACTGTGATTCAGCTGTCAAGTAAAATGCCTATTTTGCTAAAACCAGCAGGGTGCATTGCTTTCCTTTCTATACATGTAACTGCATTGTTGGGAAGGGAGGGATGAGTGGAAGCTGTTTACTTAGGGAGGCTACAACTTTAGTTTCTGGTATTGGAGGGATGGGTACGTGTGTCTCAGATTTTAAAAGGAAGATTCAGCATCTCTCTATTTGGGAGGTGCTTTTCTTAAATGGTATCCTTATGCATGTAGGATTTTTCTCTCACTGTACATTGGATTGAGAGACTCTCTTATTAGTGTTGTGACATAATAATAGTAGATAGGACAAACGAAGGTGCTAGACCACATTCCAAGCACTTAGTTTATTTTTTTTTAATTTATTTATTTATACATACAAGCTGGGTGAAGGCCAGAGATATTGGGGTGGGGGGGGCAGGATTCACCAGAGACAGAGTGGGGAGCAGAACAGGCAGATCTACTGAAGTACACTGCTGAGGGGAGCAGCAGGCGAGACATGCTGCGCCATGTGGGAAGCTCCCTGGCCGGGTATTGAACTTGTGCTGCAGTGGCTGCCGATCGCTTGATAGTGCTGAGACTTAACCTGTTGGCGCCACCAGGGAAGCCCCCAAGCACTTAGTTTATACATTTATATAAATTTTAACTTGCTTAAACAACTCGATGAGGTAGGAACTATAACCCTGTTTTGTAATGAGGAAACTGATGCACTGGGGGTGGAGTAACGTGACCAAAGGCACAGTGCAGGGAAGTTGCAGAGGTGAGTTTCAAACCCAGGTGCCACACAGAGTGGTCGCAGTGAGAGAGTACAGTGGTTGCAAGCGTGGACTCTTGAGGATAAGGGATTATGGCAGAGAGCCATGGAGGATGACTGGAGTGAAACCTGGGAAGCACCCAACATTCAGCAGGTGCAAACCATAGCACATTCTAGGAGCTCTCATTTCTTTTCCTAAATGTAGGCATTTGAATCCTATAACCACGTAAAAGACTTAAGAAAGTGAGTTGGTCAGTACAAACAAGGGAGCTTGGGATAAGGATGTATTTTAAATGCCCAGTATCACTTGTCATCGGTTGAGGGACTCTTTGCCTGTGGACCATTCTCATTTATGTCTCGTCTTTGCCTGTTGATGGCACAGGGTGCTTTGTTGAGGATACTTGGCTGTTTTTGAAGTATTGCTGATTTCGCACATTGTGTTTCAGGTAATTTGGTGAGCGGTGGAGTGGATAAAAGGCAGATGGCCAGCTTCCAGGAGTCGGTGGGCGAGACCAGCTCTCAGAGCGTGGTTGTAGCTGTGGACAGGTAACGATTCTGTTCCCCGGTGCAGCTGGCCAAGCCAGCGGCTGGGCATTCTCAATGTAGTTACAAGGTGTGAATGACTTCTCGGTGTTTGACTATTGGAAAGTGTTGGCAGCTAAGAAAGTAAAAGTGGCAAACACGGTCCACTTCTTTTTTGAAGGCCCATGACCTTCACATTCATTTGAATTGTGACCTTAAATTGCTCATTTTCTTTTCCCCTTTTTAATGATTTTTTTAAAAAGTCAGCCTTCAAGACCCATACTTCAGGGATTATGTGTTTTGGGTATAACTAACACAATGACCAAATTTTGTCAAAAACATGAGTTTTTGCCTATGCTGAGATGTTTTGAATTCTCATTTCTTGAGTAGAAATTAATTTTTAAAAACTCAAGAATGGTTTGGATTTTAAAGCCTACCCATGGATGAGAACTGGCTGAGTTGACAGTTTCTATTTCTTTTTTACTCATAACCTTTCCATTGTTTACTCAGACCCTCCTTGCTTGCTTCAAACTTGACTGAAATATCCAAGAGAAATATAGGTATTATTTGAAGACATCCATTAGGTACCAGTGCTTAAAATACACATTTTCTTAAAATCACCAAACTCCTGAAAATTACCATTGAATAATCATGTGAACTAGTACTCACTTGGCTAATGACCTATACCAGTGCATTTAATACAGACAGTTTTGCAATATTGGCAGTGTAGAATGCTTTGTATTGTTCTCAGAATAATTCTCTTAGTGTTTTATTGTTTTTTCTTTGTGTGTTTTGTTTTCACCTAACATTTTAAACTCTTTATCAGCTTATTTTCCTTACCTTGCTCCTTTGCCTTCTGTGGCTGTCTCACCTCAGCTTTTCTTCTAGGTTTTTGGCAACACCTCTTGTGTGTTCCAGTTAACTGCACCAGTAAGCAGTTGCCGCTATTGTTTTTCATAGGAAAACAAACAAACAACAGGGAAATGGCTCTTTCCCTGAAGGCAGTTTTGGTCAGGTCAAATAAAGACAAGACTGGCAAATGGGGCTTTTTAGGGTACTGCCAGGCAGGTCAAATAATGCCAGTCTGAAGATAGTGTTTGGGGGAACTCCGAGACAGTTCCCTCTCGAGTGTCATCAGGCTCAAGTTAGTGGTGTTTCAAAGCTGTTAGTGTTCGAGGCTCCTGCAGAGCTGGGGAACAGGTAACAAACATAGGCCCAGTTAAAAATGTCACAGTGTTCATTATTCAAACTAGTGTTCACCCATTTTTCTTGAATAAGCACTCACATTTTCATAAGCTTTTGGTTAATTTCCAGAGTTCAGTTCTGAAAAAGTTGACTTTGGTCATTTTTTGCCAGTGGTTTTTGTTGTTGCACTTATGGAGAGAAGTAGCTTCATGGGGTCCTCACTTTACCACTCCCACTATATGACATGCTGTTAGTTTGATTCTCACTCCCTTCCCTTTTGATGTGTCACATTCTCTTTCTCAGTATTCTGCTCTCAGCTCAGTTCTACACTTTTTTGTTTGTTTGTTTTCTGTTTTTTTAAAAGATTTATCTATTTATGCATACAAGAACTGAAGTGTAGGCCAGAGGTGTGGGGGGTGAGAGGATTCACCAGAAACAGAGTGGGAAGCAGAACAGGCAGCTGTACTGACGTATACTGCTGAGGGGAGCAGCAGGCAAGACAGGAGAGGTCTGTTGCACCATGTGGGAAGCTCCCTGGCTGGAGATCGAACTCGTGCTGCAGTGGTTGTGGATAGCTTCATAGGCTGAGACTTAACCCCTTGCGCCAGCAAGGGGGCCCAATTCTACACTTTTGATGCCTCCTTATTTATTTTAATGGAGGTACCGGACCTAAAATGTTTCCTTTCTGCCTTTTCTAAGTGCTTGAAGTTGAAATTTCACCTTCCAAATCTAATTTCCATTTTATTATATCTGTGATTTCCTCCCTAGAATTTTCACTGGATCCACCAGACTGGATGGAAACGCAGTAGGTATGTATTCAGCTCTCCTGTGATGGCTCCAGCAGCCTTGCACTGTAGCCATCTGACTGGTGCTAACCAGGCCCCTGTGTCGTTGGGTCTGCCTCTAGTGGACTTTGTCCGTTGGCTGTGTGCCGTGTCCATGGACGAGCTGGCTTCACCCCACCATCCCCGGATGTTCAGCTTGCAGAAGATCGTGGAGATATCCTACTACAACATGAATCGCATCCGGCTGCAGTGGTCCCGAATATGGCATGTGATTGGGGATCACTTCAATAAGGTAACGCTTCACATTCAAAACCACGCCATCGGCGCCCACCCCCCAAAAAAAAAAATTAAGAAAGAAAAAGAAAGGCAGGTAACTGGAAGAAAATAATTGAAGTGATAGCGAATTGGCCATATTTTCTGGGTTCCTTTAACTCATTTCCCTGTGAGATCAAGTAGGAGCTGATAGAACTCGGAGATTGAATCAAAAATCCAGGGATACTAAAAATGTCCCATACCTGGGAGGTAGGCTAACGCCATAGGGCTTGTTACTAAGTCACTGGACAAACATTGGTGTTTGAAAGCATTGCCAGGTCCTGAAGTGCCCTCTGATGACCAGAGATTCAGTTCTAGTCTGTGTAGTCTCACTCTTAAACGTTACTACTGCTTGTATTCCGGCTTCCATTACCACCACTTTCCTGTCACCTTTGTCACAGAAGCTAACATTTGTTTTTAAATCAGAAATAAACCAGAGACAGCTAACAACTGATAGTGACAATGGCTAGGAGAAAGCCAGACTGAATTTCTTTCTTTCCACTAGGGCTTTTCTGTACTTACTGGCACACGCACACATGTGTACACACACACACACACGTGTACACACACACACATACACACACACACACACTGAACAAGGAAATCAGAAGAAGAACATGGATTGTGTGTGTATCTGATTTCATTTGCTTCTTCAGAGAAATATAAGAGCTTAATAATACTTTTTTCCATCAAAATGCATTTCATGATTTCAAAACCATTTCTGCAGGCATGAAGATAGTTGTAGAACAGATACTTACAGATAGTGTTATTAAAAACCAGTTTATCCAAAAGAAGAGAAGAAAAACACTAACAAGTTGTCTGCCACTGGGACATAGAACAGACAGTAGAGTGCTGGTGAAGAATTTACAGCATCGCCGTATTTCTGTGGTGTGCATATCCCACCACCACCTGTTTAGAGCCAGCAGTGTGATGTCAATAGCGTGGAGTGGGGAAGACGCAGGCACTGTTGACTCCCACAGGCAGCTGCTGGCCCACTCTAGCTCGCCACTGAAATGAGGCATTGGCACTGCGGTATTGCTTCTAACTGGTCCATCAGCTAATCAGGGTTCTCCGTTTCCTTTTAATTTCCTATCAGCCCAAGGTAAGGTACCTACAGCGCACCATCTGATTGACAAACTACCTGCCTGCCTTGTCCCAGGCAGTAGAAAGATGAGGTCCTTGCCTGTGTGGAGCTCACCCACATTTTATGATAAGATAAATGAGGATAAAGGGTAAGGCGGTGCAGTGTGTCAGAGTTCTTGTGATGGATGTCGGGGAAGGCCTCTTTGGAGGTGACCTTTTGTCTGAACCCTCAGTGAGGAAACAACCACAGAGCCCGCAGATGACGTAGGGTAACAGCGAATAACAGTCTCGTATAAAGTAATCAGCTGACTCGGCAACCATCGTTCTCCCTGTCTGGGTGAATAACTTCTTAGCGTACCACTTGATATAACTGATGAGAAAGAAAATGTGAAACATTAACTTTACATTCTTGTCCAAACCTCTGACAACTAAACTAGAAAGAGCAAACACTGCTCATTCCTCAAGGTCATGTATATAATATTTATTATATATACATATAAAAAATATATATTTATGCCCATAGAAGTTACTTTTCCTACAATTCTGTTGTCAAGACTCTGCAGGCCAATTCTCAGTTATCTAGAGGCCACTTATGGCAAGCTTAGGACATAGTCTGGCAGATGGTAATTAGACATTGCATGGTCGTCAACTTCATTACTAATGTCCATTCCATCTATCAGTGCTGCTAAGCACAAAGTTGTGGAAAGTTCAGTTGCTCACTCTGGGGCTCTTCATTCTTTCCACCACCTCAAAAGATGTTCTGCTTCCCCTGGGGAACAGGAGCACATAAGAACCCCCCACTTTGAAGGAAATGGATGGTGAGTCCAGCTAAAATAACTTAGCCCTCAGGGTTCTTAGCAGGGTCATTATACCAGTCACCCGATGTTCTCAACTAGGGCACATGTGATCCTGGGGGTGCAGAGCGGCACAGTGAACTTGGTGTGCATTCCCGAAATGCTCCATGTTTTTAGGAGAATATTCTTACTAGTTTCTAACTATATCAACACATTTCCCTTAAAAAAAATTATGGCTGAAACCAACTTAAACCATCACACCCATAACCTGACCCTCCCCAAAGGTAATTATTCTTCCCAGCTTGGTGTATGTCTTTGCCAGAACATTTGGCCATTTCTGATGTTTGGAACCCACGTCCACAGTTGTTGCACTGTGCCTGTTTCACCTGGCTTTCTTTTTCTGTTCAGGTTGGTTGTAACCCCAATGAAGATGTAGCTATCTTTGCTGTTGACTCACTAAGACAACTCTCCATGAAGTTTCTTGAGAAGGGAGAATTAGCCAACTTCCGCTTCCAGAAAGATTTTCTGAGGCCCTTTGAGCATATTATGAAGAAAAACAGGTATGTGTGTTCCAGAAGACCTTTGGTTACATTCCCTCGAGGGTCTAAAAGTATCTCCTAATAATGACCACACAGTGAATTTTTTCTCCTTTATTGGTGGAAGCAAATAAAATGGACAAACAGATGTACATCTATTGTCTCTACGTAAATCACACTAGGATCCACACGTAGCCTTTCCTAGAAGAACAGATCCCACCACTGTGACGAGTAGAAATGTGGCGTGCATTCCTACTGGGGCTGGAGCCATAAGCCTAAGCAGCCTCAAACTAGTTAAAGAAGTATGTGACCTAGCATTCCTGCCCCAAGGAGGTAATAAAAGAGGTCAGCAACTATCCCTCTCAAGCAGTCAACTTGTTTACTCATTCACTTACCCTGTGTTTATTGAGGCCTGCCATCTGCTAGGTATTATTCTGACTGCTGAGCATACAGTAATAAAGAAAACAGTCAAAAACCCGTTTTTGTTTGGCCTTGATTAGATTGTCATTGCAACTGGATGATGGGTATGTGGGTGTTCTGTTATACTACTCTGTTTTTATATATGTTCCAAAACATATATATGTTATATATGTTCCAAAATTTCCCTTATAAATTTTAAAAAGTAAATCATTTATATTACACTAGGATAGACAAATGAACGTGTAGTAAGTCAGTAGTGGCGATTGCTTTGAAGACCATTAAATCAAGGTAAGAGGGTAAGAATAGAAGCACTCCTTGATACAGGGCTTTGCATGCATTTGTTACAATGACCCTTATACAAAGTCTGAATGTTACCAAGCGGTGGGCTTGCTTCCCAATGCACGATGCATGTAAAAGCCACTTACAGTGCCACCAGGTTTTGAGTAAAGAGAGTGTGTTGCAAATTCACTGGCAAGGAGTCAGAAGCCAGGACTCAAATTTGTGTCCCCATTTAGGAAATGGAGTGGGTTTATATTCATTTCTTGGGGATGGGGTTGATAACAAAGGTGTTAAATTTTACTGGCTAAAGAGCAGGCTAAGAGCAAAGTCCTAGCTGAAGTGTATTAGCTAGTTGCAAATTACTTCATATAAAGAGAGGTATTCTTTTTTTTTTTAAAAGATTTATTTATTTATGCATTCAAGTCGGGGTGTAGGCCAGAGGTGTGGGGTGGTGAGAGGATTCACCAGAGACAGAGTGGGGAGCAGAACAGGCAGATCGACTGAAGTACACTGCTCTGAGGGGAGCAGCGGGCTAGGCAGGAGAGGTGTGCTGTGCCATGTGGGAAGCTCCCAGGTGGGGGTCGAACTCGTGCTACAGTGACTGCCAATAGCTTCATACTGTCGAGACTTAACCCCTTGTGCCACCAGGGAGCTTATTTTATGATGGCAGCACAGAGGCTCTATCTCCAGGCATCATACTGTGTTCAAAATGAAGCTAAGAGGAAAGTGACAAAAGTAAAACCCTTTCCAGAAACCTGTCCCCTCCTATGCCCATAGATTTTCTCCTACGTATTAGAACAGGTCATATAGTCCCCCTTTTCTGCAAGGGGTGCTGGAAAATGAAGTCTCTGGTTAGTGAAAGATTGTCATGCTGTCTTATACCATTTGTGATTGGTACCCTGAAGTCAGGCATGCTGCTGCCCATATGAAATCAGTTCTTTTATCAAGGATGTTACAGCCGGGTAGGCCATAACGCTGTCTACCACAGTGGTTGTGGTATTGTTTTTCTTTTTCTTGTCTCTAACAGTTTTTTTTTTTTAAATAAATGTGGATTAGTGGGTGTTTTAAAAAAGTGTTTTTTTAAGTGCTACTTCTGCGTGATGAGCTGTGCTCATTTCTTCCCACTGTCCAAAGTACAGATGACATGGCTGCCCGTTCCTTCCGCAGGTCCCCGACCATCCGGGACATGGTGATCCGCTGCATTGCCCAGATGGTGAACTCGCAGGCAGCCAACATCCGCTCGGGCTGGAAGAACATCTTTGCTGTGTTCCACCAGGCAGCCTCTGATCACGACGGGAACATCGTGGAGCTGGCCTTCCAGACCACCGGCCACATCGTCAGTAAGTAGCCTGTTCCTCCCTGAGAAGTCCCACCTGCAGTCCGGAAGGAAGACAACTTACTTGTTGTTTTATTCCTCGCAGGGGCTCCCTTGTTCGAGCTGCCCTGTGACAGAATATTGTGCCAGATGGTGTGCAAACATTTAACGTG
>PVIJ01000793.1:85381-134254 GCA_004024925.1 Scalopus aquaticus
CCAGAGCAGCAAAATACCTGAATCATCCGAGGTGCATGTCCTTCACACACACACACACACACACACACACACACACACACACACACACACACCCCAAACACACCACACCACCCCACCCCCAGAGCAGCAAAATACCTGAATCATCCGAGGTGCATGTCCCTGACACACACACACACACAGACACACACACACACACACACACACAGCAGCAAAATTCCTGAATCACCCGAGGTGCATGTCCCTGGCTGAGGTTGAGGAAGGCGATGCTCTACTTTTTCCAGCTCTTTCTGAAAACAGGTGTCTCTGCATTATATTTAGTGCCATATTTTTTCATTTTTGTCTTTGTTAGTGATTTGCCTGTTTAAAATGGCTCCCGAGGGCAGTGCTGAAGTTCCAGCTAGGTTTTCTGAGCACAGGAAGACTATGTGTGCCTTGCAGAGAAGCGTCATCCACGCTTCATCCAGGCATGAGTCGTTGCACTGCGGGCCGTCAGTTCAGTATGAGTGAGTGAGCAGTAGGTATTAAAGCAGGTGTCCTCCAGAGAAACGTATCAGACAGGTCACGTGTTGATCGTTGATGCAAGTTCTGTGGCGAGCCCTGCATCCCCCCGTAGAGTGGGTCTGCTTGCTTATTTAGTGTCCACAGTGACTTTATAGAATGCAACTACTGTGAATAATGAGAACCCATTGTACCAACATCCCCCATTTTGCCAAAGAAGAAACTGAGGCACAGAAAAGTAAAGTAGAACAGCTTGCCTGAGGCCACACAGCTGGGAGCCAGGATTCACACCCAGACAAGTAGCCCAGCGTGCCTTGTCGCTCCACTCTGCTGACCAGGAGTCCCTGGTCCCACGTGGGATCGTGCAGCAAGCTGTTGGCTGGTATTGGGCTCTGTGAAAATTGCAAGGTGTGGGGTGATCATCGAGGTCTTTGAACTCTCTTAGTAGCTTGCTACTTATTTTTCTTTCAGATGATATTTATGGGACTTCGAAAAACTTGTCATTTTCTGCATTATCTTTCAACTTCAGTTCTCTGGCCTTCTTTCTCCCACTTTGTCTTCATGAGATGTCTGCACAAGTTGTGCTCTTAGGACAGAAATGACCAAGTAAGGAAGGAAGGAGGGTGCTCAGGATTCCATAAGTGGGGCCAGAGCTGTGCTCGGTGTTCAGCTTCTGTCAGGGAGACCCCTGAGGGTCAACCTCACACAGGTCAATGTTTATATCTCAGAGAGTTCCTCGGGTTCCATCCTCAAATGGCCTAAGTTAAAATGAACATGTTGGCATCTTAGTGATACTTGGTTTTCTCATGGCTGCCCCTGTCTCTTCCTTGGGAACACTTCTCAGATAGGCTCTCTTCAGAGAGTCCTTCCCTGGTCACTCTAAACAGCCCCTCGTACCCTCTGACCCCTCCCCAGCACTCACCCCACAGTGATTACTTTATATATGTATTGATTTAGGTAAATGTGGTCTACCCCACTGAGCACTTGAACATCATGCAGGAGGGAAACTTGATGGTCACCTCTGTGTCCCCACAACCATGCTTGGCATAGTTGATGCTCAACGTATGTTTGTTGATTGAATATTTGGGCCTTTGCTTCATTGCTTGAACTCAGGAACTAGTTTAGCTCTACTAAACTAGTTTAGTGGATTCATTCCCGAATAATTTATGAAGAACTTCCAGAGATACTAACATGATTCTCCTAGAGCTCATAAAAGTAAACATCTCTGGGGGTTGCTCTCACACTGTGTATGTGTGCACATGCCCCCATTGCTAAATCCTAGTCTTATGAAAAAAAACGTGCCTTGTGTTTCCCCAGCAAGTATCTTCCAGCACCACTTCCCCGCAGCCATAGACTCCTTTCAGGATGCTGTGAAGTGCTTATCAGAGTTCGCCTGCAATGCTGCTTTCCCTGACACGAGCATGGAAGCCATCCGGCTCATCCGCTTCTGTGGGAAGTACGTCTCCGAGAGGCCTCGGGTACGTTTTCCTCTCCTCTCTCAACGGGTGGTGAAGGGAAGAAGAGTCATGGGTTGCAAGCCCTTGCTCCTGGCAAAACACTTTGCAGCTCTTCTGCTCCAAATGCGCATTTGCCCTAGTGTACTGCTGGAGCCAGGGTGCCTGCTTCTGTTGTCTTGTGTGTATGACTCATTTTTATTCAGACTCTGCTTTTACATGGTGTCCTCCAAGTGGTTTTTACAGAAAATAATAGTATTTCAGCTTTTAAATTGTGGCAAAACTGGACAACTGAGACCTTTGAAAGAAAGCAAACCTTTCTAGGAAATGACATTTTGCCATCGTGACAGCTGAGAAATCACACCTGAACACCACCTTGTGTTTTCTCCTAAAAATGTTTGGGGTCTTTGTGTTACATTTCATTTTCCCAAAGAAGGATGCCTTGTTTAAATGACAATCACAAACACTCAACTTGGGTGGAAACAAATTCACCCAAACCATGGTGGCCAGGACAGATCTCTTCTTGAGAGTTCTGTACAAAACTGTAGACCCCATGGGGGACAGAGTTTGTCCCTACCCCGGCTCGTTAATACATGAGGACGGGGGCCACTGTTGGCTGAGTGCCCGCACGTGTCAGGCAGTGTTCTGGCTCATTTCTGCTGATTCATTTACTGTCCACATCAGACCTGGGAGCTGGCTAATAACATCTCGAGTATCCAGGGGAGTTAGATGAAGCACATAGAGAAAATGCCTTACGTTAGATCATCAGTTGGTAAAGAAATTCCATGACAGCATATGGTAATACCAGTTCAAGAGTGTTGCTGAATAGAAGCCAAGAAATCCCAGAGATAAGGCAGAGAATAGGGATTCCCATCCAAACTGGGAAGGCTGTCAGTTCCTAGCTACAGTTTACCTAACCCCTGAGTGCCTTAGTTAATTCATCTATAAAATGGGCCATTTCCGCACCACCACCACCCCCCGCTAATGGGGTCGTTATGTAACACAGCCTCCTGGTTCCAGGCCCACAGCAAGCAGTCAGTAAACAGTGGTGCTGCTGCTGCTATTTCAAGTAGGATGTACAGAAGATTTCAGGAAGACCTCAGATGTTGATTCTTCTTGGATATTTTGCTTGCAGCGTAACATTTAGTGCTCTTCCTAATATATCACTCCCAGCCCCAGGACTCTTGTGAGCCACCCCATTCACCTTACTCTAAGAAGACCCACAAAGGGCCATTGGTCCATATGGGGAAAATGCTAACGTGCCGGTGGGACAGGTTTGTCTCTCTCCTTCAGTTCCCCATTGTGCCCTGGCCAAACAGATAATTTTAGGAGAGGAAAATGTGTGGGGCTCATCATCTGAGTTCTTTCATTGCTCTGCGACTGAGAGGTGACGCTCACTGCAGGTGTTGCAAGAATACACAAGCGATGACATGAACGTGGCTCCTGGCGACAGAGTGTGGGTCCGAGGCTGGTTCCCGATCCTCTTTGAGCTGTCCTGCATCATCAACAGGTGCAAGCTGGACGTGCGGACAAGGTAACGCGGCCCGGCCGGGCCCCTTCGTCACTGGATGAGCCTCAACCAGCTGCTCACCTGCCCCTGCTCTCCCACTCTCTCCTCTACTGGTCTCGTCCCCCACCCAACTCCCTCTGCTGCCCCCGGCTTTCTTTCCTCCAGAGGACTCACGGTCATGTTCGAGATCATGAAGAGCTATGGCCACACCTTTGAAAAGCACTGGTGGCAGGACCTGTTTAGAATCGTGTTCAGGATTTTTGACAATATGAAGCTCCCTGAGCAACAGTCGGAGGTAGGTGATGATAAAGGACCGCCCCAGGTCAGATGGGGAGACCTCTCTAGGGATTTAAATGGAAGTCTTATGAAGGGGTGTTTTAGAGAAAGCACCCTTCCTGGCCCTTTTCTGCTGGAACTAACTAGTAAGGGACTCTCTTCCTCTGAGGAAGGGTGAGAGGAAATAAGCCACCTGGGCAGGCCCATAAGTTCAGCAGTGCACCTGATTGGTCCTCGTAGTTATTGGCCTGTATCAACTTCTGAACAGCCAGTAGACATGACTTCTCCGGTCTCGCTATTTTGACAGGGGTTTTAGTGAAGTTACAGCTGGAGGTGATGTTGACAAAAATGGATGCTGAATGCCTCTGGATATCTTTGTTGTTTTTCCTCTAGGGGCAGAAGGGTGGGGAAAGGATATTCTATCTCAAGATTTTGATATGGAGGAGTAACTTTTTTTACTTTCTTTTAGGAACACCATTCCCTCCCCACCCCCACCCCAGTATACAAGTAACATGTTTAATGTGAAAGATTAAGAATATACAGAACAATTCATAATTTTGCCATTCAGAAATTAGAGGTAAACTTTTGGCAAATTTCCCTCAGTCTTCTACATCATTTAAATATGGTCAAGGTCATAGCATAGTACATTTTTCTGTTACTCTAACTTAATTTTTCCTTTAATATAAAACAAATCAGAAAACAGTAAAACAGGCAGCTCTCATCCCAAAACTGACCACCTGTTTCTATGCAGGTGCCTCTTTTTTTCCTTTTCTCCTTTCCCTAATAAAACTGTCCTTTTAAAATGAAAAAAAAAAAAGAAAAAATGTAAACACTCATAGTTCCAAATTGCACAGACAAGCACTGTTACCCCCTCAGAGGCTCCGTGTGCACATGTGTGTATATGTGTGCTGTATTGTACACCTCCTTTCTTTTTCACAAAAGTGGAATCCCACCAAACATACTGTAACCTGCCTTTTTAACTTGATATATGAATGTTTATAAATGAATATTTAATAAATGAATGTTTCTCTACAACTATACATTTTTTTCCTACAATGTTTTTACATACTGGAACATACTCCCAGCTATGGATATCCCACATCCCGTGGAAAATGGCTTCCAGTTTTTCTTCCTTTGAACCACACTGAAATCCACTTTTTTCCAGCCACACTTTTACTTGTTTGTTTTGACACGGGTCAGGTGGGGCATGCATATTACTGAGGCTTTTGACACAACTTCTAAGCTACCTAGCAGTCTCTACTCTCCTGCCAGCCATACCTGAGAATCCCTATTTCTCCATCCTCTTCACACAGCTTCTCCAGCTCTTCATGCTTTTATTTATTTAATCATTGTTAGTCTAATGGGCCAAAAGTGCCACACTAAAAGAGTTTAACTGGTAATGAGGTTGTGTATTTCCCTTCATGTCAGTGACTGTGTCCTCTTCTGTGCTTTTCCACAGCCTCAATCCAGCTACAGGGTTAGTCGTCATCTTCTATTTATTTCCGAATTTTTTAACATATAAGTAATTCAGCATGAACTTACATGAATTGCAGATGATTTTACCCACTGTGCTATTCTCATTTCCTTCTCACTTTGGAAACTTTTAGCTTTCAAATAACCAAATCAGTTGGCTCTTCCTTTATGGCTTCTATTTTTGGAATCATGTTTGTAAACCCTTCCCTTCCCCATGATTTTATAAAACTGTCTCCGCTGGTAATTTCATGGCATCATTTTTAATATTTAAATTTTAGGTATAAGATGTGAGTAGTTAACATAGTCTCATACTTGCTTTTTCTAAATCATTAAACTTTTTAAGTTTCACTTTGAATGACTGTTTAATATTTTGGTATATGACATTACCTTCCAGAACAGTTTTACACATTCGAACATGATATATGAGCTTGCCCATCTCACACAGGGCGAGTGACTTTTAAACATTATCTTTTTGTTTATTATTATTTATTGTTTTTCCAGAAATCTGAGTGGATGACAACAACGTGCAACCACGCACTTTATGCTATTTGTGATGTATTCACCCAATTCTATGAAGCTTTGAATGAAGTTCTTCTTTCTGATGTATTTGCACAATTGCAGTGGTGTGTAAAACAAGGTACACTTTATGTCTCTAGGCATCATTTTTCTTGACATGGTCCTTAACGAGAAATTAATTTTTTCAAAATATTAAAGGCATAGGTGTAACACCAAGAAGTCCAGTGTATAATTTAATTAGATTAAAAATCTCCCCTCATTTCTTTTTATTTTTAAAGATTTATTTATGCACACAAGAACTGGGGTGTAGACCAGAAGTGTGGGGGGTGAGAGAATTCACCAGAGACAGAGTAGGGAGCAGAACAGGCAGATCTACTGAAATACACTGCTGAGGGGAGCAGCGAGCGAGACAGGAGAGGTCTGCTGCGCCATGTGGGTCAGCTCCCTGACCAAGGACTGAACTCCTGCTGCAGTGGCTGCAGATAGCTCACAGTGCTGAGACATAACCCCTTGTGCCACCAGGGAGGCCCAAGAGCCAGTTTATTAAGTAACAAAATTTTGACCTTCTTCCATCCCTAACAATGATAAATAACTACTTGTAGTCCTCTTAACACTATGAAAGTTATAGTGCTGTCTGTAACAATTCTTCATTAATTAAAAGGCTACTTAACCCACTAGTCACTTAGTCTCCACCTCACAATATGAAGTATCATGGATCTAGTTGGAGTCAAAATAAACAGTTGAACCTTAATGAAAAGTGTTATTTTATTTTGCAGATAATGAGCAGCTAGCTCGATCAGGTACAAATTGCTTAGAAAACTTAGTAATATCCAACGGAGAGAAATTCAGCCCTGACGTCTGGGATGAAACATGCAATTGCATGTTGGACATTTTCAGAACAACCATCCCACACGTGTAAGTGTTGGTGCCTGTTTTGCTGCATATTTCTGTGTTTGGTGGGTGTTGTAGACTCGGACTGGCCCCGTGCACTGATCTTTTTCCTTCTCGTGCATTCCCAGTTTGCTGACGTGGAGACCTGCAGGAATGGAGGAAGAGTCATCAGAAAAACATCTGGTAGGATTCTTTGTTGTTGCTGTCTTTTCTCTGATCTCATGTTTTAGTAAAAGAGTTTGTATTTTACTGATGGTGAGTTTAAAAGATTGTAGGATCTTAAAATTACATTAATGTGTTTTTTCAAAAGTATAGAAAAGCAGTAAGAAAATCAGTCAATACCCTCAATAAAAACCACAGTTTACACTTCTCGTTTTATCTTTATGTGACTGAGTACATATAACCCACACGTGTTTGAAGTTTGGGCTCCTTTGGCACATGAAGTATTGCTTAGCAACATTGTGAGCATTTTCTTTTTTTTTTTTTTAAAGACTTTATTTATTTATGCATACAAGAACAGGGTGTAGGCCGGGGGTGGGGGGAGCGGGGGGAGGATTCACCAGAGACAGAGTTGGGAGCTGAACAGGCAGATCCATTGAAACATACTGCCGAGGGCAGCAGCAGGCAAATCAGGAGAGGTCTGCTGTGCTATGTGGGTCAGCTCCCTGGCTGGGGATCGAACTCATGTTACAGTGGCCGGCAACAGCTTGATAGTGCTGAGTCTTGAACCCCTGAGCCACCAGGGAGGCCCCATTGTGAGCATTTTCCAGTATTCTTAAATGTTCTTTGAGAATAGCCTTTTCAGTGACTACACATTATTATAAATTATTTAACTAATTCTCCCTTGTTGGGACTCAAGTCTGTTCTGGAGTTCACTTTATGTAATTATAAATGATGCTTTGGCATAATTATCTTTATTACCCTAATAGAGACTCTCCACCAATCAAACAGTGCTTATTTTTTATGTGAAGCCACATAAAGAAGTCCTGTTTCAAGTTACACTTTAAAATACTTTGGTTTTATTGTCAGAGTGGGGGAGGTTGGTATTGTAATAATAACTTTTATGCCCAAATAACTATAAGGTCATTCGATTTTAAAGGGCATTTGGGTCATAGCATGTTAAACATGAAACACATTTTGATGTTTTCTGGGGTTTTTTTGACTCTTGTTTTCTGTTGTCAACTTAAAAAAAAAAAAGCTAGCTACTGCTCCCACTAGTCTTTTTGTACTTGATCTCATTAGAAATTTACCACATTATTATTAAGTCATCGTGCATAAAGATGCCCTCTAAGTTGAAATAAGAAAGTGTGAAATTTTAATGGGAGTAAAGCGGAATAATTGGAATTTGTGATCTCCTTGTACTGCTGTTTTTTTTTTTAAGATTTATTTATTTATGCATACAAGCTGGGGTACAGGCCAGAGGCGCGGGGCGGCGAGAGGGTTCACCAGAGACAGAGTGTGGAGCAACACAGGCTTATGGGCGGAAATACACTGCTGAGGGGAACAGCAGGCGAGGCAGGAGAGGTCTGCTGCGCCGTGTGGGAATCTCTCTGGCCAGGTGTCAAACTCACATTGCCACTGCCAACAGCTCCACAGGGCGGCGCTTAACCGCTGCGCCACCGGGGAGGCCCTCCCTGTGCTGTTTTTGAGAAGTGCTGTGTTAAGTGTGCCTCATAATTGTACTTCTAGCTGACTGAATCATCTACATTCAAGGGGGCCAGGCAGCACTATGCCAGACACCTTTGCCCAGAGGGAGGGGATACAAGGTGTACCTCTCTGGTTTACTTTTAGGACATGGATCTGGACCGCCAGTCTTTGAGCAGCATAGATAAAAATGCCTCAGAGAGAGGCCAGAGTCAACTTTCAAACCCAACCGATGACAGCTGGAAAGGTAGACCCTATGCAAGTAAGGCCACTTTTTGTTTTGATTTGTTTCCATTTACATATTTTACATAGGTAACACGTTTGTGTGATTGGAATATTCAGAAGGTACGAGAGTAAAGGTGATAAGCCTTTCTTCCACCCCGGTGCCTCAGTCTACAGTGCCTTTGCCTGCAGCAGCCAGTGCCACTAATTTCTTACGTGCCTCTCCAGAAACATTTGTCTCTGTGCAAGCAAATACAGATACACATGCACATATACAGCGCATTTGTCTGTGAATTATAGACTACTGTGCATCATTTTCTCACTGTATCTTAGAGATCATTCAGAACCAGTACTTAAAGAGCTTTCACATTGCCTTCCACTGTTTATATTATCCCAGGGTGCAGATGTACTGTTACTTGCTTAATTGTATCCTTTCTAGATGACATTATAGTATTTCCAGCCTTTCTCTGATAAAAACAGTACTGCCTGGAATAATCTCATACCTAAGTCATTTGTGAGTTTGAACAGCAAATTCCTAGAAATAAGATCGCCACGTTAACAGATAAGCATACCTTCTATGTTAACAAGTTTTCCAGATTGCCACCTGGTAATGTTGTACCTATTTCCAAGATCTGCGGGAACAGCAGGTAAAATTTGGCCACTTTGGAGTAGTTTTAACATGCAGTCTTCAAATTATGAGTGAAACTGATTGTTTTCATACACTTAAGATAAACCACTTCTACTTTGTTTTCTATGAACTCTATGTGCATAATCATTACTTAGTTTGTATTGATTGTTGGTCTCTTTTTATTCATTTGGAGAAGCTCTTTTTATGTTAGCACTCCCTTTTCTGGATATGACTCTCAAGTTACTTTTGCCAGTTGGTCTCTTAATGCTGCTTACAGTTTCACTGTCTATTGTTTACAAAACTGGTTTCCCAGTTGCTGTGTGCCAGGTACCATGTGTGTGTTTCGTGGGTGTGCACGCACGTCATCCGTACACTCACCCTTTGAGGAGGTACTGTCTTTCCTTCCCATGAACTGGGACTTAGGTGACATGATTTGCCAATATGTGGTAGAGATTCAGCTGCTGACAGTAGAATCTCTGTAGAGATTCACCCAGCTGACTGACAAGTTGGAATTTTTCTGGCGTCATTCTGAATGCTTTGAGGTTGTATGCCTCTTTGTCTTTATAGCAATCCCACCCTCTTTGGACCACCCTCTTTGAAGGCATCCAGTAAGAAGGTGCCATGTTGGAGATGGTGTGCTGTAGTCCCAGTACCTGCACCTCAGTCGGTGTCTCTCCAGCATCCAGTGAGAATGAGCTATTTCCTCATCAGCTCCATATAAAGTGGCTGACTTGTGTGTAGGGGCCAAGTGTACAAGGGAACTTCTCTCAGTGTGGCAAGACGTCTCTCCTCTGAGAAATAGGGAGTTGAGGCCCCTCTGTTTCTCCTGGTCTTCCATCTCAGCCTCCCTTCTGGGCATCAGCTCAGTCAGTGGATTCACTTACACCACTTGTAGTGCCATCTTCCTCTGTACTGTCGGCCCAGATGATGCAGTTGAATTGGCATAAGTTAAATGTACCTCTGCTGCAACTCCTTTGTATTTTTTTGTAATCAAAACTAATTCCACTTGGAGAATTTTTATATGTATATCTAAATGTCAGAGTCACTTTAAAATACCTGAAGCTGACCCAGCCTCTTTTGTTTTCTGTCACTAAAAGCTTCATTTCATGTTTTCAATATTCTGATTCTGTAACAATAAGTTAAAAAAAGAATCTGTATTTTGACTCCGGTCACCATCAACCAACAATACTGCTTGACATGGGCTACTCTTGAGCCTGGGGGTTGAGAAGACCAAGGTAGATGAGGCACTCCTCAGAGTCTTGACAGCAGGCAGAGACCGCACCGACAGTAGGAGCAGGGTTCCACATTAGAGAAGGGCTAACTAGCAAAGGTGACTCACCTCCAAAAGACAACACTGGAGGAATATGGAAGTAGAAAATGTTGAAAGCAACTCCTAGTTCCCCAGCCGACAAAAGGTGATCCAGGAACCAAGATTTTCTCTTTTTTTTTTTTTAAGGTTTATTTTTACTTATTTATGCATGCAAGAGCTGGGTGTAGGCCAGATGTGGGAGTGGTGGGTGATGTGAGAGGATTCACCAGAGACAGAATGGGGAGCAGAACAGGCAGATCTACTGAAATACACTGCTGAGGGGAGCAGCAGGCGAGACAGGAGAGGTCTGCTGCGCCACATGGGTCAGCTCTCTGGCTGGGGATTGAACTCATGCTGCAGTGGCTGCCAGTAGCTTGATAGCGGTGAGACTTTAACCCCTGCACCACCAGGGAGGCCCATGGAACTAAGATTTTAAATGAGCCCGTCCCTGCTCCACTCCTCAGGACTAGGAGTGAGACTTTTCTGGAGAGTTTGGCTGCACCGGGAACCTGGCCTCCCGTGATTAGGGCAGTTCGAAACTGGTCTGCAGGAGTAACAGCAGAGGCTCATGAGGACACAAGACCTGCTTAACTGATTGCCTCACCTCTTTGCTCAGATATCATGTTTTCAGGAGACCATTCCTGACCAGCTTGTTATAACTTACAGTCCCACTCTGACACTTCCCGTTCCCCCCCCAACTGGCTCATCTTTTATCGTACTAATCTTGTACTTGAATGTTTGCTTATTGTCTGCCTCTGCCATGGAAACAGGGATTTTTTATTCATTGCTATGCCATAGCATCAAAAATCATGCTGGCACATAGTAGGAGCTCAGTGAGCAGTTATTCAGTACGGGCTGAATCATTATTAGGGTTAATCTTTATCATCTAATATAGATCAGAAACTGTTTGCCAGCCTGCTCATCAAGTGTGTGGTCCAGTTGGAATTGATACAGACCATTGACAACATCGTGTTTTACCCTGCAACGAGCAAAAAGGAAGATGCAGAACACATGGTTGCTGCCCAGGTAATAGGAGTGGGCCTCGAGAAGGGCACCCTTGTCCATGGGGAGGCTGTTTCCGCACAGTGGTGTATGGGAGCCGGCTCGTCTTGCTTATCTTCTTTACTTAGCCCTCATGTCCTCCCTCCTCCAGCAAGACACGCTGGACGCGGATATCCACATCGAGACAGAGGAGCAGGGCATGTATAAGTGCATGTCATCCAAGCACCTCTTCAAGCTGTTGGACTGCTTGCAGGAGTCCCATTCGTTCTCAAAGGCCTTCAATTCCAACTACGAGCAGAGGACAGTCCTGTGGCGAGCAGGTAAGCCACACAGCAGATAGGCCCCTGTGGTCGTGGCCTAAACCATTAAACCACTGAGAAATGTCTGACATTGTTCATATAGCTGTATACACTGAACACAAATATTTTCATGCTTGAGGGACAAAGACGAAAATGCTGGATAGATTCCATTCCACTCCCAGGAATATTGCCTGACACGTGAGAGATTCCCAGTAAGTATTTGAAGGAAAAACAAATTGATAGAGACTTGAATTCATCTAGCAGGTCAAGAAATGTTGCATTAGATTAAAATTGTGCAGTAATGAAATAACATTTGTCTTTTAGGCTGGAAAAAGGTGGGTATTATAAAATACTGAATGTATCCAAGTACATTAAAATTTTTTTACATTAAGACTATTTCATTTTCATTAGCTAAATTATGTGTTCCAGAAAAATGTTCAATAAGTATATTTCTCTTAAAAAATAAGGTTGTATAGGGCCTCCCTGGTGGCCCAGTGGTTAAGCGCTGCGCTGTGAAGCTGTCGACGGCGGCAGCGCCAGTTCAAAGCCCAGCCAGGGAGATTTCCCTCATGGTACGGCAGACCTCTCCTGCCTCGCCCACTGCTCCCCTCAGCAGTGTATTTCAGTCGATCTGACTGTTCTGCTCCCCACTCTGTCTCTGGTGAACCCTCTCGCCACCCCACACCTCTGGCCTGTGCCCCAGCTTGTATGCATAAATAAATAAATCTTTAAAAAATAAATAAATAAATAAGGTTGTGTTGTCGTTAAGTATGGTGACATAAAACGTGGTTGACTAAGAAATACAAAGCATTTGTACATCTTCTGATGCTTTTAGGGGTTATCTCTCTTCCCCAGCTCCAAAAATAGCTACATAGTCCTGGAGGTAACAGTGGGAGTGCATTTTTTTTTAACTTTGCACAAAAATGATACTTCAGGTAAATTTTGCTTTGTTACCATTACTTTACCTTCTCCACAAATGCCTATTTTCACTTACAGTTTTTAAAATGTTGTTTTTCTCTATGGCTTAAAAGATATATACCTAGATGTTTTATGTGTTTATATTAAAGTTTTGCTTCTGAGGATAGTTTTAAGAAAATGTGTTTTTACATGTGCTTCCTGGAAAGAAAAAGAAAACTCTTGTAACTTAGGAACATACTAAAATTCTTACTGTTGCCCTTGAGAAGATGAACTGAATGACTTCACCAGCCAGTAAGCAGATTTAAATAGAAAACAGTTTACAGTTCAGGCCCTGAGGAATGGAGTGTCTTACCCAGAGGAAAAGCTATCATGACTGCCTTTTCAGATAGCCACAGTTGCGCTTATAAGAATGTGGAATATTCCAGCATTCCCTAAAATGACTGTCTTAGGCTCCCACGTGGTTTCTTGGCATTATCCCAGAAGTGTGCAGTATTCATATGACTCTCTGATCTCTAGGTTTTAAGGGCAAGTCTAAACCTAATCTTCTAAAACAAGAAACCAGCAGCCTGGCCTGTTGCTTGAGGATCCTGTTTCGAATGTATGTTGATGAGAACCGCAGGGATTCTTGGGATGAAATACAGCAGCGACTTTTAACGTAAGATTACATTTTTTACCTCTGTTGCACAGAAAGCATCACAACAATACTGCGAACTGAAAAGAGTAGGAGAAAAATACCTACATGTTGATGCCCTAACGAGCTGTTTCCTCTTGTTTTTTCCTTCTACCTGGCTCTTCTTTCACTTTTCTTATACCCTGAAGAGGGGGGAGCCTCATTTCTTTGATTCAGAAGTTTCTTAAAGCACAAAAACATGGGCAGTGAAAAGCACTCTGAGCTTAGCGTTAACAGACCTGGAATGAGGTCCTGACTGGTCCTCTCAAGAGTGATGTCAGCTCTGACCTCCCATCACTCTTTCCAAGAGGGATGTATTAGAACCCTGTGACTTCCAGGTGTGCTGACTTTGACTATGCAGAAAGGAAGCACTGAGAGGTGTCGGGATGCCATTGAGGGAGCCCCAGACAGAAGAGTAGACCTTTGCCACTCACTTCTTGGAGAACTCTGAGCAGGATGTTTATTCTTTTTTACTTCTTTAAAATTTACTAACATTAACATGCAGAGCTGGCAACTGTGTGTTGGACATGCGCACTCCTGCACCACCAGGGGGAGCCCAGTGACAGGGTCTCCCTGGAAGTCAGGTGGCTTTATATCCAGAGCCTTAAACTGTTTACTTTCTTATTTTGACTCTGTATTTCCACTATCATGAAATCAACTTAAGAAACCATCTTAGAGGTAAGTCTCAGGATTACCACCCAGAATATTTATTTCACACTTACTTGTAGAGAGAAAAAACTTAGGACAGCTCAGCTCTGCAATGGATAATTAAATTATGGTATAGGTGAAGGGATATTGTGCAGTGTTTAACAATGGATTTTTTTTTAAAGGATTTTGAAACATAGTTTTCCTTGATGTGGAGGTGTTCATAATACAAGTTTCACCACGGACAGTCTAAAACTTATGATACTTACGATTTTCAGTAATGGATTTTTTTTATTTATATGTATTTCACACCATTGTTCATTTTTATACAATGTTTGCTTTCTTTTCCCAGGTGTAGTCCCCCTAGAATTGTCACCACCCATTCACCCGTGCCCCATAGTCCCTTGTGCTTTTCCTGCCCTCGTTTTGATCCCTCTCCCTGCCCCTCCCTTAAGTCATAGACAAAAAAAAAAACACAAAAAACTGGACTGAAACTTGCCAAAATATTAGCATGTATCCTTTGAAAGATAGACTTCAGGGTATTTTTTTTTTCACTTTTCAGTCATCCTAACAATGATAAAATGTGACTAACAAATCATAAACTAAAAGGAATTAAAGGGGACATGCCAACTTATATCAAGCCCACAGGAGAAGTACCTACATATCTTTATAAAGTTCCTCTAAAATAGATACACATGTTAGCTTTAAGCACAACATGTTGAAGAAAACAGCACTAGGATGTTAGGTGAGAAGAGAAAGGCAGGCCGCGAGCTCTTAACTGTGGTAATACGATCCGGGCCCACTGGGCTGCAGCCGCCGTCGAGCCCTCACTGTGCCAGGTCTGAGCAAAGCTACCATCAAATGTGCTTGTTTCATTTAATCTCACAGCACCCCCTCGAGTTTGGTACACTTGTTTATCCCCGTTTTACAGCTGAGAAAACCAGGGCTCAGGAGTGTACTTAGCAGCACCTTGAGAGCAGGTGCTCCGTAAATACTCATTGCGAGATAAACGCTCCCCTACTCCAGGGGACTATCAGGCCTGAACCTGTGTTGACTGTGCCTCCCCCTCTCTGATTCTTCCAGCGTGTGCAGTGAGGCTCTTGCCTATTTCATCACAGTGAATTCTGAAAGCCATCGGGAGGCCTGGACGAGTCTTCTGTTGTTGCTTTTGACAAAAACCCTCAAAATAAACGATGAAAAGGTAGAAGCAAGTGAACTCTGATGTTTCCATTAGGACATCAGTGTGGGTGGGCTTTTCACTCAGACTTTGAACGTTTTCTCAGTTCTTCCAAGGATGTTTACATGGCTAGCGTCATTCTAGATGAAATGGGGAGAAGCACTTCTCATTACAAGCAACAAATGCCTTTGTATGTTAGGGCTTTTTCTTTCAAAGAGCCCCCGTTGAGGAATACTGAAGTTGAAACCAAGCTTGCTCTACAGTGGTTTCACTGTGGCTGTGTTCAAGGAGAGGATTGAGATTGTGAAGTACTTGTTTAAAATTGGGACCTTGCTTTACTGAAATGAAAAATGACTTTGGTGGCAAGGCTGTCCCCAAATAGTTTGTTTAACTAGAAGTAAAAGAAGTTTGAATTTCTAGTTTTTTTGTATCTACTTTCTAATAGCAAGAAAAAGCACCAACATTACAAGAAGTTCCCAGGGTGAAATGAATACTTTTGAAACTGTGTCCCACCCCCCCCCAAATAGTGCCATGTCTAATTTTCTCTCTCTCCTTCTCTCCCATCTCAAGTTTAAAGCACATGCTTCAACGTACTACCCCTACTTGTGTGAAATTATGCAATTTGACCTGATTCCTGAACTCCGAGCTGTTCTGCGGAAGTTCTTCCTAAGAATAGGTGTTGTGTATAAGATATGGATTCCAGAAGAACCATCACAGGGACCAGGGACACTGTCACCATTGTGGTAGCCTTGGCCCCCATGAGCCACTGCTGCAGCTCTGCAGGTTTACCACGCCACCTCTGCCTAGCACGTCTCATCAAGGGTCAGACAACAGAAACAGGAGTCGGCATCTGGGAGCTCAAATGGCCCGGATAAAGATGGCTTCTGCACTGGTCCCATCAGAGTCTCTAAGGCGTTGTGGTATTCATTAAACTGTTGCACACCCAGTCACCACAGTAGGTGGGGAGTCTGTTTCATCTGTCATTCCATTTCACTGGTTGAACTGTCTCTCCAGTCTGTCACAGCCCCCGCTGTCATTTTCTAGCTAAAACCCCTGATCAGCTATTAATGTTTTGTCAGAGGAGGTCACTCTTGTTGAAAGTACTGAACATAGCTGTATAGGTTCGTGATTATTAGAGAGTGTGTTAATAAAATTTCTTGTAATGGCTAAGTGCCACCTAAAATATGCTGGGTTTTTTGTTGTTTGAATGTGTTAGAGAAGTTTGAGTGTTTTTGTCAATTGTGACTCAGCGGTAGTTAGCTTAGTTTGGGGAAAGGTAGGAGGAAAGAGGATTTTTTTTTTCTGTTTTGTTTTGCTGATGTCTGAATGATTTTTTTAAAGTCTTTTTACAAAAAAAAAATGTTATTGAAGATTTGATTGAAGGCAGAGTTTAGTGAGTAAGTTAGAATTAAGAGCTTGCAAGGTTTAAAAAAATGTAGTGCCTCCTGGCTCTCCCCGCTTTAGTACTTGGGGAGAACAAGTCTATAGGAAAAAAGTAAGCAATTTAATAAAGATGACTAGCCTTCCTTGAAGTAAGTATTTGTGGATGGGTGTTAAATTAAAATTTCCAGAATTCACTGTCCATCTCACACACTTTGAAATCTAATATATGAAGTAGAAATGAAAATGAAGTAGTAATTTAACAGAGTTAATTTATATTTAAGTAAACCTTTTCTTTTTACCTCAGAATCGTGAGAGTACCAATGGTTAGCATCTCAGCTTTGCACAGACCCCGTTAGAGGGCCCTCGAGAGGGGGGAAGTGCTGTGCGGGAGAAGGCTTGCCCCTGTGGGCCTCCTCATCCACCCGCCTGGCTGAGCTAGAACGGACTCCCGCTGTGATGAGGCCGGCACGGCTGAACTGTGACTGCGGTGGGAAGTGGCCTGTGCCTGGTGCTCCAGCTCACTTGAACCTAGGAGCTGAGTTCTTTGGAAAGATTTGATTCTGGGGTCCTTCTTATGTGGATGGTGCAATACCTTTACCTGCAGCAGAACTGAAAGAGGATGCGGCGTCTGTAAAAGTGGGCCATGCACAGATAGGGCCTGAAGCCTGCAAGCAGTAGATTTGGACACTTAATTCATTCTGAGTCAGTAAGAAAGAGAACACATGCTTCATTCTCTGCCCGCTCATCCGCTGCCTGGAGCGGCATTCAGGCTAGCAAAAGTATTACACAGAGTTCTTCGAACATTCAGACTTCTACCCACGCCCTTTAGTCCTGTGAATTGGGTTGTATTGATGTCAACTCTGGTGCCTTAGAAGTTAGTAAGTTGGGAACCTATCTAAAATCCGATATTTTCTTTATGCAGAAGGATTTCTGGTGCTTTTGTTTACTAAGAGATCGATTTCTTAAATTGTTTTTGTTTTTAACAGCCTTGAGGAATGCTTGGTTTGGGCCAGTAGTACTCTGTCCTCTCTTCTCTGCCCCCAAAAGTGTTTTAATTTCTCTACCAAAGAAAAAGAGCAGGTTTATTAGGTCTTTAAGTTATTTACACACATTAGGGAAGAAAAGCTTTCTCAAGCAGGGGAGATGGAGGGAGAGTATTTTCTGTGAGTGGAAAGTATTATCACATTTGAATGCCATGTCCTGGAATCCTTCCCACTGCAATGTGGACCTACCTTCTCGAACTTGCTCCCTCATACTGAGTGTGTTCCCATCTCAATAAGCCCATCATCTCCATCGGCGTTTGCACTAAAGGCATAAATGGGGAACGCGAGTTTGTTCAGAATGTACAGGTGTCGTGCAGCTACAAACCTGCTAGAGATGTTTTCCTTTCCCTCTGAGGGTCTCCTGTGACATTTTACTTCATCAAATGTGACTGCAAGACTTTTCCAGTATATGCCTTCTCTTTAATTTTGCCTCCGCTTGCAGAATAAGAGATGTGTTAGTGCATTTTGTTACTTGCTGAAACTTGTCAGCTTTGAATTTCTTTTTTAACATTCTTTTAAGAGATTCGATTTTCTGAACAAGGCATCTGATTTGTACCAGCACAGATCTTTTGAAAACTGGATGTAAAACTATCTAGGGTCATTTTTCTTGGTGGTGGACTTGATGTACAGGGAAATTCCTGGAATAAGCCATTCAGCCTAAATTCTGTTTTGTGACTAAATCTACCCTAGCTCATGCCAGTGTGGCTGCACCACTCAGACACTAGGAAAGGGGGCCAGGACATCACTTACTTACAGAGCCAAGGAGAAGAGTGAAGCATTTCCAAGGCCTTACTTCTCTCTCAGAATGCTTTAAGTGTTGATTATATGTGCTGGGTCTCTAGAGAAGTTTTCCTTTGTTACGATACTGCTGCTTTGAGCAATTTTGTTTTTCTCATTGTCCTTTAGGGAAATCACCAGCTTTGGCATCTTAACAACAAACAGTGGATGGGAAATTTCATTTCTAATAATGCATCTTTAGAATCAAGTACACCGTTTCCCTGTTCCTCCTTGCGTACAACCAAAGAACATAGATGATGGAAATTGTATAATATTTCAGAACACAACATTTTCCTCTGACAGGTGACTTTTTTACAAAATGCAAAAAAAAAAAACCAACTAAATGTTTTTTTGTTGTTCTTTTATGACCATGGCTATACCTTTAGTCGTCTTTACAGTTATTTAACGAGCCTGCTGATGAATACTAGAATAAACGTCTCATTCAAATGTTTGTTGTTATGATGCAAACAGATACTGGGTTACTCCAAAGCTGGATCCTTAATACTGCATTTTCTGAATTCTGTTCTAATATTTGCGGTAGGGTAGACATAGCTTTTACTCACGTGAAATCCTGGAGTTTTGCTATGAGCAGCTTTGTAGTTTGGGAAACAAAGAAACCAAAGCTGAATATTAAAAGGAGTGAGTGTGTCTGGAAAGCCTTGCTCTCAGTAAAAGGACATTCATCAAAAGTGTAGTTTTTCTCAGTGTTGTTATTTTTTAAAAATTTTATCTGCATTTGTGCATTGATATTTCTTTATGTGCAAAGTGTATGTTTTACCTCCTTAAAATGCCTAAAAGTTAGTTATTAGCTACTTTTGTTTAATCTATACACAATGATTAAGTGCATTTAATATTGATAATTTAATGAAAAGCATTCCTTGCCCAATGGATGTATACATTTTTGAAAGAATAAGCAGAATTATATAATATGAAATGCTATGTAAAGTTTTCTATGTAAAAATATTATGTATAATACTGTTAAAATATCCCATGCTTTAATCAGGTGGTAAATCAATAAAGTTTTAAAAAGTAAAGTTGTTTTAAATGTATTAATAGGTAAATTTCAAGCCATAATTTTGGGTTAGTTTGATCTTATGGCAAGCATAAACTTGTAGTTCTCTACTGGTATTTAGTAAATGTAATTAATAATGGAATAATATTTACTGTAGGTTTTAATTTTCTTAAGTAAAAAATTAAATTCCCTTTAACTTTTCCCCTCCACCCTGTGAAGGGAGGGGGGGAAAATCCAGTCACCAGAAGATTCTTGCTTAGCTTTTGATACACTTTTAACTCATTAGTTGGTTTGACCAGAGACTCTCGAAATCTCTCTTGCTGTCAGTAAGGGCAAGATTAAAGAGGATGACACAGGGTAGCCCACCAGGCACTGAATGGGAGGCAGTTCTAAAGTTTCTAAAGTTGTAAATCATGGTGTGCTTAAGTCCCCTGCAGAAGTTGACTAATGCACTGTCGTCTTCAATTTTCTGAAGTAAAACTACTTTGGTGCGGCCTTTCAGGTGCTTCCAGTGAGGAGCAAAAGGCCAGCCCTTTCTTTTGGAAAAGACTTCTCAAGCATCTTTATCTCTTCAGAGCAGCAAGTGCCTAAGGACTACCAGCCAGTGGTTTTCAATTCTGCCCCCCAATACCTAGTTGCAACACTTAGGGATTGACTTTTGGTTCTGAAACATTTTCAATTGTCGTAACTGGAGAGAGGAGTGGGATGTTACTGGCATCTAGTAGGTAGAAACCTGGGATGGTACTAAATATTCGTCAAGATACAGGACAGCCCCCAGCCCAGAGGATCGCCAGCCCCCGTATCAGTGGTGCTGAGTTTGAAGGCCCTGAACTGAAGTGACTTCCTCCCTCTGTGTCTAGCAAGGTATCTTCAGTATGGTATTGTGGGATCTAACAGTGCACCTGTGGCAGGTATTTTCAGCTTGCTTTGGCCTTCCTGTCAAAAAGAAGTCACTTCTGATTACCTGTTTTATGAAGGAGGGCATGTTGAGGTCACTGGTTGAGGAAGAGCCAACTCAGCCTGTGCAAGTGCTACGTATTTAAGCATTTTAAGTGATGATTTTTGAAACTGCATTTGCACCCTGCCAATAGGCCAGAACACATTTCAAGCAATTATGTTTTCTTTCTTCAACCAGAGGGGTTCCCTGGAATTTTTGCAAATCTGTGTATTACACCTGTTATCTTAAGAAAGCTGCTAAACTGCCCTTGAGTTACTTATTTGTGTCCCATCTTAGGAGTGTCCAGATTAGTAAATGTAACTACATGCTCACAGCAAAAGAAGAAGGGATGAGGATGCCTCAAGGATTCTGGCAAAAATCATTTTAGTATTTTGTTAATGCCTGTTATCAGACACAAGCCAACCTCATCTGGTGCTCAACTGAAGGTTGAGACTTTGAGGATAATTTTATATAACAATCCATTTTCATCTTCACCAGAAACTCCCAACCTTTGCATAGTTTCTCTAACCTCTTCATTGGCTTAATTCAGAGCCACTCAAAGAATTTATCTCAATACCCTATGTTCTAGTATACTACTTGAGTAAATTTGAGCTTAAATAATGGCATGTTGATTGATTTCCTCCTCCAGATTGCCTTGAGTTTCTCAGAATCAGACAAAAACCAAGCACAATGCTGTCAAGGAGGCCTGTGGACAGGTCATGGAAGCTAGAAAGAAGAACTCATGTGCAAAAGGATTTGTGCTAACTTTCTGGCCTTTACAGGCATTAGCAACAAGAGATTATTAATGTCACTTTTCAAAGAATAAACATTTGCTGGCTTCCTACAGTCCAAATACCTTACTAAGTGCTTTGCATAAAGGAAACCTCACAAGCCTATAAATAGAATTAGACACCCATTTTTTTAGATGAGGAAACTGAGGTCCAGTATGGCCTACTGAAGCTGTGTACCCGAAACACATAGTTGGGAAGTGGCAGAGCCAGAACACAGACCCAGGCTGTCTCCAGAGACCAACTACACTGCCTCTTGCTATCACCAGTTCTTCTGGAGGAAAAGGGCAGGGAAACTGAGTCTAGCATCCAGCCAAACACAGTCCTACTCTCAGGAGCTTATGTTCTTTTTTTTTTTTCCTTTTTAAAGGTTTATTTATGCATACAAAAGCTGAGGTGTGGGCCAGAGGTGTGGGGTGGTGAGAGGATTCACCAGAGACAGAGTGGGGAGCAGAACAGGTGGATCTACTGAAGTACACTACTGAGGGGAGTAGTGGGCGAGGCAAGAGAGGTCTGCTGCGCCATGTGGGAAGCTCCCTGGCCAGGGATCGAACTCGTGCTGCAGTGGCTGCAGAGAGTTTCATAGTGCTGAGACTTAACCCATTGCACCACCACGGAGGCCCAGGAGCTTATGTTCTAAGACCCCTGTTTGGCACTTGGACTGCTTGGGAATTGTAAACACCCAAGTTAGAAACCCTCTTTACCAGATCTCTTACCCTAGCCTTTGTAGGGTCACACCTTGGACTTTATTGTGATGAGCATGAATATTTAAACCTCAAGGAAAGGAACCATGCGTAACCAGCAGAGGTGATAGGAAAGGAAGTGAGCAGATTTCTCTGAGAAATTTTCTCCTTGCCTTATTCTCACCCCTTTCCCACCAATTCATAAATTGCCTTCATTTTCCACTTTATTACATACCTCAAAATTCACCAATACATGACTTCTTTTTTTTTTTAAGATTTATTTATTTACGCATACAAGAACTGGGGTGTAGGCCAGAGGTGTGGGGGTGGTGAGAGGATTCACCAGAGACAGAGTGGGGAGCAGAACAGGCGGAATGACTGAAGTACACTACTGAGGGGAGCAGTGGGTTAGGCAGGAGAGGTCTGCCGCACCATGTGGAATCTCCCTGGCCAGGGATCGAACTCGTGCTGCAGTGGCTGCGGACAGCTTCATAGGCTGAGACTTAACCCGTTGCACCACCAGGGAGGCCCAATACATGACTTCTTTAGAGTTCCACACACTTGCTCCTATCCCAGGGCCTTTGCCCTTACAGTGCCCTGTTTGGAACTCTCTTGGAAGATTACTCAAGGCTCACGCTCCCTCTCCTGGGTTCACCTCAAATGCTGACTCCTCAGAGGCCAGTGTGGACCACAATCACCTTCTCATCCTCAAGACCTACCACCCTTTGCTGTGTTCTTTGATGGCCATCTCTGCCAGCTGTAATGTAGACACTTGTTCATGACCATCTCACTAGCTGGAGCACAGGACCATGTGTTAGGTGGTTCTAGTTCCCCTCCATACCTGCCTTGAGTGGAAATCAGCTCCAAGAACCTGTTTGCCTCTGAGTTCTGCAAGGTGCTCAGTCCTTGACTGAGGTGCCCAAAGGGCCCTGGTTTGAAATTCCATAGTCCTGAATCCCCTGCATTCCTGCTGGATCACACTTCCTTTTCCCCTCTAAAAGGGGAAAAGGGGGGTGGGGAGAAAGAAGATTGTTCCTTCTAATAGGATCCCCTAAGAGATCACCTGAAATGGCAAGAGGCCATTTCAACCATTGTTTAGTCTTTTTTTTTTTCCTTTTCATTTCTGTGCTAGCACCTCACAGCAGCATAATAACAGTAATAATGACCACATATGGGATTCTTATGTGCCAGGCATTTGCTCTGCACATATCATTCCTTTAATTCTCACAATCACCCTACAAGGTGGTATAGAAAATATTACCATTATTCGACCCTACTTTCTATAGAAGGGTACCTGGGGCTCAGAGAGGGAGGTCAAGGAATTTGCCTAAGGTAACAGCTAGATTCAAAGCCCTACAGTCTGGCTCTATAGCGTGCCTCTTAAACATTGCCCACATCTCTTTTAGGTGCTTGAGAGCCATTATCTCCTGTCTCATCTCCACTGCACTCTTGATGCTCCTGCCTAAGGGATGTCACACAGGGAAGGGCCATTTTGATGAAGTGGATAGCAGACACAGATGTAGGGCCTGTGGGCACTGGACCCACAGGGCAGAGAATACAGCACAATCCTAACACCTGTAGGCTCTGGGGCAGAAATGCAAACACAGGTTCACATGTAGTAAGCTTAAATATGTAAACATAACACGTCAAGTGAGGAAGCATTCCAAAAAAGCACATTCTGTCATCTTCCTTTGATAAATACCTCCGTACTCCGTCTGCCCTGCCTGCTTCTCTAACTCCACCTGCCATCCTCCAGAAGCCTAGGCCTTGCTCATTCCCGCCTCAGAGCCTTTGCTTTTGGCATCCCCTCGTCCTAAAACACGGGCCAGGGGGATCTTCCCACTGTCCTTGTTGAAATTCGGGTTGTCACTTGTTCAGAGGCCTTTTCCGACCACCCTGTTTTCCTCCTAAGTCTACTGCCTGCCGTATTGCCCTGTTCTTTCATTCTCTTTTCACAGCACTTATCAAGATCTGAAATTATCTTGTTTTATTCCCTTCCTTCCTCTAAAACGTAAGCTCCACGAGGGGCAGAAAGTTCTCTTCCAAGACGTTACTGACTTCCGGTAGTTCGTACTACAGTCACGTGAAAGCTTCCACGTGGCTGACATCAAGCCACACCTCAGGAGGCCAACAACAGCAGCCACTTCCTGAATCTGTATTTGTTTCAGGAAAAGCGGGATCGGGATGCCCTTTGGGGCGGCCAGAGCCCAGGGCCTGGTCGCCGGTGACCCCCCGCGCCGGCACAGACGAGCGTCGCGATTGGCTGCTCGAGACTGGGTGGGACCGAGCGCCCCTGGCCCCGCCCACCGCCTCGGCCCCGCTCACGCATGCGCTCTGGCGGCAGCCTCGCCGCCGCGCCATTTTGCCGGGGTTTGAATGTGAGGCGGTGCGGCGGCAGGAGTGGGTAGTGCCGGCTCCAGTCCGCGGCTGAGGTTCCCTTGTCCGTTCCTGTTTCCCACGAGGTAAGACGCGGGGTGTGCACGGCCTAACGCGGTGACTTCTTGAGACCTCGCTGTGGGAGGGACGAGGCGCTCCTAGCCCTTATGAGCACTGGGAAGCAAGGACCGCGCCACTGGGCGAGAGCGGAACGTGCGTCCCTGCCTCGGACAGCGCCCTCCGACGAGGGTTCTACTCTAGCCGACGGGTCTAGTTTCCTCTCGCGGTGTCCCTGGTCTCAGGCCCAGACCGGGGCGGCCTCGGGGCCTGTGAGGGGCGAGGACCGCCCAGGCGCGGCCTAACGCTAGCGGCCGAAGGGCCCGCCTCTTCCCCTCCAGCGCCACGCTGATTGGCCGTGCGGCCGCCGTGTTGCTAGAAAGGGCGGCCTCTCATTGGTCGTGCCCGTGCGTCCGTTCTCGGCGCTCCTGTCCGCCCGCAACGTGAGTTGAGTGCGGCGGCGAGGCCTGTCTGGCCTGACTGCGGGACTGGGGTGGAGGTGGGGGGCGCGCCGCCTCCCGGCCCCTGGTGATCCGGTTTACTGAGTTTGTGAGGTTTAAGCACAAGTCTTGTGTCTCCCTAGTAATGTGGGGTCCCCGTCTTTACGGAGACGTGATGTTGTGAGTGTTCGGAGCGTGAACTTTGGAATTAGAACGTCTGGGTTCACTCCAGGTACAGCTTTTACCTGGGAGTGGAACTTGGGGCTAGTTATTTCATCTCTCCGAGCCGTTGTTTCTTTGTTTGCAAAACTGGGTTGAAAACAGAATCTAACCCTTAAAGTGGCTCGGAGGGTCCACCGAGTTATTACCGAGGTCTTCAGAATCCTGCCCGAAGTGGCCGTTACCCGCTTTCCCCACCCATCTCCTTAGCCACCGTAACCATATCGACCTGACCTTACCCTTTTCTGAAATGTTCCAAGTTTCAACCCAACATAAAGCAGTGGTATAGGCCTTTGGTTCGCTTGGAGATTACCAGCGTCCGAATTTTGCAAGGCTGGCTCTGTCCAAGTTCTCTGGCCTTAGGGGCTGGCCTTGACCAATATGGTCACAGAAGACCGCGTTCCCTCAGTTCTCCATCACCTCATGCTAGTTTTATTTACTTGTTAGTACTTGTCATTTCTAGAATTTCTTCTTGTTTACTTGTCTTTCTCCATCACTGGGATGTAAACTTTGAGAGCAGGGATCTTAGAAGGTAGATGTAGGTCAAGCAGTTCATTAAAGCAGAAGAATTTGGGATTTAGATAAGTCTATCATCATTGATTTATTGTGGTACGTGTGTTTTTATTCTGTATTTGTGTATTGATAGGAATGTCCAAAGGCAACTATAGGGAAAGTAAAGGATCACCCTTCATTTAAGAAAAAAAAGAGTGAATTTTCCATTTCCATTCTTCCCCTGCAAAGCCCTAAAACAAAAAGCATAAGCACTGGCATCTGTGAGCATTAATATAGGACAGATCTCAAAATACACTTTTTTTCTTGAAGTGCTTTTTGCATGAACAGCAATAAATCATGGCAGGGTAAGTTGATCATTTGTTTATCTGACAGGTGTGAATGAGTTACATACCTTATATTGGAGATGCTAATAACTGATAGTCTCCAACTCAGACTGGAAACTTCGTGTTTTAGCTTATTGACACGTTAACTCATCTGTTAGATCGTGCAGCAAATGTTTATTGAATGTCTAATGTATGCCAGGCAACACTGAAGGCCCTAAGCCTGCAGAAACAAAAGAGACATTCAGAATCTCTGCCCTAAGGAGCTTAGCTGTCTAGTGAGCATAAGAGGCAAATCGAAGATACTTCAGATGAAGGTACTGTCAGTGCAGTATAACAGGGACAAGGTAGGTGAAAGCCAGGGGAGACTATTTTGAAGAGTTGACGGTGTGCCGACAGTTAAATGATGCCCACTGTCAAGTTGGAAGAGCATTAGTACGGGCAGGGACAACTGCCTTGGCAGCTTTGATGAACAGATAGAAGACTTTTGTGATTGGAACATCATAAGAACAAGACAGGGTGGGAGATGAGGTTTACAAGTGTTAGAGTGCCTGGGGCTTCTTTGCCCTGCTAAGGAGTTTGGGTTTTCATTGAGGTATGTGCAAATACTAAGGGAACATAATGAAGAAGGTTAGTGTAATGTAGATGATGATTATTATTCTTACTGGCATGTATTTAAAAACTCAACAAAATAGATTTTTCTCTGTAATTCCCCACCACAAGCACACACAGTTTCTAAAACACTGCCTTGCATAATTCTCAAATGGTAAAATAAATTTTTGTGTGGCAAAGACCTGTTTTTTCCTCTTTACCTTATGTATACTGATGTAATGGTTTTGCTTGGCAACAGCAACATTTCATGATTTTATAACAGCTTCAGCATTCAACACAGAAAAAAAAGTGTGAGTGAATTGATTAAATCACTGCTTTCCAAAGTGTGTTCCATAATAAGTGATTCTGTGCCCAACTGTCATGGTTGTATTAAATGGATTAAAAAAATAAAACTGAAAATTTACTGTTTTGAGTTCCTGAGGACTTTACAGTGACTGTCCAAAGAGGGGGTGAATAAAATATGTTGCATTTCCCAGGCTTTTGATATTAAAAAACAAACTATAACCTATTGTGTTGTGTTTGTGTGGTTGAGTACAACTTGATATGTATACCTGGAGTGGTTTGCTGAAGCGTAAAGGAAGTGGATAGATAGATGAGTGGTACAGTCTCTTAATTAGCCATAATGTTGACTTCCCTTGTGGTTTAAAAAAAAAAAGTGTGTTTTAAGGGAAGGGACTGTAGTAAGGAAAATACAGGTAAAAGAACTTGCTCATTAAAAGGTGGTTGTTTCTGGCTGCGGAGTACTCTGCATATACCACAGCATTAGGTAGAGCCACTTTCTAAGCTTTCTTTAAGCATGGAGGTGAAGAGTTAAGGATTTTCTTTGCATCGGTCTTGTTCAAAATCTCAGTTATCATTTACTTCATCTTTCTTGACTGCCCTTTTTTTGCTTCACATTATCTTTTCCATTGCTGTTCCAGTGCTTCTACTCTAGTTCAGACTCTTAGTTCTGCCTGAGAGAAAGACAGCCTTTGGTAGTGGGATGAGATCTGTAGTTAGATTTGAATCTGATTTTAAATATATGTGAGTTGGAGCAAATTAGTTCCTATCTCTAAGTCTTCTTTAGGTGAAATAGTTATTATATGAAATACAAAAAACATATAGTACTGTGCTTGGTTCATAGATGCCACCTACTGTGCTTGGTTCATAGATGCAACCCTCTCCCATTTAAAAACCCTCCTAACAGATCTTTCTTTTTCTCTTCATCAACTCCATTCTGCGTACTTTCCAGCCCAGAGTTCCTATATGCCATTTCATTACGTACCCATTTTAAAAAAATGTGTAGTAGCTTCCTGTTGTACATTAAATCATGGAACTTTCCAGCTATGTATTGAGGAGCCTAGATGATCTGATCCCATCTTCCAAGTTCACAGTTTTCCAAAGTGTCTGTGCTCTCCTCCCATCTCCGTTACTTCCTCACATTATTTCTTTTGTCAGATCGTCATTCTCCTCTGCCTATCCAAATCTATATATCATTTAAGTTCAGCTCAAAACTCACATTCTCTGGGAAATCTTTACTTGCTAGCAGAAAAGTTGCAGTCTTGAATTTATTTGATGCTTTTACTCCAGGGGAAAAATGTGTTTCAGAATTAAGGATTTGTTGGTGTTTTTTTTTTTTTACACAATGTTTTTTTGCGTATACTGTGGATTATGCAACATCTCTAGTGGGATTTAGGGTTGTGCCCTGCAATCACATAAATTAGTATTTCTTTAGTGAAACAAATTTACATACTGAGATAAAAAAAGACTTGTTTATAGCCTCAAGTAGTTCAGTCTAGGTTTTGCTGCCAAATCAGTTTGCTAAAAACTTGTTTAAAAAAAAAGGTTTTAGATCACTTGCAGGTCTACAGAGTTTTGGATTTCAAAATTGCAGGAAAGAGGTTTAGGCCTGTAGTTGGCATTTCAGTTATGTCTTCTCTTCCAAACTATTGTATAAGCTCCTTTAAGAGCAAGAACTTGATTGCCTTCTGTCATAAGCATTTTAAAAATACAATAGCATTTTAATAACTTTCTGGTTGTAAATGTACCATATGTAAGCAGTTGTAGGGTATTAGTAAAATGTCACATATAAAGAGAAAATAGAGTATTTAAATACTCTATATCCCTCACCTAGACATTGCTACTACTTACATTTTGGGGAATGCTTTTAATTTTTGTCTATACATTTGGGTATACTTTTTTGACATAATTTTTAAAAAATTGCATTTAGATCTATGATCCATTTTGACTTAGTAGTGTAAATTATGATCTGACTGTGCATTTTATGACTTCAGGTATTTTAAATTTGTTTATTAAGAATTGGTTTTTGACCCAGACTATGGTCTGTCTCGGTGTTCTAACATAATTTGAGTTACGGTATACTGAAGTATCCCACTTAGCTTTCTTACATTTTACAAAATTTACTATATTTAGTTTTTTTCTTCTTTGTTATGGAAAAGCCCCATCGTTGCCCCAAAAAGGCTACATTTCTGCAGGTTTCCTTTGTGCTGCATGTTACGTTTTTGGTAAAAACTGCCTAGTGGAATCTAAGGTTTGTTGAGGTCTGACTTTCCATGAATTCATTTTAAGTGTATTGTTTGATGAGTGCTAGTAAATTTATACAGTTGTGTTTCCTTCACAGTTACACTTTAGAACCACAGTTAAACTACCGCCCCTAAAAGTTCCCTCATTTTGTACAAATTTTATCTACTTACCAACAACTGAGACCATAAAGCCCTACTTACAATATTCTCAAGCTTTGTGGTCCATTGGTAATGATGTGTGTGTGTGTGTGTGTGTGTGTGTGTGTGTGTGGTCCTTAACTTTATGTTACTAGTTTATTTAGCTTATAATTTATAATGTGTTAGATGTCAATTTTTTTGGTGTGTCATAGGGTATTCTGTGGTTATATTTAGCTTTTAAGTATGTATTTCATTAAAACGTTACCTTTAGAAATTAAGATGTAATTGGTATATAACATGAGTTTCAGGTGTGCCACATAATGATTCAGTACATGTGTGTATTGCAAAATGATCACCACAAGTAAGTCTGGTTAACATCTGTCACGGTTAAATTTTCTTGTCACTGGGCCTCCCTAGTGGAGCAACGGGTTAGGTCTCAGCCTATGAAGCTATCCAAAGCCATTGCAGCATGAGTTCAATCCCCGGCCAGGGAGCTTCCCACATGGCTCTGCAAACCTCTCTTGCCTTGCCCACTGCTCCCCTCAGCAGTGTACTTCGGTGGATCTGCCCCCCACTCTGTCTCTGGTGAATCCTCTCACTACCCCACACCTCTAGCCTACACCCCAGTTCTTGTATGCATAAATAAATCTTTTAAAAAATGTTTCTTCTCTTGTCACTTTTTTTTCCTTGTCACTTTTTAAGCTGTACTCTCTTGGCAATTATCAAATATGTAATATAGTGTTAACTATAGTCACTCTGCTCTCCGTGGTTGCTCAGGACTTACTTCCTATCTGAAAGTTTGTGCCTTTTGACTCCCCCCTACATCCATTTCACCCTCAGTCCCACTCACTGCTTCTGATATTCCTCAGTCTGTCCTCTGTGAGACTATGAGTTTGTTGATTTTTGTGGGGTTTGTTTTTTTCTTGACATTTTAAAAAGACTGGTTTATTAGGAAATGGAGAAAGAAAAGGCGAGGCACCTGTCTTAGGCGGGCAGAAAAGCCACTTTCATTTTTGGACTCCCCGTGTATTTCTCTCTCTGTCTGACTTAGGTCGCTTAGCATACTGGCCTCACTGTCCATCCATGTTGCAAATGTCAGGTTTTCCTCCTACTTTTTGTTACTGAACATTCCATTGTACATACACCTCAGTTTCATGCACATGGGTTGCTTACATCTTGGCTGTTGTAAATAATACTTAAGTGAAGAGTGTGCATATATCTTTTTGCGTTAGTGTTTTTTGTTTCCTTTGGATAAATACCCAAAAGTGGAATTGCTGAATCATGTGGTAGTTCTATTTTTAATTTTAAGGGAACCTCTATACTGTTTTCCATAGTGGCTACACCAGTTTACGTTCCTACCAACAGCACACAAGAATTCCATTTTTGGGGGGTGGGGGAGGGGAGGATAAGGGCACAAAATGGAAGAGAGGAGAATACAGGGGACCATGGAGATGGATCACGGGTGAATTGGTGGTGGGCTGCCCAAGGGGAATACAAAATGTAAAAGACATCAATAACAATTAAAAAAAAAAAGAATTCCCTTTTTTTCATGTCCTTTCCACGACTTGTTATTTCTTGTCTTTTTGATAATAGCCATTCTAACAGGTTTAAGGTGATATTTTGTTGTGATTTTAATTTGTATTTCTCTCATGATTATTGGTGGTGAGCATCTTTTCAAGTACTTGATATATATCTGGATGTATTTTTTTTAAAAGATTTATTTTTTATTTTTATTTATGCATGCAAGAACTGGGGTGTAGGCCAGAGGTGTGGGAGGTGAGAGGATTCACCAGAGACACAGTGGGGAGCAGAACAGGTGGATCCACTGAAATATGCTGATGAGGGGGCAGCTGGCGAGACAGGTGAGGTCTGCTATGCCATGTGGGTTGGGCCACTGAGGGTTAGCTCCCTGGCTGGGGATGTAAGTCAGGCCACAGTGGTTGGCTTATAGCTTGCTGGCGCTGAGAGTTTATTTAACCTCTGAGCCACTAAGGAGGCCCATCTGGATGTCTTCTTGCTGCTGGCAAAAAAGGAGTGAAGTTTCTGCAGTGACTTTATCTGTAGAGGTTGCGCAGATTTTTCATGAGAGGATTAGTAATTTAAAACCTTTTTTTAAAGACATGAAGATCCCCTGCTCACTTTTTTAATGCAATTTGTGTGGGGTTTTGTTGTTACTGGGTTATATGGGTTCTTTATATATTTTAGATGTTAATCTCTTGTCAGACATATGATTTATAAATAATTTCTCCCATTTGGTAGGCTGTCTTTCCATTTTTGTTGATGGTTTCTTTTGCTGTGTAGCAGCTTTTTAGTTTGATATAGTACCTCTTTATTTTTGCTTTTGTTGCCTTTGATTTTGGTGTAGAAAGTTGTCTTTTTTAATCATAATCATCGCTAGCATCTTTTGAGTCCCAGAGTTCTCTCTCTCCATGTGCAAATTCTCGTGTATTTTATTGTCAATACTTGTGATTGCCTGTACACAATGGAATTTGTTCTAGTGTCTTTCATTTCAGAACCTTATATGGCATCCTTACTTACTGCTTAAAGTTTTAATTTGTTATGGGGTTTTTAAAAAATCTTTCTAGTGAGTCTTTTTAACCCTTTGTCATTTTTCACAGCATTAAATCAAATTTTATGGTGACGGGTCAGTTACTCAATTTTGTTTTTCTGTGCCTATCTTTGTAAAATTAGTGTTTTTTACCTATTTTTAAAAAATCCATTTGTCTCAGCTAAGAGTCAGGCTTATAATCCATATCTAAAACGTAACAAATGGGTGACTTTCTCAGAGAGGGGAAGCTCAATAATATATAAAAGGATCCTTTTAGGTAAATCACTGTGGGAGTAATTAATTACTCAAACTTCATTTTCTGTCTTAGGTTCTGTAGTCATGGATCTCAGCGATGCAAATTTGCAAACACTAACAGAATATTTAAAGAAAACTCTTGATCCTGATCCTGCCATCAGACGTCCAGGTAAAGAGAACAAGTACCTTGTTCGGTATTTGATTTATTCTTTCAGGCCAAATGAGGAAAACTTTTGTGCAGTCTGCCTGTTTGTAAATTTAAAATTTTTTAATTTTTGTTTTTATACTTGGGTTCATGGTCATAGTTTACTTTTCATTTTTCACCCATATTTGCAGTGGCTGAATATAGTGTAGAATCTTATTGTATTGTTTTAGTAAGATAGGTTCATTTGTCATCTTCTGTGGTGAAAAGTACTAGTGTGTTTAGAATGCTTTGTCCCTTGATCTTTCCAAAAATCCCTCACCTGGCTGCTTTAGAGATATAATAATAAGAGATGCAGATGAGAGTTAATTGCTAAAAAGTGATGAAGTGGTTGAAGCCAGGTAATCATACTGTCTTTTAATCCCCATGCTGGGTTTAATAAGTATATTTTAAGGCGCCTTCCTTCCTCTCTTTCTCCCTCCCTGAATTTGGCCAGTTTCCTTTGGAAACTTGGTAGAAGCTTTGAATTGCAAACTCAGATGCACTCAGGAGTGAGATGTAAAGGTAAATGAGGGAGGCAGGCCTTGTGGAGACTGGTAATATGTGATGATACGCCCTACTGAAATGGCAAATATTTGGAGCCACCTATGTTTGCAAGATCAGATTTCCAGCCTCTCTTTAGAAATTAGGACATTTGGGCCTCCCTGGTGGCACAACAGGTTAAGCTCAGTGCTGCGGCGCTGTCGGCAGCTGCAGTTTGAGTTCAGTGCCCGGACGGGGAGATTCCCACATGGCACAGAAGACCTCTCCTGCCTTGCCCACTGCTCCCATCAGCAGTATATTTCGGTCTATCTATCTGTTCTGCTCCCCACTCTTGTCTCTGGTGAACCCTCTCACCGCCCCACACTCTGGCCTGAACCCCAGCTTGTATGCATAAATAAATAGATCTTTTTTAAAAATTTTAAAATAAAAATAAGGACATTTATATGAGGTATATTCATTTTTAAATTATAGCAACTAACTTTAAAATTTTTTGAAACACATACAAACTTTTACTGAAGGCCAGAAGTTTTCTTAGGGTAGGCAGTTGGTAATCCTTACTCTATACGCCATCTTAACCAGAAATACTCTTAGCCTGCTTCTTCAGAAGTTACTAATGTTCATGCTCATCAGTAAGATGTTTGAGGGCTTTATGAAGACACACAAATGAATATGCATGTGTATATGTTGGGGGGGTGGTTATACATTCTTATGTAAAATATAATAGAAATTTAATACTTACATCCTATTCGGGAAAAGTCTTTATGATTTCTGAGAGAAAAAATTGTGATTTTCCCATTAGTACTTAAGGAAATAACATGTTCCTGGATAAAGGGAAGTTAATGACTCTAATCTTCTTAAACTTTCTCAGAAAGCCTCTGCCAACATGCTGTTAAAAATTACTTTTAATAATTTTCTTTGTAAGGTGAGGGTGCTGTTGCTTTATGAATCTAGTGCAGTTTATAGGAATAAACTGACGTTTCTGGGAAGAATTATGAACACAGCAATTCTTGGGGACTAGTAACAGGACTGATTCAACATCTCTTTATAAGATGTGACCTGGAAGTGGATTGTGTGGTGGGTCCAGCTTAAAGATACCACTATGCTCACTTGGTTATTGAGATGTGACAGTGGTGTGAATTAGTTGGGTTTTTTAAGATTTATTTATTTATGCATACAAGCTGGGGTGTAGGTCAGAGGTGTGGGGCGGCGAGAGGGTTCACCAGAGACACAGTGGGGAGCAGAACAGGCAGATCTACTGAAGTACACTGCTGAGGGGAGCAGCGGCCAAGGCAGAAGGGGTCTGCTGCACCATGTGGGTCAGCTCCCTGACTGGGGATTGAACTCGTGCTACAGTGGCTGCTGATAGCTTCATAGTGCTGCGCTTAACCCGTTGCGTCACCAGGGAGGCCCCGTTTTTCTTTCTAAGAGTGCTGAAGTGATTCACTTTCATTCCCTTCATTTTAATCCAATCATGAATTTTCGCGTAATTTCTGGGATGGGGCAGAAGGCAGGCAGAGTGAAAGTGCATCAGGCTGTGTTCCAGATGACCCAAGGAGGTAGAAGCAGGACAGGTTTCACTGGGGCAGTTGGAGGAGCACCAACCCTGACCAGCAAGTAGTGATGTTCTGAGAGCTAGAGAGCCGGTAGGCCATGTCCTCAGAGACCTCCAGGTTGCGCAGCGCCATCAGGGGTCACCCGCAGTGCCAGGCGATTTGGCAGTCAGCTTGGGGGCCACAGAGTCACCCTCAGCAGGGATGATGGCCATCTGCTGCTGCTCAGCCTTTTCCACCACAACTCTGGCCCTGTGTGCTTGAAGACATTTTGAAGTTCTTTAAGTATGTAGAAACATGTCAGTGTGCATATTCTGTGAGCAAGTTGAAAGAAGTGAACACAAAAGGGAGTAACTAAACACATGGGAAGATTGCCTCTAGGATATTGATTACACTGTCAGAAAGCAACCTGGCTGTCTATATGAACTTTTCCCCAAATCATGGATGTAAGGTGTTGCCCTGTACGAAACGCTGGCCACTTAGGATAAACAACCCAAGCCTTCCAGCTTCATACAAAAAACTATAGTGTGTCCCCTTCTAAAAATCACTTTGAAGTTCAGTATTCTTTATCTTTCAAGAAAGCCATGGTGAACACGAAACATGGAGGGTTGGAGATGGAAGTTAAACTCTGGGGACTCAGTAAGAAAAAGGTGTTAAGTGATACTAAATTCTATAAGATAATAGATGCTTGTGCTGGACCTTTTTAACACACACTGGAATTTTGGAATAGGTGTTACCTTAGGAATTGTCAGATAGGAAAAATATGAGGAAATGGTATAAACCACCATGTGATCAGTAAACCTTGGAGATTTATCATCCAGATTGTAGCATGAGTTGGAAATATGTGGGTAAAATCTTTGTATGCATTTATTGCTGGTATTCAGAAATGTTTTGTTTGAGTAAAAAAACTGGTAAAATAAGGACTGGACTAAAACTTGTCTTTATTTTTTAAAGATTTATTTATTTATACATACAAGCTGGGGTACAGGCCAGAGGCGTGGGGTGGCAAGAGGATTCACTAGAGACAGAGTGGGGAGCAGAACAGGCAGATTGATGGAAATACACTGCTGAGGGGAGCAACAGGGGCGGCAGGAGAGGTCTGCTGTGCCATGTGGGAATCTCCCCACCAGGTGTCGAACCTGCGTTGCCGCTGCCGACAGCTCCAAAGCGCAGCTCTTAACCGCCACGCCACCAGGGAGGCCCTAAAACTTGTCTTTAAAATGAAGATTTTGGGGCCTCCCTGGTTGCCTAGGAGTTAAGTCTCCGTGCTGTCACTGCTGTGGCCTGAGTTCCGTCCTTGGCCAGGGAGCTAACCCATATGTGGCGCAGCAGACTTGTCCTGTCTCACCCACTGCTTCCCGCTCTGTCTGGTGAATCCTCTCACCATCCCACACCCTCCGCACCTCTGGCCTACATCTCAGTTCTATGCAAAAGTTAAAAAAAAACTAAATAAAATGAAGATGTTGCCTACCTCTCTGGGTAGTAGTGACAACTTTAATGAAATATATGAGCAAAGCATCAGAACTATATGGTTAATAATAACAAAATATTAGCATGCATTAACTCTAATCTTCCTTTAAATACTGTAACAATATTGTTACATTTACTTATAATGCTAACAGTAATCCTTCAGGAGCAAGACAGGGTAGACGACTTTTTCCCTAAAGTCCCTACTCAGAATAGTTTCTCCTTCAGATGAAGTAATCCACTACTTTATAGGTTTGTGAGAATCAGGTGACTAATGGCTGGTGAAAAGTAATTTGGAAACTGAAGCACTATGTAAGTTTAATCTAACATCATATGTAGTCCATTTTATATGTAAGAAAAGTGAGATCCAGTGAGACCATTACTCCCTAAAGGAAAATATACTAATTGTTCACTCTGACACTAGAATGATAGTTACCAGAGGAGAATTGGGGAGGAAATGAGTAGAAGGTGCCGATTGGTTGGTGGTGGTGACTGGACATTTGGTGGTGGGTATGATGAGAAAATATACTTTTGGGACCTGTCAGTGTTGTACACTAAGTTACCGCAATTAAGATTATATACTAATCTGGGCCTTCCTGGTGGCGCAGTGGTTGAGCGCTGCGCTGTGTGGAGCTGTTGGCAGCACGCGATGCGAGTTCAACGCCCGGCCGGGGAGAATCCCACATGGTGCGGCAGACCTCTCCTGCCTCACCCGCTGCTCCCCTCAGCAGTGTATTTCTGATCTGCCTGTTCTGCTCCCCACTCTGTCTCTGGTGAACCCTCTCTCACCACCCCATGCCTCTGGCCTGTACCCCAGCTTGTATGTATAAATAAATAAATCTTAAAAAAAAAAAGATTATATACTAATCTTCATACATAGATAAAGAGGAAGGAGTTTTGTTTATAATAAATCTAAAATGGAAATTCTTTTACAGCTGAGAAGTTTCTTGAATCTGTAGAAGGAAATCAGAATTACCCACTGCTGCTTTTAACATTACTGGAGAATTCCCAGGATAATGTCATTAAAGTATGTGCCTCAGTAACTTTCAAGAATTATATTAAAAGAAACTGGAGAATTGTAAGTATTTTGCAAATACATAATATAATACCATGTTTAATTACCACATTTTCACATGTAGTCCTCCAGAAAGATTCGGACACAGATTAAGATAAAATCACATAGTATATTTCTCAACAAAATATTAGCATATCAAGTCAGAAAGAGATTTTAAAAAATTATTTACACATGTCCAAGTAGGATTTATCCAAACATGCAGGTCTGATTTAACATTTGAAAATGAATGTTACTCATCACACCAGCAAACTGAAAAAAGAAAAAGCATTTGACAAAATCTGACACTCATTTGTGGGATAAAAACTGAGTAAATTAAGAATAAAGAACTTTTTTTAGCTTGATAAAGAATACCTACAAGAATCCTGCAGCTCAGAACATGCTTAATGGTGAGAAACTTGAAGCTTTCCCACTAAGATCCAGTACAAAGCAAGGATGGTCTCTCATTATCTTCCTGGAAGTCCTTGCAAATGCAGAAAGAAAGGGAACAAAAGGCAGACAGATTGGGAAGAAAGACATAAAACTCTTTGTTCACAGATGACATGATTTCAAAGATCTGAAAGAATTGACAGAATAGAAGGTGGTTTCCCAGAGTTTCTCGTTTCACTTGAATTCACAAAGATTGCTTCAACTTCATAATTCAGCTTGCTGGAGAGTGTGAGACATGGCTGACTGTCCATTATGGATGAAATTTTACTCTAGCTCATAGTCTAGTGAAGAGACATTGTGTGGAAAGACATTCTAAATGAATAATTGAAACATTTTCTCTTGTGAAGTGGGAAAAATTACATATGGCTGAAAAGCCATAATGTCTATAAAAATAAGTAGAATGCAAAATAATTTTGATTTGAAGTTTTTGGTTAGGGGTTTTGCCCTATATTTTGTGGGATATGGAATTATATTCTGATTTTAAGATGAATCCTGTTGTACTGCAAGTATAAAAAACTGGCATTTCCTCTATCTTAGGTTAGAACAGTAGTTCTCAGTTGGGGGGTGATTTTGTGTACCCAGGCATTTGGAGACATTTTAGTTGTCGCAGTTGGGGGTTGTATAGGCTACATCTAGTGGGCGGAAGCCAGGGTTGCTAGTGCCCATGCTCTAGATGACTTCCCACAGCAAAGATGCTCTGGTCCAGAATGTTGGTAGTGTCAAGTTTGGGGGAAAAAACCCTGGCTTAACACTTCTTGTGCCGGCTATTTTCTGTGCCACCGCATGAATGGGATAAGCATTCAGTAAAACACACACAGCTCCTGAACTGCTGGATATATTTTAATGAAATTTTAAATGCATAGAGATTAAAGCTTCTAGACTGAGTACGATCAAAGAGAAATAGCTCCTAATAGTTCCAGATAAATCCGCCGTGGCGTGAAAAACCGGAGACTAGATGAACACGTGAATATGTGAGTGGAGCAAAAAGCGTTAACATGAAAATGAGAATTATTTTGTAATGACAGCAGTAGTGACATTATAGACAGTATTAAGGTTGTCAGAAGTGGTCAGTTTTTCCAAAACATCAGCTTTAAATCTCTTATTGAAAATTGTTTTTCTCATTCCATAAGTAAGTTTTAAAAATAGTAAATATTCTGTTTAAGTTTGTAGAGTCAAGTGTTACCACAAGTGGTGAGGAAACTTAGTAAATCTTAGAATATTTAAAAGTCCAACCCTCTATTTACAGACATGCTAGCCCTCTCCATCTATCTTGAATGATAAAATCAGTGAGACTTCTGGAACTTCTTTGCTGATGTAGTCTTAGATACATTCTAACCTTTAATGGTCAAGAAGTTTTCATAGAAAATACCTTTGATTTAAGGTGAAAGTCAAATTGAAGCCTTTGAAGGTGATTGAGAACTATGTAGCATATATAGCGTAAAGATTTTAACCACATTTTCTGATTAGCTTACATATAGAACTAAGGTTTTTACATGGGCCCAGGCAGTTAAAGAAGCTCATTAATTTGTATGTAAAATACTTGCTTTTGGGAGGGAGTGTACCTTTTTTCTAGGGCCAGAGTTCATGCTTTCATCAGTATATGCTGGGTCCTATAACCTACTCCCGTATAGGGATGGCTCTACCTTTCTGTTTTTCTTTGAAAACCAGGAAAAAGAAGTGCTTCTATTTTATTTGTAAATTCATATGGTTATGGATAGGATTTTACATTACTGCTTTTTGATGTTTTGCGTTTAGGTGGAAGATGAACCAAACAAAATTTGTGAAGCTGACCGAGTTGCTATTAAGGCCAACATTGTGCACTTGATGCTTAGCAGCCCAGAGCAAATTCAGAAACAGGTGATGTAAGGCCCTGCTTTTTAGGTAGGCTTCTTGTAGCGCTTTCATCTAATGAATCCTTTTCTTCCTCCCAGTTAAGTGATGCCATTAGCATTATTGGCAGAGAAGATTTCCCTCAGAAGTGGCCTGACTTACTGACAGAAATGGTAAATCGCTTTCAGAGTGGAGATTTCCATGTTATTAATGGAGTCCTTCGTACAGCACATTCGTTATTTAAAAGGTATTGATGTACAGGTTCATATTTTTAAAATGTGTTTTGCTTCTGTAAATAGTTAATGTTGTTGTGACTGTTACCACTCTTTTGAATGTGATGATCCTAGAGTAAGAGCACATGCCTCTCAATTCATTAGCATGTTTGTTTCTTTTTTCTTTTTAGATTTATTTATTTATGCATGCAAGAGCTGGGGTGTAGGCCAGAGGTGTGGGGGAGGTATGTGAGAGGATTCACCAGAGACAGAGTGGGGAGCAGAACAGGTGGCTCCACTGAAATACACTGCTGAGGGGAGCAGTGGGCAAGACAGGCGAGTTCTGCTGTGCCATATTGGCCAGCTCCCTGACTGGGGATTGAACTCATGCCACAGTAGCTGCGGATAACTTCATAGTGCTGAGACTTAACCCCTAGTGCCACCAGGGAGGCCTCCCCACGTTTGTTTTTTCTTAAGGTATTTGATTTACCTGTGAAATACCTTGTCTCATAAAATGTGCTTGATTCCTAAAGAAAAGCAAGAATTTTCTTTGAGTTTCAGAAAGCTGGGTGGTCATAGTTGTTTTTTTTTTCCCTAGTTACCAGGCCTAAAGTCTATAAGCAAAAACGTGTAAATATACCTGTTTTACCTTAATTTTCTAGATATCGCCATGAATTTAAGTCAAACGAGTTATGGACTGAAATTAAACTTGTTCTGGATGCCTTTGCTTTGCCTTTGACTAATCTGTTTAAGGTATGGAGTAACATTTTGATGTAATAACTTCAAACTACTTAATACCATTTTTGTTTAATTTTAAATTTGTTCCTTTTCCCTTATTTGTAGGTATATTTAAAGCAAATCCCAGGCAGATATTTAAATTTAAAGCAAATATTTAAATTTAAAGCAAATCCTATTATTTCACTCAAGTTACTTGAGTATGATTCTCTAAAGGGATAAGTGCATATTTTTTTATTGTTAATGAAGTTTTGTTTATTTTACATATTTATACATCACTTTATAGTGCACAGGCTACTTTCCTACATAATGTTCTTCATTGTGAGGATTCTATAAGGTTGAAACGAGATGTATTGCCTTGATGAGGAAAGAGAGGGTATGGAACAGGCCTCTAAGCTAGTTTTGCTATTCATTTCTTGTTTTCAGAAAGAAAACCGGTTTGATGGTGGGTGTGCAGTGATGCACGGATTGGTTAGGATGACTTAGTAATGATACATTTTCACTTCAAGAAATAAAAGTAGACAAAATGTCCCTTTTTCCCCTTACCTATTAAATTGGCAGAGATTTTTATTTCTTTTTAATAATGTTAGAAGGCTTAGAGTGTAATGAAATGAACGCTTTGGTGTCCTGTGCATTGTGATGTAAATGATACTAACTTTTTAGCATTTAACATTTTATGAAGAAAACAATGTATTGTAGGACTAGATCTTCCTAACTTGGGGACATAGGAAGTAATAAATGTTGAGTGTATGGTTTCTCATTTGAGTCTCACATTCTCACTGTGAGATGGTCGTTCACATACTATCAATGGGAGAATGGCACTCAGTAAACAGCTTATTTGCTCCAAATAATGCTCATTTTGAGTATGATAGTCTGAGTTGTACCCAGGTCCTTCGGTTTCTAGTCTTTGCTCAGTGAACATATTGTGCTGCTTCAGTCATACATATGCCTGTAGCATCCCAGACTGCAAAAACTAGAGGTGTGCAGAGTATTAGCAATACGCTTGTTAGAACAGTGGGCTATCAGAAACAGTCCACGTGCTAAGTTATGGGCACTATTTAGCAAAAGCATGCAAAGACAGTTTTGTTTTAATATATTTATGTGTGTAGAGGAGAGAAGGATCTAGTTCAAAATATTAACATTGGACCTTTCAATATTATTGTGGGCAACTTGAAAATATATCCTTCAACATCGTTTTCAAAATATCTTAAATGGCTATATGTTACTATTTAATAGCCAGATTTTGGTTAGTCTCCGCCTAGGAGTCAGTGTGCTAGATGTAAAGGACACTAAAACCATGTTCCCAAATCCTTTATCAAGGCCACCATTGAACTCTGCAGTACCCACGCAAATGATGCCTCTGCCCTGCGGGTTCTTTTTTCTTCCCTGATCTTGATCTCGAAACTGTTCTACAGTTTAAACTTTCAGGTAAGTTTTCTTTCTTTTTTGACTCTCCTTATTTGATGTCAAATATATAATTTTCCTCTTGATAGACTTCTTTGCCAGCATTGATTTTTCAGAAAGAAATTAAAAAAAAATTTTCTCCCCTCCTTTCTCTACAAAGTTCTGCTTTACAGTACTTCCTGGAGATACTAGTGGATATTTCATGGGGAAAAGTAGCTTTCTCTTATGGTCCAGTAAGTTAGGGAAACTCCTCTTCCTAAATCACTGTTTTGGAAAGTCATCCTGTGTACTGCTTTATTGACGCCTCTGAGAAGTCACATTCTCAAGTCTATCTCTTGTGTTTAAGTGGATATTATCATTGCAGGGGGTGTGGAGGCTGTATTTTGAGTAGGGGGGTCTCTGGGTAGATTAGATCTAAAGGTTGGGGTTGGGGATTTATTTCCGGAGGCATATGGTAAAGACAGAAAGCTGAAGAATCAGATTCAGTAGGATGTTAAGAAATAGTGACAGTCCAGAGGAAAGAGCCAAAGTTTTATAGCAGAATAGTTGGTCACCCTATTGTTACTGAGATAGTGACGTCAACCATTTTTTCTCTCATTAAATCTTTACAATTCAAAGTTCCAGGACTAAAGGGGTCTGAAGGGGGTCTTATGGTACAGATTACTATATACAGATTATTGAGATACAAGAGGAAGGATCTGACCTTTTCGTTGTTCATAGCCAGAGCCAAGTACCTGGACTTAATCCTCACAGTATGACTACACTCATAGCCACAGGGAGAGCATTCCCCAAAAGGAATAGGTGGAATAGGAGATGAACAACCTAAAATGACATCCCTACATCAGTGTTCAGCAGGACAGCAATTTGAGACATTCTTACGAAAGGATACTACTGTACTACTGCCACTACCTTCTTTTGAATTCTTCCTAGAAGTCAGGTAAAATGAGGCTTTTAATAATTTGTTAGGCTTAGTCAGGGAGCCCAAAGGAAGGAGGCATAATCTTTACCCTTGGAGGGCTCATCCATCATTATTAAGGCAGTGCTGTCCCACAGGAAATGTGTAACTGTGTAAGACTATAGCTGAGTCGGAATGGGTGGTTACCTTATAATAAATGCATTAATTGGAAAGGGAAAGGACTATATTGATGTGCGCAGTTTTTGAAGAAAGGCTTGATGCAGTCTTACCTGGACCTTGAATTAACAAGTAGATTTAGATTGGGACAGGAAATAAAGGTAACATCATTTGTATTGACAGCATATAAACAGACACAAGTAAACATGGTTTATTCGACTGCCATACCTAGATAGAGCAGAGAATGCTTGTCATATAGGGAATGGTTGGCTCAGACTAAGAAGTGTGAACTTAAGTCTATAGGCTTGTGGGAAATATTTGGTGTGGTGGGGAAAACGTATTAAAATCGCATACTATTTATTTTTATCAAGTCTCAAGTGAGTGTTTGTTCTTAGGATCTCCCTGAATTTTTTGAAGATAATATGGAAACTTGGATGAACAATTTCCATACCCTCTTGACACTAGATAATAAGCTTCTACAAACTGATGTAAGTATTATTTGTTTCCCAAGTAGTCCTTTTTTTTTTTTTTTTTTAAAGAATTAGTTGAGTGCCCTCTGAAAACTTTGGAGCATAGTTAATTAAGCTTAAGAAAAATAAAATAGAGAGCAAATAGCATTCTGCTTCCTTAGAAATTATTTTATTGTTAATAAAGGCTGCAAGTAATGCTTGATTATGGAATGTTCCATATCTGTTTAGTTGTAGTGTATAGATTTATTTACTCTTTTATTATGGACCTGGCTTTGGTCACAGTGTATGGAGAAGGCAATTTTGTTACATAATTGAAAGTAAGACCTCACGAGTATTTAGATTGTGGGCAGTTTTATGAAATACCTGGCTTCAATTGTGAGAGACCACACTATAAGGATGTATTTGGGGACCGGAACTTGGTGACATTATGCTGTTAAAACATGAACCTCTGTAGTGATGACCTTTTTAAAAAACTTTGCAGTATGTAAGTTTGCAATATGTAAGTTTCTTCTGATCTGGATTGTGTCACGTGTCCTTTTCAGCATATAGCACTCATTCCGTGTGACTCATTTGCTCATTTATTAATGGGCCTGTGATCTGCGTCTTTACCAAGGGAAATAACCATTATAAGTAAAATATGATAATACTTTATCATGAGATAAAATTGGTGGTTCAAATCAGGTTTCGGGAGTTGAGTGCAGGGAGAGATTAGCAAATTTGTCTCTGAGGTTTATTTAGTAAAAAAACAACTAAAGTAGATATGGTTCCCCTAATCCTTCAGTAATAACATTCCTTCAGTAAACAGATTTTCCTAAGTCTAACAGAAATTTTTCACTTAGGATATTTACAGGGAGCTCTTTGCCCATATAACTATGTACTCCCTTGTGGCATCTTGCTGTGCAACACCCCTTATGTTTATGCCTTGAACCAGCTGTTAGGGAGTTCTTTAGCACATATCGTAAATCAAAAACTTTTTTCATATTTAGATTTATTTATTTAGGCATACAAGAGCCGGGGTATAGGTCAGAGGTGTGGGAGGGTGAGAGGATTCACCAGAGTCAGATGGGGAGCAGAACAGGCAGATTGACTGAAATACACTGCTGAGGGGAACCGCGGGTCAGAAAGGAGAGGTCTGCTACACCATGTGGGTCACCTCCCTGGCCGGGGATCGAACTCGTGCTATAGTGGCTGTGATAGCTTCATAGTGCTGTGACTTAACCCCTTGCACCACCAGTGAGGCCCTAAATAAAAAAATTTTGTGAATTGCTGTGATAGTCTATAAATCACCGTCATTGTGTAGTTGTAGTTTGGGATTGGCATCCTCTTTCTGTAAAGGTCCACATAGTAAATCTTTTTGACTTCAGATTATAAGGTCCAACTGCTCAACTCTAGTCCAACTACTCAACTGCATAACTGTAGTGGAAAGCAGCTATGGATAATACTGTAAAATATATGACACAAAAAAGAATTGAGTGTCACTGTGTTTTGTGTTTTTTTAAGATTTATTTATTTATGCATACAAGAGCTGTGGTATAGGCCAGAAGTGGGGGTGGTGGTGAGAGGATTCACCAGAGAAGCAGGGAGCAGAACAGGCAGATCTACTGAAATCCACTGCTGAGGGGAGCAGCGGGAGAGACAGGAGAGGTCTGCTGCGCCATGTGGGTCAGCTCCATGGCCTGGCATCAAAGTCTTGCTGCAGTGGCTGCTGATAGCGTCATAGTGCTGAAACTTAACCCTTGTGCCACCAGGGGGCCCCATCACTGTGTTTAATAAAACTTTACTTATAAAAATAGACCACAGGCTACAGTTTACTGACCACTGATTTAGATTGATATTTTATTGGCAATGTATTATTTTAATAGCATTACCTTATTGGGAGAGGAAGAATAGATCTTAATGTACTTGACATGAGAACCTTTTAAAAGACAAGACAGTACAGCTAGCTATGTTGTTATAAAGGAAAGTAGATACGATTTGTATCTTTAACGTTTCTGTAGGAATATACTATTTTCAGTTTCATATGTAAATATTCTGTAATACAGCAATCAAAACAAATGTCTTTATGAAAAAACTTTTGAGAGCTGCTCTCAGTGATCAGTAAATATCTCATCTTTATTTGAAAGACTAATTGAATAGCTCGGTGGTATAGATGTAATTTACCACTCTTGATCTTGAATTTTCAAATGTCTGTAGTTGAGGAATTTCAGTTAATTCTCCATATTTGTGGTAGCATAGAAATTATATGTTTGAATTTTGTCTTTTCTCTTATGAGGATGAAGAGGAAGCAGGCTTATTGGAACTCTTGAAGTCCCAGATTTGTGATAATGCTGCACTGTATGCACAGAAGTACGATGAAGAGTTTCAGCGGTACCTGCCTCGTTTTGTCACAGCCATCTGGAATTTACTAGTTACCACAGGTCAAGAGGTTAAATATGACTTGGTAAGATTGTGCTGAACACAAATAAGACATTCTCTCCCTATCTCCTCCAAGAAATAATTGATTCAGTTTTGCTTTTCAAAATATTTTTGTGTTTTATTCTAGTTGGTAAGTAATGCAATTCAGTTTCTGGCTTCGGTTTGTGAGAGACCTCACTATAAGAATCTCTTTGAGGACCAGAACACGCTGACAAGTATCTGTGAAAAAGTTATTGTGCCTAACATGGAATTTAGAGGTAATTATGGCACTGTGGAAAACTTATTCAAGAAATTAAAAATTAGTTTCTGGTGTACGTTCATATAAATTTTTTTTTATTTATGCATGCAAGAGCTGGGTGTAGGCCTGACGTGCGGGCGTGAGAGGATTCGCTAGAGACAGAATGGGGAGCAGAAGAGGTAGATCTACTGAAATTACCTGCTGAGGGGAGCAGCAGGCAAGACAGGAGAGGTCTGCTGCACCATGTGGCTCAGCTCCCTGGCCAGGCATCGAACTTAGGCTAAAGGGATGTGTGATAGTGTGATAGCACTGAGACTAAACTCTATGCCACCAAAGAGGCCCATATAAATAGAAACTTAATGTCTTGTTGCTCTTGATAATTTAGTCAGTCTTTTTTTATTGCTAAAACCAATTTTAAAGAACTTGGTTTATTTTCTAAATCAGACTGAAAATGTACAAGAGGCATTTGTAAAATGAATGCTGCTATGATAAGCTTTGTTCTACACTGTGGAGGTTTTTTTGACTGAAGTATTGAATAAGATCTTTAAAAATCCTATCATGTTGAAAAGAAAGACTATCCAGGATCTTAATTTAGGGAAAGAATTTGGTGGTTTTGTTTGATTCAGTAGTTTACCAAGGCAGCAGCTGTTTTTAAATAGGTTGACTAGATTGATATCTTTTTTTTTTTTTTAAAGATTTATTTATTTATACATACAAGCTGGGGTACAGGCCAGAGGCGTGGGGCAGCGAGAGAGTTCACCAGAGACAGAGTAGACAGGCAGATCAGAAATACACTGCTGAGGGGAGCAGCGGGTGAGGCAGGAGAGGTCTGCCGCACCATGTGGGATTCTCCCCGGCTGGGCGTCGAACTCGCATCACTGCTGCCGACAGCTCCACAGCGCAGCGCTTAACCACTGCGCCACCAGGGAGGCCCCTAGATTGATATCTTTTAAATATAAAGATGAAGCCCGTTTAGTCTGTATATGAAATCTCTTTCCCTTATATTTTGGAAGAGCATGTAAACATGTAAGGAATTGTGTTTTGTATCAAAGCAGTCTATAGGTCAGTGCTTTTCCAGTTAACAGACTAGAACAAAAAGAGGAAATAAAGGACAATATAATGTGAAGTTTATTTCCTCCTGTGTTTTCATAAAACTACAGTATAAAGAACAGATTTATCCTGATAGTGTCCATTCTGTTTTTTTGTTTTGACATTGCTTATTATGAAATAATGGTGGTTATAATTATTAGATTGCGGATTTTTAAATGTCCTAACTGGCCAAATAAAAAGTTGGCATCCCTAGATTGGTCACCACTTTTTTTTTTTTTAAATTTTTATTTATTTATGCATACCGGAACTAGGGTGTAGGCCAAAGGTGCAAGGGGTGAGGGACAGAGTGGTGAGCAGAACAGGCAGATTGAAATACATTGCTGAGGGGAGCAGTGGGCAAGAGGTCTGCTGCGCGCCATATGTGGGTTAGCTCCCTGGCCGAGTATTGAACTCAGGCCGCAGCAGTGATAGCGGGTGATAGTGCTAAGACTTAACTCCTACACCACTAGGGAAGCCCCTGGTCTCCAACACTTACTTTTGAAAGTTCGTAGTGAAATCCAATTCTGGGAACACTGTCAAATGAGAGCAAGTAAGCCTCTATTACATCATAGCTGTGTGAAATACCTATTAAGTACCCTCCCGAAGTACCCTTTTAAGTGATGGTTAAGAGTATGTGAAAGAGTGTTAGGAAACAGTGCTTTACTGTGAAACATGGCAGTGCCATCTACGCGTCTGTATACTCAGCTGTAAATGTCAATTCGCTTTGTAGCTGCTGATGAAGAAGCCTTTGAAGATAATTCTGAGGAGTACATAAGAAGAGATTTAGAAGGATCTGGTATGTATTTTGGTTTTTAACTGTTAAGTGTCTTCACATACCAGTTTTGAAGTTGCTCTCTTTCTAGTAAATACAGGAAGGAGTGGGAGTTAGGTTAAGCATGTTACTTCACCTAACTTTCATTGGAGAACTGTTCTCCTTTTGCAATTTGTATGCCTTAAAAAGCAACTCTCAGGAGCCACATCAAAGTGTTTATCATATTACTGTGATCTCTCTGGGTTTTTGTATTGCTTTTGGGTTTATTTGCTGGTAACTTGTCAGGTGACGGCTGTTTTCTTATGCACTTGGTTGGTGATTGTTTCTTTCTCCCATGATGTATTTCCCTTTGATTTTATAGATATTGATACTAGACGCAGGGCTGCTTGTGATCTAGTACGAGGATTATGCAAGTTTTTTGAGGGACCTGTGACAGGAATCTTCTCTGGTTATGTTAATTCCATGCTGCAGGAATATGCAAAAAATCCATCTGTCAATTGGAAGCACAAAGATGCAGCCATTTACCTAGTGACCTCTTTGGCATCAAAAGCCCAGACACAGAAGGTGACTATTTTCAATATAATCTTATTTCTAAAACAGACTTATTGGTAATAATTAATCAGAAAGAAGTCATATTTCTGATGAAACAGCTTATTCTGCTAGATAATCTATTCATTTTGATTCAAATTCATACAGTTCCAAACATAACTTTTTGTTGGTGTATTAATAAGCATTTAAGTTTCTTATAGACCAAAAGCTTCCTTAGCTGTAACTCTATAAAAATATGGTTACCTTGAATTTAGCTGTTTTAATATAGGGAAGCTTCTATATTTCTAACTATGAAGTTTCTATATTGCCTATAAGATAGTCTTGTTTTATATTTTAAGCAGTTTGTTTTGAAATATTCATCTCTATTTTTAGCTAAAACTGAAAGTTGCCTAAGTTTCTGTTGTGGTAGCTAAATACCGATATTTAATGTTACTTTACCCTGTTAAAATTTTGTGTTTCAGCATGGAATTACACAAGCAAATGAACTTGTAAACTTGACTGAGTTCTTTGTGAATCACATTCTCCCTGATTTAAAATCCGCTAACGGTGAGTTTTGTGAAAAAAATAATTTGATACAACTTAAACACTATGGCTGTGACTTTTATTTGCATTATTTTAAATTACAAAATAAAAAACATTATGGCAAAAGTCATAAGGATTCTATCTACATGATCATGATGCTAAAAAAAAAGTGGTTCCTATTCTTACTGTTAATTTATTTTAGTTTATTTACATTTTATTTATTTTTGTGTAGAATAACGGGTTTAAGCCAGCAGTTCAGGAGATGAGAGGATTCACCAAAGACAGAGTGGGGAGCAGAACAGGCTGATTGACTGAAAAACACAGCTGAGGGGAGCCGCTGGTGAGACAGGAGAGGTCTGTTGTGCCATGTGGGTCAGTTCCCTGGCCAGGGATTGAACTCATGCTGCAGTGGCTGACTATAGCTTGATAGTGCTGCAACATCACCTCTTGTGTCACCAGGCAGGCCCCCAACTGTGGATAAATTTAAATATTCTCAAAAGAACAATATTATAATGAACTTATTACTGTCTACCAGTGTTAAGAATCAAAAGTTGGGGCCTCCCTGGTGGCGCAGCGGTTGAGCGCTGTGCTGTGGAGCTGTCGGCAG